>CM035416.1:157590681-157995681 GCA_020310875.1 Ceratopteris richardii | reverse complement strand
AGAAAGCCATTGGCACTAAATGGGTCTCTAAGTTGAAACACAAGCCTTATGATAGTGTTGGTCATTATAAGCCTAGGCTTGTAGCTAAAGGTTATGCCCAAGAAAAGGGCATTAATTTTGATGAGGCCTTTGCATTTATGTGTCATATGACAAATGTTCATAGCATGTGTGCACTTGCATCTCACAATGCTTGGAATGCACATCAATATAAATTGCATTCTTGAATGGGGACTTCCATGAAGAAGTGTATGTTTTTCAACACCATTGTTTCATGCAAAAAAGGGTATGAAAGAAAAGTGTGTAGAGTAAAGAAGGCATTGTATGGATTAACGAATGCACCACTTGCTTAGTATGAGAAGATGCGCCTAGATTTTAGAACATTCCAACTAGAAGCACCTTGCATATGGGGTGTGCAGATGTACTTCTTATCATTGCTGTTTATATAGACGACATGCTCCTAAATGGTCGTAATTAGATGCATATTTCTGATTTTAAGGCCGATTTCCATGCCTCTTTAAGTATCAAATTTGAGGCATATGCAACATTATTTGGGTATTCAATTCACGCAACTTGACCTATTTCCACTCCCATGGAAATAGTTTTGTGATTGAATCATCATGATTATGGAGATGCATTTTATGCCTCTATGGACAAGCTGTTGAATGCCTTATTTATGTAAGCATCGTTGGGTTTGACATATAGTTTGTTATCTCTTAGATGAGCAAATTTATGCATGGCCCAATAGCTAAGCATTGATAAGCAACTAAGCATATCGCTCACTACTTATTCAGTATCGTTGGGCTTATTTATGTAAGCATTGTTGGGCTTGACACATAGTTTGTTGTCTCTTAGATGAGCAAATTTATGCATGGCCCAAGAGCTAAGCATTGGTAAGCAACTAAGCATATCTCTCACTACTTATTCAGTACCAGACAACTTTAGTTGGTTTATCCAAAAGGGGAATCAATACCACCAAATTTACATGCTTTTTTACTCATAATAAGCTAGTTGATAGGGCTATTTGATACGACACTCATGTGTCTCCCAAGTGGTTTTCACTTCATGCTTGGTAGTTCATGCATATCTTAGTTGAGCAAGGTGCAGTCTACAATGGTCTACAATAGTCAGTTGAGGTAGAGTATAGGGAATCTTTCCTAAATACTATTCAGTGTATATGACTCAAACACCTTATGGATGATTTGGGTGTTGTTCGCACTTGTGCCACCACCCTATGTATTGATAGTGAAAGCACATTTACAACTGCGAGGAACCAAATGTTCAATCCGCACACTAAGCACATTGAGGTGCACTATCATTATGTTAAGGAAAGACTCTAATTGGAAGATCAATTTGGCATATGTACCCACGATGGAGAATGTTGCAAGACTTTTCACAAAGGCTGTGCCTAGTGAGAAGTGAGAAGCTTTTCGCAAAGCTTTGGGCTTACTTCCTTTGGTGGATTGCCCTCATTCCACATTGGCACTTCCTTAAACATGAGTGTCATCCCCTTGTTCACAGCATCACTCCTCGGGGGGATTTGTTAGTATATTTTGGTAGTGATGCATGTAAACACACTAGGGATTTCCTAAGTATTTTTTTCCCTCTTTACAGGGTTCTTTTCTCTTGGCTTGTGTATATACCCATGACCCTAAATCTCTACTTATTTTTGTATATTCATCATTTAGTAATACCTTGTTTGTGCTCCCAAGCTTCTTCTTCTTCTTCTTCTTCTTCTTCTTCTTCTTCTTCTTCTTCTTCTTCTTCTTCTTCTTCTTCTTCTTCTTCTTCTTCTTCTTCTTCTTCTTCTTCTTCTTCTTCCTCATGGTGATTGTGTGCATTCCGGATCCCCAAATTCCAACATCTCTTGCATGTCATGTGTTAAATCTTCTTCATTTTCATGTGTGGCATGCCAACCAAGTCTTGGGAGATGCTTTGTTTTATTTCTTTCGTTGATGATTTTCTTCTGAAAACCTTTGGATGTATTAGTTAAAAGCTAAGGATGAAGCTTTTCGCTTCATGCAAGGGTTCTCATACATTTATGACCACCCAAATAGGTAGAAAGCTTGAATGCTTACGCGTGAACAATAGGAATGAGTTTACAAGTTTTATAGCACTAAGAGGGAGCCAACTACCCATAAAGCCTATCTTCTAATGGTGTGGTTGAGAGATATAATAGGGCTATATGTGGAAGGGTAAGATGCATGTTGTCTAATCTTGCATATCAATTTTGGGAAGAGGCTCTAAAAATTGAACATCATACTTGTAATCGATCTCCACGTGTAAAAAAAATCCAACAACACCTCCTAAACTGCCATAGGAGTGAGAGATTGGATATGAAAAATAGTGATGTGATCCTCCTCCTCTCAATCAGTACTTCCTGAAAAGATATAGACATATACGATCATGCAAACTAAGTGTTAAAGATAGAAACTTAGCAGATTTACCAAGGCTTATTATAAGATATTGAATTCTAGCCACTTCACTCATGGCAAAATCTGAAATGTCTACTACTAAAACCACTATTGAGAACAATACATACTTTGATAGCCATATAAACACCATCAATTGGATTGACCTTTGGCATCCCACATGAATGAAGTATACCATCAATGCATAAAACCACAAGATAAGGAAAAGGCCAAGGCATACCATTTCCACCACAACTTCCACAAGGAACAGGGTCCCCCTGCAAATTCATAAGAGAAACTTAATTCACATGAAATGTGCTTTTAGAAACATAATTCAATGTTAACAATCCAGCATTCTTGTCTGATAAAGGATTAAAAGAATATCAAAGGCAATATCAAGAGTATGGAAGACATAAACAAGTGACATGCGGACGAGTTCGAGCTAACAAGTACAAAATATGTAGATGTTACATTCTTGACAAGGAATGCAAGCATAGCAATCAGTGGGTTACAATACCCACAAGCAAATAACAAAAATACACATTGCATACTTTATTGCTTTAGTGCACCAATTACTTGATTTATTGGGGAGCACAAAAAACACCCCATTGATAAATGAGCAACAAAGGCATTGAAAAGACTCAATACTCCCAAGTGTGAATCATGAGGGTGCATATCACATACTGCATTGTTACCAATACTAAGTCCTTGCTTCTTTTGAGAATATTATAGGCATATTTTTGGCAAAAAAATTATCAATGGGACATTGAGATTTCATAAGACCCTAGTTGCAAGTCATAAAAACTACGCATTGCATACTTAGCTACCCTTAGTTAATGCACTTGGTTTTCCCGAAACATATCTAATAATTTACTCTAGAAACTGAGACTGTAAGGTGATTCACACGCTTACTTCATTAACAACTTATACCGTGCAATTTCATCAAAATCAATTCAAAAAAGTATGATAAATCTAAAAGAAAGTGGTTTTTGTCATGAAAATTTAGCATGTTGAGAGAGCCGGCAAAGCGCTGAGACTATTTCAGCCTGTTCTCGATACTAACTGCATTGCACAATGTATAGCCGTCAACGAAAACCAGGTACTTGACTGGATATGATTGAGGCGAAACGACAAGGATCCATCGGGCCAGGACCCAAGTATGATTAGCTAATTGTATAATGCAGAGAAAAGAACCTCATATTTTTAATGCTGGAAGACAGTAATCACTCCAGCCAAGCGAATGAAAAGGCGGTGATTGAAGAAGAGATTGAAAATATTACCTTCAGTCCAAAGTAAAGGGATGCTGAGGTTGCTGCGAGTACACTTGCACCAAGTATAATGCTTTGCACGTCAGGTCCAGCCATGCTACCTCCATTTCCTCCGAGGAGGCCGGCGTCGCATCGTATGCAATCGAACTGAGAACGCCGTCTCCTGCAGCATACGATCCCAAAACTATTGCCGTCTGAATAATGCGCGAGGGAATGCAAGAAGCTCGACTTCAATCTCTTGTTTCTCCTACTAATCCTACAGCCACTACAGTGGTGCTGCAAAGATGACGAGAAGAGGGGAGCTCGTGGACAGGCTTCCAACATTCTGCGATGCTGATCAAATGCGTGCATCCTCTGACATTTTCGACTTGAGACTTCATGAAATACAATCTATTTGCCCTTTTTGGTTTCATTTTTAACCATTTATTTCAGATATTGCAGATTTTTTTGAAGAAGGGGACATGGCGGTTGGATAGTGTGTTTAAATCCTTTTAACAGGTACCTCAGCCACTCACAGTGTCCACATCAGATTTCCAACGTAAAGTTTTGAATTGTGTTCCACAGCAAATGTGAATAAAGAATCGGAGGACTTTTCACAATCTCCATTTGCTCTAGGTAGAATAGCGTTCGTTTCTCTCCTCGTTTCAGAGCCTCGATCTGAAGCTACCCTTAATCTAGAACCATCTGGGGTGGCTGTTTGCATGTCCCTTAGAGTGATGTCCCTCACTCCATGCATTTCCTTCTAGAACCATATCAATGTGGCTTTCCATGAAGGACAATCCTCAAATTCTATATGAATGAGGATATGAATATTCACGAAAAGAGGCATCATTTGTCCATGCAAAGAGGATTGTTTCTCTTTATTTGTACATGTGTGAGTGATATGAAGACTCGTTACCTCTTGAACATTGCATCTCCCATCTTCTCTCCTCATCAATTGTGATGAATAATGAAGACTACTCACTAAATATACTATGGCTAGCAAGCTTCTCATAGTCACTTTTCATTGGATAATGCACTTTTTACTTGAAATATAATCACGTGGGTAATAGATAATATGTCATTAGAAAAAAAAATTAACCTTCATTTGAATCTTGGAAAAAATAGCCTCTCTTTATATAATTAAAAAAAATGTACTATTATGCATGTTTATGCTCAAATAAAGCAAAAATTCTTGATTTCATAGAATCTTGTTGTGAAGAAGATCATTCCTTCCACATAAGAGAGTGAGAATGTATGTATCCACCTATATATACCTCTAAGTCAAGGAGGTGCATAGCCTACCTCTCTTCGAGGTGCCCAACCAAGTGTCTCACATGCGGATACTTTCCCAAGATTCATCACATGCGTTCTTAATGTAATGAGGCTTCTCCTCTCATGTACATCCCAAGGTGGCACTTGGAGAAATCTCTTAAGATTAAAGTTTCCAATACTTAGAATAAATTAAGGTTGAGGGTTGTAACCATTCAATTATGATCTCAAATGAATAAATAACCCAAAAGCTCAAACCAAGGTTCAAGCATGTGCAAAGGGAAGCTCAAGGCTTTTATACAACCTTCTCCTCCCCTTAAAACATTTTGGTTCTCAAAAATGTGTGGAAGTATACCATGTGGAGTATTCCCCCATGCACCATGATCTAATCTCTGCCTCTTTTTAAAACATTAAGTTATTCACATTGAAAAGAGGGAAATCTTTTTCACAAGTGGCACTTTGTTTTGTCCCATCCTCCCAATTAACTAGGCACTCTTTATATAAACATCTTCTTGTCTTCTTATCCCAAGTGTGTAGTATTCCTTTTGGTTCATGGAGGAAATTATGTAGTGGAATAGGTTGGACTGATGTATCTAGGGATACAATATTATCTTGTTCGACTAATTTCTCTTCCAGTCTATTGACATGAAACATTGGGTGAATTAGACAATCTTCTGGAAGATTTAATTCATAAGCCATAGTTCTAGCCTTTCTAAGGGTTATGAAAGGCCCACAATATCTTAGAGATAGTTTTGGATAGTTTCCTATTTTCACTTTTTTTTATTTCTTGGGGAGTCAAATATGCTTACTCTGCAATAATTTATTGCCTCTTAGTTTTGTTATATGCTTCAGCCTTATGTTGGGACTTCCTCAAGTTTACTTTAGCTACCTCGAGCTTAAAGTTCATGTCTTCTAAAAAATCTTTAGCATCTTGGACTTTCTTATTTTGTAATCCCACTACATATGGAGCTCTAGGTTGGAACCCATACATTTGTGTGGATGGACAAAACCTTGTTGTAGAATGCTTGCCATTGTTATAACCAAACTCAACTAAGGATAAACTGTATTCCCGATCAATATGGCTTGAAGATACATATGTTCTTTGCATATCTTCAAGTATTCAATTGAATCTCTCTACCCAATACTCATGTTCAACTTCATGTCTGATCAATTGATAAAAACTCCCCACAAATGGCTTGTAAATTTTCTATCTCTATCTGGTACTACAACTTGAGGTAGACTATAGAGTTGATACATATGTTCAACAAATAACTTTGCTAATTATGGAGTTCTAATTGTAGTATGAGTGGGAATGAAGCAATTCATTTTTGTCAAAGTGTTCTACTATAACCAAACTCAATCATGTTCTTTCTTGGTCTAGATAAGCCCATAATAAAGTCCATGGAAATACTTTCCCATTTTCCATTGTAAATTTCCAAAGGGTGTAACAGGCCACCAGTCTTAAACTTGGCTGATTTCGTACTTGAAATTTTGTACATTTAGGTACAAGTTTTGTACATCTTTATGTACATATGGCCAATGGAATTGACTAATTCATAGGTTTTCTTGATTCCTTTATGACTTGTACTACGGGCATTATGGCATTCGAACAAAGAATTTCTTCTTAAATCCTTATTAGAAGGTACACAAACTTTCCCTTTATACAAGACTTATTCACCTTGAATATTGTAATGATTAAACTTATCATCTAAAAATAAATTTGTACCTTGACAAACAAATTTCTTCCAAGATTATTTAAAACTCAGATCTTCTTGATAATTTTCTTTCATTGACTTAATCAAATCATTAAAAACTTGTATGAAACTCGGAGAATTCAACATAGGCACAACGTAATCCATTTGTAACTATATTGAACTTGCATTTCAAATATCCAAGTTCATAGTCAAATTCCTAAAATATCTTGGTCCATCTAACTTTTCTACCCTTTAATTTAGCTTGGTTTGCAAACCATTTGATACTCACTTGATTGAATACTATGGCTACTTTTGTGCCAAACACATAATCTCTCCATTTCTTGAGAGCATGCATGATGGCATAAAACTTCTTTTCATATGTAGAATAATCTTGTTGAGTTAGATTTAGCTTTTGACTTTGAAAAGTAATTCATCTGACATTATCATTAATCAAAGCTTCAATTACAAGCTCACTTTCATTCATCTCAACCACAAAGGGTTTTTTTTATCTACAATTTGAGAACTAGAGTGAATTCAATAGCTTTCTTTAACCTTTCCATACTTTCTTCTTCTTCCTTACTCCAAGTAAGACCTTTAGGTTTTCCCTTCAATTTTTCATATAAAGGGATCGATATCTCAGCAAAATTTGACATACTTTCTATAGTATCCAACTAATCCTAGAAGACTTTGTAATTGCAATATTGTTTTGGAATGTGTCCAATTAAGAATAATTGGACTTTTTTAGGATATACATATACTTATTTTTTAAAATAATAAAGATACCTATTTTTTGTGCAAAAAAACTCACATTTAGACTCTTTGCCATACCAACTTGTTTTCTCTTATGTTCTAGAAAGCTTTTTCCAAATGATCCAAAGGGGAAGTTGTATTTTTACCATAGATAAGGATGTCATCTAAAAAGTCAAAACTATGAATCTACCCAAATATGCTCTAGTTCATTATGGTCACAAAAGTAGAAGGGGCATTTGTAAGCCCTAATGGCATGAATAAAAATTTTAAATTGAGTATACTTGGTCTAGAAGATTTTCTTTGGCACAACTTCAAATTTTATCCCGAGTTGATGATATCCTTATCGACGATCAAGATTTGAAAATGTATTAGCTCATTTTAATGATCAAATACATCACCTATTCGAGGCATTGGATATTTCTTTTTTATTATGACTTTATTTAAAACCTGATAATCAATGCATAATCGCATTAATCCATCATTATTTTTCACTAAGATGATGGGGGCTACCCAAGGTGAATGACTAGGTTGAATAAATCCTTTGTCAAACTATTCATTCAACCATTTCTTGACTTCTTCTCATTAGGAAAATGGGAGTTGGTAGGGGGTTAACACATATTCTTAGTACTTGGGGACAAGTCTATGGCATGATCGACTTGTCCTCTAGGAGGTCCTAAGCCATGGGCAAGTTCTTTCGAGAAACCATCCCAAAATTTATTGATTGAACATTCAAACTTAAACTATATTAGATTAGAAAAAGAAGAAAAAACATATGGAATCCAATTCACATTATGAACATCATTTACATGGGTCAAAATCAACATGTACACTTCTACTTTTTTGCTATTTATAAGTTTTTCAGCTCCATACTTGATAATAGAAAAGTACTGGGTACATCATGCTCCCCTTGAATCAAGTATTGGATACCATTTTTCTTGAATTCCAAGGTATTCAATTAATAACTATGCTTTAATGATATCCCTAAGCCATTTATTGGATATCCCTAAGCCACAAGTCCATTCCCTTCCCAACACTATATTAGTCATTTTCCATGTGCATGATCTAGAAATCAAGTTTATCTTTATATCATTGAAACTCAATTTCAAGATAACATGCCATCCTATCCCAAACTTTTCGATCTTGCACTTGCATCATGGAACCTACATATTAATGTGGTGGATGTTGTTGGGGCAACTTAAGCTTCTTCATCCGTGAGTAATTAAGGAAATTGTGCATAGTAGAGTCATCTACCATGAATTCCTTCCTTTCTTCTTTTAGGAAAGCATGTAATTTGACCAACTCATGTGGTCCAAATAGTTTTTAGACCCACATCAAATCAAGACAAACAACATTGATGCGTATTACCCTTGCGCAATACTTCCAACTTTTTCCAAATGTTACTATTTTCCATATTCAAGGTTTGAATTAGGTGGATTGCACTTTCTTCTTTTCCTTTTTGCTCAAAGGCGGGTTTCTTTTGTATCGCAATGGTGCAAGTTTTACTTGTGTGTCCTAGAGATAAGCACTTGAAGCAAGTGTTGTTTTTTTTCTTTTCACACACCTCAAGTTCAATTCTTGGCCTTGGGGGTCATGGCTTTTTAGAAGAGTCATCTTTCCTTAAAGAACTCATCTTAAATTTGTTTTACTTAAATATTTTATTTTCTCTAACAATCCTAATTTGGTGTACATCCATTTAGCATGATCTACATAGATATGTGCTATTTTAACTGCATTGTCTAAGCTTTTGGGAGCACTCCTTTTTAATTCGTGCTTTAATGTCTTGTTGAGTCCTTGAATAAAGCCTCTAAGTTTATGATAGTCATGTAAGTTTAGAAGCTTGAGATAATTTCTCGATATTGAGAAATATAAAGTGAGAGTGGATGTCCTCCATGAAGGATTTCCATTCTTCCCAATTTCTCTCCTCCTCATGTTCAAATAAGAACCCCATTTTGAAGAGTTCCTAGCATTGACATCAGGTTTTATGAATCCCATTGGGATTTCTTTCTAAGATCATCCACCATTTAGAGCATTTAGGCCTAAGTGATAGACGTATTCCCAAAACTTGGTAATTTCTAGGGGTACTCTTTAGTTGATGCAAGTCTCGACATTTGTCTAGAAATGTTAGGAACACATCTTTATTTCAATCTTTTTACTCTCATGGAAATTGAGAGGTTTTCATACTTTAATGAAGGAAAGAATTATTCGTTGCAAAGAGGTAGGGAATTGAGGGTTTAGAGTCAAATCCTTGACCTGAGGTTTAGGCAAAGCCCTACTAGAAAGATGTTGTATGCAAGATAGGGGATTTGAACTTGTGACTTATCAAATAGGAGTTTGATGGGCCAATCACATGTCCCAAAAGCTATGGTTGGGGATTAGTTCATAATCCTCCCTCTTAGAGCGTGGTTCAACCATCTTCTTTCTGTCATTTCATGATATTCTTCCCCCTTTTTTATGATTTCCCTCAATGATATGCACTTGTATCTCTCTAGCCTTGATTATCAAATCTTAAACACTCTCTCCCAAGATGTCCCAAGGGCTTCACACTTCCTAGCTATATTTTTGTGGATTTGGGAATCTCATTTCGAGATTTCCAATGGTACTCTTGACATGTCAATGAAACCTATGGATTGGGAGATACACTCTAATCTTTGTTGGGAATAATTCTAAAAGTTGTTGGGTTTTTGAGGTATGTGGAAGCATGCGAATAGAAAAAGGAAGAAGAAGCTTGGGGCCCAACACACAATACTAAATGTATTACCAAGTGAATGTGGAAATATTAATAACGTGTTAGGATTATAGGCATATATACAAGCCGGGGGAAAAAACCTCCTAAAGAGGGAAAAAAGTGCCCCAATACTCCTAGTGTGTTCACACACATCACTACTAAAATATATCAACCAATTCACCTTGGGAGTGATGCGATGAACAATGGGCTAACACATATGTATAAGGAAGTGTCAAGCTGTGTGGAAAGAGATCAATCCACAAACGAAAGTAAGCCCAAAGTTTTGCGGAAAGCTTCAAACTTCTCTCAAGGAAGAGCCTTTGTGAAAAGATCTCCAATGTTATCTTGTGTGGGCACATATGCCAAACTGATCTCCCCAGCAGAGAGCCTCTCCCTAACATAATGATAATCCATCTTAATGTGCTTTGTGTGAGCATTGAACACAGGGTTTCTTGCAACTGCCAATGTGCTGAGACTGTTAGTGAAGGTGGTTGTGGAAGAAGACTAACCAACACCCAAATCAGTCAAAAGGCATATGATCCATACACACTCAACCATCACTGTGAAAGATGCCCTATACTCAACCTCACAACTAGAAGTGGCCATAGTAGGCTGCTTCTTGATCAACTGAGATATTCATGAGCTACCAAGCATGAAGCAAAAACCATTAGTGGGCACATGAGTCTCATAGCAACCAGCCTAGATAGAGTCCAAAAAAGCATGTAAATCTGGCGGTAGCGATTCCCCCATTGTGATAATCCAATCCAAGTAATCGGGTACCACTCAAGTAGTGAAAGATGTGCTTAACTGTCTGCCAATGCTTGACACTTGGGTGATGCATAAACCTGCTCATATGAGAGATAGTAAACTGAATATCAGGTGAATTATGCATAAGTATATAAAGCATCCAATAGCCTGCTCATGGAGAACAACATCAAATGCATCTCCAACATCATGAAGACTCAACCAGAAACCTGTTTCCATAGGAGTGGCAATAGGTTTACAATCTTCAAGGCTAAAACACCACAATAATGTGTTAATATATTTTGTTTGACACAAAGTTATTCCCCCATCAACTTGCATAAATTGAATGCCCAAATAATGGTGTAACTTCCCCAAGTTTGACATCTCAAAAGAGGAATGCAAATCAGCCTTAAAATCAACAATACGCTTCTCATTAGGACCAGTGAGCAGCATGTCATCAACATAGAGAGCAATGATTAGAAGCACATCATTTGCACGCTTAACATATAAGGTGCTCTCAGTTGGACTGTTCTGAAAACCAATGTGCAAACAAGTGGGCATGTATCTTTTCATACCAAGCACATGGTGCTTGCTTCAAACCATATAATGCCTTTTTTAACTTGCACACTTTGTTTTCATGCCCTTTCTACACAAAACCACGAGGCTGAAATATATACACTTCTTCATGTAAGTCACCATTTAGAAATGTAGTTTTTATGTCCAAATGATGTGCATTCCAACCATGATGAGCTAAAAGTGCAAAAATGCTACAAACAATGTTCATTCGATATGTGGGAACAAAGGTCTAATCAAAATCAACGCCTCTCTCTTGAGCATAATCTTTTGCAACAAGCCTAACCTTATACTTGTTAGTTGTTTCATTAGGCTTATGCTTCATCTTGTATATCCATTTAGTGCCAATGGTCTTTTTTCTTGGAGGCAAACCACATAAAGACCAAGTACCACTCTTCATAATAGCACCATATTTTGATTGCATATCAGCCACCCAATTTTCTAAATTTTGTGCTTCATCAAAAGAAACAGGCTCATTCTCATCACAAAGACTAGATGCATCAATTGCATAACAATCTGATCCAAAAGAAGCACTATGAGAGACTGAAGAAGTATGCTATGACAGAGGTGCATCTAATTTTCTCTCTTGCAAAGTCTGCACCAACCATTTAGGCATAGTTTTTGCCTCCTCTATATCACCCCTCTCATTCAACAAGTGCATTATATAAATCTGCATAAGAAATGGAATGATATGCATCATCATGTGGAACCTATAAAGGCTAAGAAATTGCCTCATTTGAATCAACACGACTGTCCACTTGCAAAAAGAGGAAGAATTTGCAATTGTCTCATGAATGGTCTCCCTAAAATCATCTCATAGACATGGTTTTTGCCAAATTCACATATGGCAAATGTATGCTTGAAATCCACATCAAAAGTGGTAAGATTTATCCCTTTGAATAATCCTAGAGGCTTCTCAATATGGCCATCTACCATTTGCAACTTCATCCTTGTTGGCATGAGTGCCGACTTGCCCCAACACTTCCATAAGGAGTTGGTAGCAATAGCAACACCTGCACCTGAATTCATAATAGCTTTCGTTGTGTAGCCCTATGTTGGGGGATTCTTGGACAAGAAGGGATTTGAGTGTTTGTAGGAGAAAAGGGAAGGACAAGAAGAAAGATACACACTGGAAGCCTCTGTCGATTGATTATAAGAAGACAAATACAATGGTGATGCACAATACAATCCAATGCTTCTGTGCAAAATCCTACAGAGTGCTCAATTAAATACCCAAGGGTCTTGTTGCTACCGGCCTTTTCTATGCCAGACCTCCACCTTCTCCAAGGCTGAACTTGTGCACACCTTGCACCAAGCTTCCAATAAGGGGGAGGGATGGACACCTTCTATCGGCACGCGCATAGCTTCAATGGGACCTTGGGATTGTTGGGGGACTAGCTTAGCACTCTCTGCACACCTTGCACTTCACTTCTCTGTGTCGCACACTCTGTGTCTCTTGCACTTCTCTCTCTTGCCTAACTTAGACTATGCTCACCTTGTTTAGTCTTGCTTGGTCCAAGAATAGTCCTTGCCTTGATTTGAGCGTCGATTCATGTACGCTCCTAACTGCAAGAGTATCTTGGTGCTTACTTTGATGTCCCAAGATTGTCTCCAAAAGTGGGCAGCTAACGAATCCCTGTTTTGTCATGTAGTGACTTTAGACTAAAACAAAAATTTTAATTGGGGGGCCATACTTTCACTTCTGCGTACACTGCCGCTTCACATACCTTCACATTTTGCCTTTTAATTCTTCACTTGTGCACCTAAGAGAGGGTTCACCTGAACCTTCCAAAACACTTTAAAAACACTTAGAGGCTTAGAGAAATTAGAGAAATACGACTTTGAATCTAGTTGACTTTGACCATTATGACTTTTATGCGCTCAACAGTTGCCCACCACCTAATGTGCTCTCCGTCCCGGAGAGCTACAACCAAAACCAGGAGCAGATATGACACCATGAGTTATGTGCTTCAAATCTTCAAAAGGACACCTGAGTAGCTACCAAGTCCACAAGAAGTAGGAGAGAACAGGCACCAAAGAAGAACCCAAAAGTGGAATTTTGGCATGGAAAAGCAATGGAGGGCGATGGGAGGGTAGAAAGGAGGGGAAAGGGAGGGTTGAGGGGCTGAGATGGATAGGGCAGGGAGGGGTAAGGATGTGGCTAGGAAGAAGGGTAAAGGGAGGTTGAGGGAGTAGGTTTATGGGGTCTGGAGAGGGCCAAAATGAGCAAACAATAAAGCTATAGAGGGTGCATATGGGAAATTGTGAAACATAAGGTAAAACAAAGTGAGAATAGACCATGTGGACCATGTGGTAAATAAAAACATGTGATAAATGTGCTCAAAACATGTGCTTGATGACCAAAAGTCAGAGAAAATGTGGGATTTTGGAAAAATTAAGGGAAAAATTGAATCCAGAGGTGCCAAAATACATGAAAATGACCCCAAATTTGCAAAAAATGGCCATTCGAGGTGCAATCCAGAGCCAGAAGGTTTGAACCATAGGAAATAAAATAAAAAAATATAGATAAATAATAAATAATGAGGATAAAGAAAATATATATAAATTTTTCCTCCCTTTTTTTAACGCACCTTTTTTTTGTGCGAATCTGAAAAAAATAAAAAATAGAAAAGAAAATAAAAATAAAGAAAGAAAGAAATTAAATAAACCAAAATAAAAAATATAAAGATAAAAATAAAATAAAATTAAATAAAAAAATGTGTGTGTAGGGGGGGCCGACAGGGGGGGGGGGCACGGAGAGAGAGAGAGAGAGAGAGAGAGAGAGAGAGAGAGAGAGAGAGAGAGAGAGAGAGAGAGAGAGAGAGAGAGAGAGAGAGAGAGAGAGAGAAGAGAGAGAGAGAGAGAGTTTTTTTTTTCTTGAAAAAAAATCCCTAGGAGGGCCTTTTTTTTCCGAAAAAAATCCCTAGGGGGGCCTTTTTTTTTAAATATCCAAAATTAGAGAAAAATACAAAAAAATCCAAAAAAATGAAAAAAAACCCAAAAAAATAAAAAAAAAATTCTGAAAAATTTCTCAGAAAATTCCCTACAGGTCTAGGCCAATTTTCTCCCTCAAAACCACAGAGAGCTTCCTTTATTCCTTCAATTTGGCAAGAAAATGACATCTTAAAAGGATGAAAAATACTAGAAAACTTTTAAAAATGCTTGAAAAATTCCCAAAAATTTCCAAAAATTTCCAAAGATTGTACTAATGCCAAGGACTACGAAAGGTTTGCTAAATTTGCTAAAAAATCAAAGATCAAGCATGAAAAAAGATAAAAACTACTAAAACGTAAGCAAAAATGACATGAGAAGACTATGTACAACCTGGACAAATTTTGCATGTTCCAGGTGATCCATAATTCTTCACTTGTGTTGATGATAGGCCTTGAGCCTTGATATGTTGACCAGTGGCAAGGCCTCTCCTTTTAGCGTCTCTAACTCCACAGCACCTCAATTCAGCATTGTTTTAGCTCGATAAGGTCCTTCCCAGTGTGGAAGCCATTTTCCTCTGACTTGTGTTTGGATTTGAGGTCTATGGAGAAGAACTAACATGCTTGGTTGTATGTTGTTGTCCCACAGATTCTGATCATGTGCCTCCTTCCTCTTCACCTAAGTCTCTATCAATTGTTTGTAGGATTTTGTACCTGTTGAAAATTTCTTGTAGGACTTTATTCACAAAATGAGTACCTTGGTCTGTACAAATTTAAAGTGGACATCCAAACCTTCAAATGACGCTACTGTAAATGAAATCAGCAACAGTTTGAGCTATGCTGTCAGGGGAGGCAATAGCTTCAACCCACTTTGTCACATAGCCTGTGGCGATCAATAGATACTTCTCTCTTTTTAGAATCGACAAAGGGTAGATGGGCCCTACAAAATCTAGCCCCCACTTCTCAAATGGTTGCCAAGAAGTGGAAATAATCAAAGGGTTGTGCCTCTACTTTGTTCGCTTGGGTCCACACCTCTAGCAAACATCACATGCCTTCCCCCATTCATCTGCATCTTTGAATAATGTAGGCCACCATAACACAGCATCAAGGATCCTCTGACTCATAATATGTCCTGGAAGGTGCCCACCACCTGTTCCTTCATGCGCAAATTGAAGGACTTCCCTCACTTCTTCTTCTTCCATGCACTTCCTAAACATGTTTTCCTTTCACTGTCTATATAATTTATCTTCAATGAAGGTATAAGGTTTGCTCTTGATTAGCAGTCTCTTTCTTTGCACATCACTTGCCTTCTCTGGATACACTCCAGTTTTAATGAAATTCTTGATATCATTATACCAACCTTGAGCTTGTACAACGAACAAATTAGCATATGGAAAATCATCATTGACTCCAATTTCTTGATCCATCATATTGATCCTGGATAGGTGATCCGCCATGACATTTTCTTTACCTCGTCTATGGACTACAGAAAAATCAAACTCCTGGAACAAAAGTAGCCACCTCCATATCCTCCCAGCTGCTTGTGGCTTGTTCAATAAATACCTGAGTGGTTGATGATCAATGATGATAACAAACTTCACACCCAGCAAATAATGACAAAATTTTTGTACAACAAAAACCATTGCTAGAGCTTTCCTTTTTGTTGTGCTATAAAGTTTTTTAGCTTTAGTTGAAATTCGACTAGCATACTGAATAGGCCTGTCAAGTTTGAATTCTTCACTATGTTGAGCCAATACTGCACCCACTGCAAATGCAATGGCATCTACATGCACATGAAATTTCTTTTACCAATCTGGGATGATAAGAATTGGTGCAGCCACCAATTTGGACCTTAATATCTGATAAGCATTCTCTTCTTCCTCTTCCCATTTAAAGGGCACTTATTTACCTATAAGTCTAGCTAGTGGCCTGGCCATCTCTGCATACATTTTGATAAATCTTTTGTGGTACCCAGTATGCCCGAAGAAACTCTAAATCTCTTTAGGAGATTTGGGTTTAGGTCATTTTAGTATAGAAATAATTTTATCCGGATCTGGAGCCATACCTTTAGCCGACACCACATGTCCCAAGAGGGTTCCTTCTATCACGAGGAAATGACATTTGTTTGGGTTGAGTTTTAGTTTCGTCTCCCTGCATCTCTTAAAAACATTCTACAGCATAGTTTGGGTTAAGTCTATTCCTCTTATTGGTTTTGCTCCATCAACTAGAGGGATTCTGTGCTCTCCATAATTGTTAGGCACTCCTTCTAAGTCTTTATAATGCCAAGCAAAAACATCTGCATAGTGGGTCAAGAAAGATTTTACCTTTGCAAGGAGCTCTCGATGGCTCCACAACCAAGTAGCCACCAAAACTGGACGATTATTTTCTTGAGTGCCTAATTGTATTTCTTTGATAGGGTTTTTGTCTACCATGGTATCTTCATGCTCATCTACAGCCTCATTTTCTTCCCATAGCTTTTCATGCATTGTTGCATAAACCGGAGTGTTCTAGATCTCAATATATTCTTCTTTGTACTGCATCCATCCTTTAGGGATTTCTTGAATTGGTAAAGAACATTCTTCACTAGTATGTTTTACTTTGTCTTTAACTTTAGTAACTTCCTTCTCGGCTGTTGTTGCATCCTCCTCCAAGTTGTATTTGAGGGGTGTCTTCCTCCCCCTTCTGTGGTATGTGATGGGTTCTCCCAATCCATCAACCTGAACTTTATCCTCATTTTCATTATAACATTCATCTGTACAAGAATTATTAAGAAAAAATCCAAAACAAGAGGAAGAGTTGCCTGCTTGGAGCCAATTCAGATTATCATCTTCTTCCTCGAACTCTATTTGGGGTTGGTCCTCCGTTTCTGGTTCTATGCAAATGCGAACTGATTGCATCATGCTGGTGTTCCCTTGATGATCTGGGCCCTCCTCTAAATGTATCTGTGTCAGTTCTTGCCCTTTCTTTTGTACCCACATAGTGTCTTTACCCCAATCATGGATGACATTTGCATGCCTCAGCCATGGTCTTCCAATTAAGAGGGTTATAATTGTTATTCCTTTGTCTAGGGTTATAATTGTTACCTTGGTTGGGTGCAGTCGCCATCACATTTGCTGGTGGTAGGGGTCCTCCTTGTGTCCAATATGTTGTTGCAGGCATTCCTCTTGATTGGCATTCCTGGGCCTCCAACTTTCCTGCATAGTTGGCAAGTCACACTTAACAGAGGACATTCACTTACTATATGACCTTGCTTGGTACACATGGTACACCAAAGTCCACTCTTGATGCCACTCCCTTTGAGTTCCTGCAGCTCCTGTCGCAGCTGAGCCAATTCCTCTGCTTGGGCTTCCTCCTCCTTTTGGAGCTTTAATGCCTCAATCTCCCTCCTCAATTGAGTAACAACAATCTCCTCCTCTTTGAGGAGTTTATTCCTTTTTAAGCCCTCCAGCTCTTTCCTTAGCTGGATTACTGGATCCTGCATTTCTATAGAATAGGGTAGTTGAGAAGAAATTGCTCCATATTGTTGGCTTATCTGCTCCAATCGTGTAGTTGTGTTGATGAACTTCTCTATGGAGGCTGTGGGCAACACTAATTCCTTGATTTTACATTGGGAGTCACTGGAAGTGGCTTAGCTAACCATTTCTTAACAAAAAAATCATGGGGAGGATCTGGAAACTTAGCCATTAGTGCCTTGGCCCTAGTTACAAACTCTAGAAAATTTTCACCTCGACCCAGTCTCAAGTTTTCTAATTCCTCTGTGAAGATCTCTGCAGTATTTCCATGTTGGAATTGGGTTTTGAATGCATCTTTCATTAAGTCCCAAGTTGTAAAATGGTTCTCAGCAACTGGCTGAACCATTTATCTACTAACCCTTCTAATGTGGTAGGGAAGAGTATCAAAAAGGCATCCTCTCTTCCCATTAAGCCTCTAGTTTTGCATAGTGCTAAAAACCTTCTAATATGCTCGTCCGAATCTTCCTGAACTAAACCTTTGAAAGAAGGAAATTTTATATTCAATCTTGATAGTAGGGTTTCCAAGTCTACCTGACCTGCCATGCTCTTTACTGATGAAGTTGACAAAAGTGGACTGGAGGATCTTCTAACAGCCTTCCTTCTTGTAGCTTTGCAGGTGACCCTCAATGTTCGGGACCGGGTCGCGCTCATGAGCTATTCATAGTCCTCTTAGTATGAGATAATTGATAAGAATATTTACCTCTTAGATCAATGAAGTAATACTATCGGCACTTGAATAGTGCTTCTCCACACTGCAATATGTCTTCTTCTATGCTCAAATCTCCTTGCAGTCCCACCGTGTGTGCCAAATTTTGTTGGGGGATTCTTGGACAAGAAGGGATTTGAGTGTTTGTAAGAGAAAAGGGAAGGACAAGAAGAAAGATACACACTGGAAGCCTCTGTCGATTGATTATAAGAAGACAAATACAATGGTGATGCACAATATAATCCAATGCTTCTGTGTAAAATCCCATAGAGTGCTCAATTACAAAATACCAAATACCCAAGGGTCTTGTTGCTGCCGGCCTTCTCTGCGCCAGACCTCCACCTTCTCCAAGCCTGAACTTGTGCACACCTTGCACCAAGCTTCCAATAAGTGGGAGGGATGGACACCTTCTATCGGCACGCGCATAGCTTCAATGGGACCTTGGGATCCTTGGGGGACTAGCTTAGCACTCTCTGCACACTTCCTTAGTCACTCTTCATGCACACCTTGCACTTCACTTCTCTGCGTCACACACTGTGTGTCTCTTGCACTTCTCTCTCTTGCCTAACTTAGAATATGCTCACCTTGTTTAGACTTGAATTGAACATTCTTTTCCTTTTTCTTGCTCCTTCCACGTTGCTGATTTTTTCCTTGGTAAGAATCACGAACATTATATGCATCTCCACTCTGAGTGCCAACCATAGATTTTCTATGAATCTCTTCACTCAAGAGTGCTCCACATATGTCATCATAGACGAGTTTACCACCAGGTGGACCATTGCTAATAGTTGTGCAAGACATACCCCATGATGATGGCAAGGTACATAACAACAATACTGCTTTCATTTCATTATCCATATCCATTTTTAGAGCATGCAATTGGGACAATATAGCATCAAACTCATTTAGATGAGCAGCCACACTATCTGTGTCCTTCATGTGAAGGTCATATAATTTTATCATTAGATACACTTTATTTGATGCCGTCTCTTTTCCATATGTATTGCATAACTTCTTCCAAAGCTCCTCTGCACTTTCATAGTCTAATAATGTAAAGTAAACATTATCTGCCAGGTGCAAGTGAATGGCAGACCTGGCCATTTCATCTAACTCATTCCAATCATCTTCATCCATGTCAACAGACTTCTTTGAAATTCCATTTACTCGCTTCCATTGCCTCCTTTGAATTAGCACATCTTTAATCTGATTCTTCTATAGAGCAAAGTTTGTGCCATCAAATTTTTGGATCTCAAAATGGTCTTTGCCTTGCAAATTATAGCTCTTCCTTGGAACATTGGCACTAGACCCTGATCCACTAGATGTGCCTAAGACCTCTAATGCCATGATGGTAGAGAACTGAATAGAATGATAATGGAGCTAGAAGAGTCCAAACACCAACGAATAAGTGTATCAAGGAGTAAATCAACCATTATATAGTTGGAAAAACAAAAAATCTGGAAAAAATTTGCAAGAGTATCCTCTGCAAAATGAGCATATGACCAGTGTGAAAATATCACAAAACTGCAAGTACTGACATGTTTACCTGCATAGTGAAGCAGTGACTCCACTGCATATAATCAGTTACCCAATAGAAGCCCACTAGGCTTATCGAGCACCTATGAACAACTATCATACATCTCTTATGGCAAGGCTGGGTAAGTCTTCCACCTGCATCACTGAAGAGACCCCAACATCTGGGTGTCTCTCAGTTAAGAGAACCTCACCACAATCCTCTTTATCAAATGTAAAAGTCTTTATGCAAAAACGTAACCGCTATATCAATGACCACATGGACGTACATAAGCGATATCCACAAAAGTGTACATGGTGTGTATGTCCTCAATATATGCAATAAAATGACACTAAAAGGCTGAATGCACAACCCAAAAACTAGCCAACAACACCTACAAGTGTCTGTCAACTCTGATGTTTTAGGCTCAAAAACCTGCATAAATTTGCAATGGCTTCTCCCACTAGAATTGAAAACCTTTTGAGAAACCTGTAGATTTACAAGTGTGGTTGAAAACACAGCCCCAAAAGTTGATATTTATTGTCGGAGAAGTACAAAGAATACTCTTCTTGATGTTCTTGGACATGTGTGAAGAGAACTATGTGCGATACTACTCCAAAATGGCTCTAAGAGACACCCCAAAATTGCTTCAAAAATAGGCTTTGAAAGCAAAGGATGAAGCTTTGAGAGACCAAAACATGTTGAAGGTAATGTTAACCTTAGTCTTTCCCCTTCTTCAGACACCACAAGAGTGTAGATTAATGGCAAGAGATTTCCACATTTAAGCAAGCTCTGGGGGGAACAATACTAGGATGGGTGACCTCTTGGGAAGTATTGGGGACCTCTATCTTCCATGATCATTGAGGTCCTTCCTCACGCACAACCAATAGCGGCAATGGTGACTTCGGTGACTCCTATGACAAGGTATGCCAAGGTCTATGCCTTGGTCGTAAGCCTTGGGTGGGTGGGCGGGTGCTCGCTTCGCTTGCACAAAAGGAACAAATCTTTTGCATTGAAATGCTATGATACCAGTGAAGTATTTTGATGGCGATGCACCAGAGTGCACTCTCCTTCTAAAGAGCTCCACAATGGTATTCTCTGAGTATAAAATCAAGCTCGTAGGGTTGCACACGGTACTCCGCACAGAGGCTATAAGATACATGTTGATATATTTAGGTAGTGATGTGTGTGAACACTCTAGGACTACTGGGGCACTTTTTTCCCTCTTTAGGAGCCCCCCCCCTTGTATATATGCCTATTGCCCTAATGGGCTACTTATCTTTGTACATTCTCTAGTAATACATTCAGTATTGTGTGTTGTGCTCCAAGCTTCTTCTTCTTCCTTGTGCTGTTCGCGTGCTTCCGTAGACGTCTAACTCCAACAATTGGTATCAGAGCATGTCATCGCCTCATGTAGGGCGCCATCGACACTCCTCCGGTTGTAATCTCAAAATCGCACGAACTTTGGTGAGCATACTCAACATGTTTTCGAGATCAAATTAGCTTTGCTATGTGGTGCCGAAATCGCGATCTGAGCTCGTTTTGGCCTCCAAACACACTATCTTAGTGCTTGTGTAGGCTATTTCATCTTTTTGTGCCAAAGGTATATACTAGTTTTTGTTCACCAGTATAAGTGTCTGGAAGTTTGCCACAGGTCTAGCGGAATTCATCTAGGTAGTTCTGTTCAACTTTTTGAGATACAGTCAATTTTTTGCATCAAGGTATTTTGGTCACTGGCCATGGCTGAAAGTAGTGATGTATCCCGTATGTTGGATGTTGAGGATAAGTTGGATGGTACCAACTACCCATTATGGGCTTATATGATGTGACATGTGTTGGTTGCTAAAGGAATGTGGAACATTGTGCAGGGTGTCGAAAAATTTCCTATCACACCTGCAACTGTTACAACTGCAGGTACTGAAGCTGATGCAGAAGGTGTCAAAGATGTCGATATTATGCATATTCCTATTCGTGCTACAATTTCTATTGCACCTACTACAAAGCAGATTCGCTAGGATGGCAGAGATGCCCAAGCACATGCATTGATAGCTTTGTCTGTCAAACGTGCCATTATTCCTCACATTTGCTCTTGCAGAACAGCTAAGGATGCTTGGGATACACTTACCACATTGTACCAAGCTGGGAATGAGGCTCGTGTTGCTTACCTCCGAAAACAATTGGAGAGTGAGCACATGAATGAAGGTGATTCTATGGACAATTTCCTAACGAAGACCAAAGACTTGAAGGAACAATTGATTTCTGCTAATGAGGTTATACCAGATAGCTCACTTGTGTAGACTGTTCTAAATGGTCTTCTTGATTCATATCAGAGTTTTGCTTCTACTCTTCGGTTGATGATGAAAGGCAATCCAAATGCCTTATCATTTGAGGAGTTAGTCTCTGTTCTGTTGCAGGAAGATCAGTCCAGGCAGAATAGGTCCATTATGCGAGTTGCAGATCAAGCTTTCCTGACTAGTCAGAAGGGCAAAGGAAAATGGAGCTCTTCAACTAGTAAGCAAAAATCTGCTAATTCTGCATATTCGAAGAAGGAAGATAAAGATGACAAGAAATCAGAAAAGCAGAAATTGTTTTGTAAGTACTGTAAAGGGAATAATCATATCATAAAGAACTCTCCAAAATTGGCTACTAAAGAGGCAAAGAAGAAAGAGGCTGGAATGGTTGTTGCAGAGGCCTCTACACCAAAAATAGAGTCTGCTAATCTTGTGTAGGAAGAAGAATGGGTGTTTACTACTGTCTGCAGTTTTGACCCATCTTCTCATGAGCAGTGCATGTTTGTAGTAGACTTAGATGTTTGGTATTTTGACAGTGGGGCAACCAAACATATTACCTTGCAACGCAATTTCTTCTCTTCACTCGAGCCTACCCCTACAGGAAATACTGTTACATGCACCAACAACTCCTCTTATCTTGTTATGGGAGTTGGTAATATTATTTTGACTACTGCTAATGGTAGTTGTTTCACTTTGTCAGATGCTTTATTTGTGCCAGGGATCAAGAAGAACCTATTATCAGTTTTTGCATTAGCCAAGATTGGCTTGGTTGTGAAATTTGTTGATGGTAGGTGTACAGTTCATGATCTGTCAAATGGCGATGTGATTATTGCTTCTGGCATTTTATGTCGTGGGCTGTATAAGCTCATAGACTATGAAAGATCTGTAAATGATTTGGCATGTGCAGTAAATGATTCTCAGGCTATGTCAGATGCAAAGCTTTGGCATGCACGCTTTGGTCATTTGAATTTTGCTAGTTTGCTACACCTGCAGAAATTTGAAACGGTGTCCTCTTTGCCCAAACTTGAGGCACCTGAAAACATGTTTGTGAAGGCTGTATTTTGGGCAAAATGCAGTGTTAGTCCTTTCCAAAAGATGGTTCAATTCGGGCTACTCTGAAATTGCAGCTTGTACATAGTGATGTATGTGGTCCTATGCAGACACCTTCTTTTGGGAATTATCTTTACTTCGTGACTTTCATCGATGATTTTTCCAGGCATGCATGGGTATATCCATTGAAGGCAAAGTCCAAAGTGTTCATGTGCTTCAAATAGTTTTTGGTTTTGGCTAAAAATCTACCAGTATGTAAAATGGGCACCCTCCGTTGAAGACTATGAGCAAGTGAAGGCACAAGTGTGTGAGTGAGAAGCACACAAACATGCACACACATACACACACACACGCGCACACAAGGCAAGAACAAGGAGAGGAACAATGGAGTTCTTTGCATTAGTCAAAAAGTCTCTTACATAAGCTCAATTCACAAACAATCTAACCCCAAAAATGAGCTCTCTAGCTCTTTTTATAGTTTTCTAACTAGCTTTGGTCTTGTCCAGACCTAGTGTCCGGCCTAGTTAAAAATTAGGTTCTAGAGCCTATTTGAGGGCTCAAACGGAGTCTAAAAATTATGAAAATTGATATGTAGCTAATTCTAATTATCCTCAAGCTCGAGGACTCCTCGGCTTGAACAAAATGGAGTCTATTCTACCAAAAACGGAATTGACAATGTTTGTGTAGTGATTAAAATCACTGGAGTTGTAAATGGTCCATGGAAAAAATGATTGGGCCTTGTTGCCGTATTGTGCATGACTGCTCCGTTGTGCTAGTATGCTCTTCATCTGACTTGTATGCCAACACTCCCCCCTTCCTAGCGTCTGTCGCCCCTCATAGACCTCTGTTCTATAGGGTGGTCGATATAGTATTGTATGACATTGGTGGCTAATTCGTGTTCTCCTATTCTTAAGCCTCGTGCTAGATCAGCTTCCAATGCATCCCAATTTATTGCACGAGGGGCATCTGGTTGCGGTGTTGTGTAGTACTCAGAGTACATGGCTTGTTCACAAGCAAAGAGATGGAGCAGGTGTGTTGGCTTCGGTGCGAAGACCTCCGAGTGATACTCCCAGAAACCTGATCTGAACATTTCTTCGAATGTCTGTTTGTAGCATGCGGGAAGATACTTTATCCGTGCATGCCAGGCATAAGCTACTCGAATGCTGGAGGTGGTGCTCATGTCGTACACCAAATCATAGTTTCCATTATTAAACCCCAGTAGCCGTATCTGTGGTGCTGCTGCATTTTGGAAAGTTTTGAGTACTACCTGCATCATATCCAAAATCTTAAGCATAATCTGGGCCGCAACATCCGGCATGGGCTTCAATCGAGGCATCCAATGGCGAATTGTGGCCATCATGTAGGCTACTGATTGTGGCCCTTGTGGTGGCACTATGTACGGGTAGTTTAGCCATTCCTTGCATTGCGCGTTGTTCTGCACTTTGATGTTGAATGCTTTCCAAGACCTGCGGCGTGGAACTGGACCATAGCACGGATTGTATAGGAGATGTAAAGGCGCATTGTTCCATGTGCGTAGCATTTCTGGATATGTCTCTAGAAGTTTCTGCCGCCAGGTTGGTTGACGAATTTTGCCTTTTTGCACCTCTGTAGGAAGGTCTTCGAGTTGAAATTGGGTGGCGAAGGTAGGAATCTTACCCGTGACTCTCTGTATTTCTGCATTATAATCAGCCAGAATAATATAGTAAGGCTTGTATTGGAGTTCAGATGAGAGGATAAGGCGTCTCGATGACAGGTTCTTGAATTAATCAGATTGTAGCACAGTTTCCTCTATGACCCTCATGGCCTGATTTTGCACTACTGTGCGCTCTTCATGAGAACTCCCAATTTCCTCCACTTGTCGTAGCCATGGGGGCCGCGGTGCTTCAAATGTGTCCTGAGCTTCTTCCGTTTGTTGAACTCCTGGGAAGGGTTGTGGGTCGTATTCTTCTTCGAAGGTTTGTTCCACAGGAATTTGTACTATGTCTTCGTCGGTGGGAGCTTCTGGAGGGGAAGGTGGCCTTTCATATTGTAGTAGGCGTGCTTTCAACTCTGTGACCTGTGTCTGGAGATCTTGTAGGGCCTCTGAGTCTGTGAGAAGTGAAGCCGCTGATGAGGTGGTGTGAGGGGCAGTCGTTGTGTCTTTTTGTTGTTTCTGCCTCAGTTGACTCAGTTCCTCCGAGAGCTGGTCATGTGCTTCAAGCAGCATGGCATAGTCTTCCAATATGATCTTGATATTGTTGGGGGTCACTGCTTGAAACTTTGATGGGCTGATGGGTGCCCCTGGTGTGCTTTTGATGGCTGCTTCTAAGTTCTCTTGGTTCTGTTGCTGTAGGCGTCGATTCTCCTCGTGAGCAGCTGCAAGGTGTCTTCTAAGAAGTGCCATATTTCGTTGAAGTTTTGAATTGCGTTCTAGTTGTGTTTTTAATGGCCTTCTACCACTTGTATTGCTTCTTGGTCTGTATTTTGTAACTGTACTTCCAATACACTATGAGCCTCTTGTAAAGTTTGGAATTGTATATGGAGGCGAGCATTCTCCTCTTCTACTGCAGCAAGACGGTTTTGTAGCACCTCCGAGTGCTCTTGCAGTCGTGCGTTATGTTGCTGGAGTTGATTGTATGCTGTCCTTAACTGTGAAATACATGCTAGCATATTGTCCAATGCATTGCCTATAGATGATGGTGTTGTTTGTACAATGGAGAATGCATGGGGAGGGGATTGGGGAATGGGAAGCGTGAATGATGTGTCTAATGGAGATGTGTGTGTGGGTGAAATTGGTGGAGGGGGAATGGGAGAAGGTGGAAGTGTGGGGGGAGGGGGAGGTGCCGTGGGTGGTGAAATGTCCATGCTTTCAGGAGTGGAAGCAAGTGTGGTGTCTACCATATACATTGGAATGGTAGGTGGTGGGTGTGTGAAAGTGGTGAATAGATGAGAAGTGGGGTGGGGAGCTGAAAATAAAGGGAATGGTTGAGACCTAGGTTGAAAAGTTCTAGCAAGAAAGGCATGGAGGGATTGGAGAAGTGGGTTGATGGGGGTTGGGGGTTGAGGTCGTAGAGGCGGGGAGGTCATGAAGGGTGGTGTGGTAGTAGGAAAACCCATGAATATGGATCTAGAGTCAGGATGACCTATGGCTGAGGGCATGGGGGATGGTTGTCCTAGGGCAGGCTCTATGAGCGATTCGGTGGATTGTGTAGTGATGGTGGTTGCCTCATAGATTGGGTTATCAGAGGTGGAGAATAGGGTTGAACTAGAGATGGGAGTACGGAAGATGAAGGTTTGTTCGGTGGGTTGAGTGGTCGAGGTGATCTCCACGGCTTCTGTTCTAGGAGGTGATGGTGGGGGTGTGGGTGGTAGTGGCTCGGTTGATTCCTCATGGGTGACTGGGTGCTCTTGGATAGCGGTTTCTGCTGCTTGGGAGGCTGTCCCAATGGGTTCGGATGTAATAATCGGCCCTTCTACCGTTGTAATGGGGATCTGGATGTTTTTACCTGACCGTTGTCGTGGCGGTCCGAACTGCTTCTACTACCCCATATGTCTCTGCCATTAATAAGAGACCTTCACTATATTCTGAGTCAACTCCTGCTTCTTCCAACAGCTGAGTCATGAGTACCCTACTACTCTGTTCGGTGAGCAGTTGTTGTGAGCGCACTCGTTCCATGATTTGATACAGCCTTCGGAGTTCTGCTATATAAGCTGGGGCTTCAGTGGTCTCCTCTTCGTATGCTCCTTCTTCTTCTAGGTGTCCTTGTTGTTGACCTTGCTGATCGTCACCCCAATGTACATGGCGACTTTCTGTGGATTTTCTCCTTCTTTGTGAAGATGTGCCTTGTTCTTCTATATCTGAATAAAACTCTACATCAGAGAGTTGTGTACTTTGTAAGAATGCTTCGAAGTCATGTGGATCCATCCCTTCAGCATCTCCAGTTGTAGCAAATTCAAATTCAGATGGAGCAGGAGGAGCCGAAGGGGCTGCTTGTGTTGTAATTTCAGATCCAGACCTGGGTATTCTAATGGTAAAGGGAGGTACAGTGGCCTCCCCTCGTGGCGATACTTCAGGAAAAGTTAGAACTTCACGTGTCTGGACACAAGGGATCGAACCCCTCATGCGCTTGGATTGATGTGTGGACGTCTTGAGCTTCTTAAACATTTGTAATTGTGCCCAAGTTAAGGCACGTTCAATGGGAACATTGTATGCTAGGCACCGGTAGATAATGCGTGTGATTGCACAGCAACCGTTCACCACTAATTTCCTAGAAGACCTTTTATTTGCTTCATACAACTGCTCTATAATCCATACAGGAAGCTTGATTGGTAACACACCTGTCTCCGCTAAGTAGAGAGTGAACCAAATTCTTTTGTGCGGTTGTGTGAAGCGGTCTTGACCAGGGAAAGCAAAATGTTGCATGCACATACGGAGAGGGATGGACACGTTTGGTGTGAGTGCTGCCATATCTTTAAGCTTCAGTAGTTTCCTATCCTTCATGTTAGTAGGAACGAGAGCATCCTTCTCAGAAGGTACATGTGTGCCGTGCATATTCAAAGTAGAGCTCACCAACTCCAAGGTAAGTTCAAACCTCTTTAACTCATTGTTGCCCAGCAAGGAAGGAAGAACAAACGATCCTGGTTTGTCCTTTTCTGCATTAGCCTGTAATGTTGAGACCAGATAGTAGCATCGGAGGAGGTATGGTTTGGGTAATGGTGCCTCGAAGTACTCAGCTAGCCCTGCACGTTGCCATATGGTCTGAAGATCCTGTGTGTTCTGTAGAGTCTCAAACTCCTTTGAGAAGAATTGGAATCTGACCCAAGATCTGTCATACTCACACTTAGACTCCCATATATACTTGGCCTCTCCTAATGGGCCTGGCATGCCATTGAACCAATGAGAATTGGCATGGACTCTTTCTGTGATCCCTGTGGGTGGATCCGGTATCGGGATCTGCTGAAGGTGTTGCAGCTCCAGAGGTCGTTCAGTTGGTGGCACATCAACAGGTAGACTATCCACATCAATTCTTGCAGTAATTATTCCTGCCTGTGAGCTCGGACCTGTTGCTTCTGCCATGAGAGTGCGTGTAGTTGCTGATGCTTATCTGCTAGAAGAAGAGAGAGGCACATTAGCATTGCATTGGAAACAAGATGTCATGGTGTTCCCTCCACAATACCAACATGACATTCCGAGTGGTTAGAGGTTAGTAGGTGAAGTGTTCGTGATGTGTGTACAAGTGGGTTAGTAGGTTAGGGTTCACTCTAGATGCATACTTTGGTTGTGCAAAGTTCTCAGAATGCGCCTACATCAGAGGGAAAGGATTTACAAAGGTGGGTCAGGGGGTTTGATATGGGGTTTAGGTCTCCAAACTTTGATGCTGGAATCGTTGCTTTTATTGGCGATGATGTGTGAAGGTTTGCGGACTGGAGTGTGTTGGGTTTGGGGCCTTTTGGGTACCCATTTCCAAACATTCCGAGGCGTGACCGAGAATGTGGTGGTGTGGAGTGTAGATGTTTGCCTTTGGATGGGAGCCAATAGGACTCGTGAGTGTTGGTTTGATCTAGTGATTGGAGGTGAAGTTATTTGAGCTGGTAAGCAGGTCTTGGGCACCCATATTTGTCTAGCCTTTGGGATAGCCTTCATTGACTGCTTTGGAATCCAAATAGAAATGGTTTGTCTAGATTGATGCCTAGGGTACTCCTTCGCTGTAGCCTCAACACCGTAGCTTGCTTGATGCCTCTTTGGAATCCTGTCTCCAAAGCCAAGAGTTGTTCACCTTTGCGTATCCAGATCTGCTTCATGCCATGGGGTATTTTGTATTGTACCGGTTGGTGTTCATTCTTCTTGGTCCTCGGGCTCCTCTATATCTTGTATTTTCTGGCTTGCTTTCCTTGAATTCTCTTTGGAAAAGAAGGGAACTCCTTGTTGACTTCTGTACCTTCGTCATGAGTGGCGATCCTTTGCACCATAGAACTTTGGTCAAGAGTAGCATGGTTCATTTCAGGTGGACTCCTGGAAGGACCAGGATTCGATGCCTCTTCTAGTGGCCTATGTGCTTGATTTTCTAATTCAATCATGATGTGGTTTTGGCCTACCCATGCCTGAAGAAGTCCGCTTCTTAGGTTGAGGCTGATTGCATGATCATAGATCCAGTCTTGGCCTAGGACAAGAGGTTCGGTAAGATCCTCGTCTTCACACACTAGCACTTTGACTGCCATTAGCACCTCTTGAATTTAGAGGGGAAGTTCCACCTCACCAATGCAAGGGGTTTCCACACCTCCCAATCCTATGAGATATGCCTCTATAGGATTGATTCGTAATTGCAGCTCTTGGCAGTAAGAAAGTCGAACTGCACTAGTGGCTGCCCCTGAGTCAATTAAAGCTCTCACTGTCCTTACACTCTCTCCTTGTCCTACTTCTAGGGTTACAAAAGGCCGTCGGTTGATTATTCTATGGGAACGTCCACCTGAAGCCTCGCACATGGCCATAGGATAGCCTACAGATTCTTGAGTGTCAGGCATAGGCGGGTCTCTGCCTTGTCTCCTCAATTTCATTCGTCGGATGCGTTCTAAAGCTTCTGCCTGTGCTTCTTCTCTAATTTGTTTCTCTTCTTCTTTACGTTTCTTGGTAGTGTTGAGTCGATTTAGCATCTCTTCAGTCAGGGGTTCTTGATATAACTTGACTCTGCATCCACTTATGTAACTTGGTAGAATATCACCCTCTAGAGTGGCTAGTTGAACTGCTCCACTTGTGGAGATTCTATTGATAATCATTGGCCCGTAACCTCTCTTCTCTAACTTCCGTGCATGTTGCTTCAAGGTGTAGACTAGGACTAGGTCTCCTGCTTTCAAGCCCTTATCCTTCACGTGTGCATCGAAATATGCCTTTTGCCTCTTCTTGGCTGCATAAATTGCTGCTGCAGCCCTCAATCGTGTTTCACCTAATCGTTCAAGATCGAAGATTCTAGAGGACAACTCATGGCCTGTCCAATCATGCTCTTGTGCTATTTTCAAGATTGGTATCAAAAAATCCAATGGTAGCACTGCATTCTGGCCGAAAACCATCTGAAAGGGTGGGGATTGGAGTACCGTTTTATAGGCCACTCGGTATGCCCAAACAGCATGGTGTAGCTGTTTGTCCCAATCAGAGCGTTTATTATTCACCAGTTTGGTAAGCACATTGCATAGAATTTTGTTTGTGCTTTCGGCCTGGCCATTAGCTTGTGGGTGATAGGGGGCAGACTTCTTGTGTATCACCAAGAACTCTCGAAGAAGATTTTCAATGACTTCATTCAAGAAGTGAGTCCCTCTATCACTTACTAGCTCTATGGGTAGCCCGTATCGAGTGAACACATTCTCAAATAAGAATTTAGCGGTCATTTGGGCATCATTCTTCGATGTGGCTTTCACTTCTACCCACTTGGTTAGATAATCCGTGGCCACAATGATATACTCAGCATGTAAACCCTTAGCTGGGGGATTAATAGGACCAACAAAGTCTATTCCCCACTTAGAAAATGCACGTCCACCCATCATAGGTTTCAGTGGCATCTTATCCTTGCGTATAGGATACTGAGTTCTCTGACAAACATCACACCGTTTCACATAGGTATGTGCATCCATGTGAAGGGTCGGCCACCAGAAGCCCGCAAAGAGTATTGCCTTGATCACCCGATCTGGTCCAAAGTGTCCTCCTGCTACACCTTGGTGAGCAGTTTCTAAGATCTTGAGATATTCACTCTCATGGACACATAGTCTCAGGTAACCATCTTTACCACGCTTGTATAGATTATCATCAATGATTGAGTAATCTAGGGCTTCTTGTTCTAGACTTCTTTGTCTCGTCAGGGTCATATCTGGAGGGAATGTTTTCGTCCTCAAGAAGGCTACTAATGGTTCACTCCAATCTGGCACTATGGACACTTGATAAAGAGTGGCATGTTCCACAGGTGGTTTAGTGCAACAGATTGGACATTCTTTACACATCTTATGTACATCAGCTTCCATAGTAGGCCAATGCACTCCGAGTCTCCTTAGTGTCTGTAGGGTTCGTTGTTTTGAGTAGTGTTGCTCTAATGCACCTACGTGTGCCAACTGCAACCATTTAGCGCACTCATCCTGTCTGTTTGTACATACCACACAACAAGCCAATATCCCTTGATCTGTCTGTTTGTACATACTTCCTGCCATGATATGGTACTTCTGGGCTTTTACTACCTCTCTATCTTGAGTGTTTATGACTGGGTGATTAGGTCCGTATGTCAATACTGGCACCAATGGCTTAGCCCACTGAGGTACAACTTCCAAATTAAACAAGTAAGCGTCAGGAAGGTCATCTGATACTCCTTGTGGGGCTTCTCCCGATGTGAGCCTAGAGAGATGATCTGCTCTCAAATGAGTCTTGCCTTTTCTCACCACTACCTCAAAGTCATATTCCATTAGTAAGAGGAACCATCTCACCAATCTTCATGTGTTGCATGGCTTGTTCACCAAGTAAAGTAGAGCTTGATGATCAGTAAAAAATTTAAACTTATTTGCAAGCAAGTAATGTCTAAACTTTTTAACTGCATGTACCATGCCTAGTCCTTCTCTCTCAGTCGTGGTATAATTCCGTTCAGCTGCATTCAGTTGTCTACTAGCATAGGCAATTGGAAGATCCATATTACCTTCACCAGTAGGTTGTGCAAGCACACATCCAATGGCATAATTGGATGCATCCACATGCACATGGAAGGGCTTATTCCAATCTGGTGTAGTCAAGATTGGTGCTGAGCATAGTTGATGTTTGAGCTCATTGAAAGAGTTCTCACATTCCTGAGTCCACTCAAAGTTTGTCAAAAGTCCGTACAGAGGCTTTGCAATGATTGCATACATGTGAATGAAACGTCGGTAATAACCACAATGCCCCATGAAAGCTTGCACTTCCTTGACGTTCTTTGGCCTGGGTAGTTCTGCAATAGCTCTCACCTTCTCTTCGTCAGTGGAGATGCCGTTCTTTGACACTATGTGTCCTAAAATCTTGCCTTGCCTGACCATGAAAACACACTTTTTTGGGTTCAGGCAGACTTGATATTCTCTACATTTGTCAAAGATTTGCCTGACTTCAGGTATATGTGTTTGTCTAATGTTGGAATGAGCACAGAGATCATCAACATAGACTTCCAAATTCTTTCTCAGGAACTCTTTAAACACATGGCACATCAATCTCTGGAAGGTTGTGGGAGCATTGGTAAGCCCGAATGGCATTACCCTAAAAGCGAATATGCCCCACTCTGTGGCAAAAGCCGTCTTATGCTGATCTTCTGGTGCAATGGCTACTTGATTGTAGCCAGAGAACCCATCCAGGAAGCTGTATACTTCCTTGCCTGCTACCCTTTCTAATAGATGCTCGATGATTGGAAGCGGATAACTATCTCTGATAGTAGCTGCGTTAACCTTCTTCAAGTTAATGCATACGCGTAATTTACCATTCTTTTTGGGCACCACTACAATGGGGGACACCCATTCAGTGTGCTCAATTTCATAGATAAATCCAGCTTCAACCAAGCGGTCTATCTCTTCTTTGATCTTGGTAGCATAGTTGTCATTGTATGTGTATGGCTTTTGTTTAGAAGGTCTGGCCTCTGTGGTCATGGGAATCGTATGGGCGCATATGTCAGGGTCTACACCTTTCAAATCTTTGTAGCTCCAAGCGAATACATCTCTGTACTCTCTTAGCAAAGCTATCAGCTCATGCTCCTCTTCCTCAGTGAGGTCATGTCCTATGTAAGTGCACCTCTCTTCTCCTTCTTCTATGGCTACCACTACCTTCTTGGTGGTTTCTTTGTTATCATAGGCTTCTCCTGCTTGTGCATCGCGTTTTGGCATTCTTACCATGACTCTCCTATCTTCTATTGCATACTTCTTGAAATTTTCAGGGACCTCAAACAGGGATTCTTCCTCCTCTGGTGCGACTTCTCTCTTCTTCCTTTTCTTTCCTTCACTCTTAGTGGTCACTCGTGTGGTTAATCTCACATCATTAGTGAGCTCTTCATGTCTCTGAGGGTAAACTTATACTTCATAGAAGTATTCTTCGTCTGATGCAAAGGGTGGATCCATGATGATTGACTCAAGATCGGAGTCACTTGCATCTTCAAATGCATCAGGGCTAGGTTCGCATTCTTCTAAAACTGCATCTCCCATGATTGGCTCTATGGAGAAGACAGAAATGGCATAGCCATCCTCATCACAGTGGGGTGTCCATTGCTCTTCATTGATGGCTACATCCATAGTTGCTAGAATTTCTGCCCAGCCGTGAGGTTCAAATTCTTCGTCCGGAAATACTACCGGTGCATAGGCTGGGTCTTGAACTGATCTATGTGTTTCCTTCGCACCTACCTCTCTGGCTTTTTCTCTTTTCTCCTCTTCCACTGCCACTTTACACATCCATAAGTGAGTGTCTTCATGCATCCATGAGGATCCTGATCCTATGGAATGCACCGATTCCATATCATCTTTGGCTCTATGGATGGGGTTCCATTGGATAGGAGGGACATCTCTATGAGAGTAATCCTTGAGATTGACTTTGGTTGTAACACCTAAGTGTTGCAAATACAAGGAATTGGTTCCCCAATCCTATACCACTTGCAACTGCCGCATAAATGGTCTCCCCAAAATCATCTCATAGGCTTGATTTTTGCTAAAGTCACAGATAGCAAATGTGTGCTCAAACTCTACACCACAAGTAGTGAGAGTTATCCCCTCTAGTAGTCCTAAGGGTCTTTCTATGTGACCGTCAGCCATCTGCAATTTCATTCTCGTTGGCCTGAGTGATGGTTTGCCCCAACGTTTCCATAAGGAAGTGGTAGCAATTGCAACTCCTGCACCTTAGTCCAAAATGGCCTTGGTTGTGTAGCCCTGATGAGTGATTGGGAGATAGGTGTTTCCTTCTTCTCCCTCGCTCATGTCTCCTATCTTGTCCAAGGGTATTTCTGGCACTGTTCTTTGAGATCCTACCTGGGAATGTGGTTTTGCTACTTCGGGCACTTGATTGGCTACATGTTTCCACACTTCTGGTCTAACCTTAAGCAGCTCTTCCAAAGTGAGATTGCACTGCACTTTGGTGTTCTTCACTACCTCCGTGTTCCTAGGTATGACTGAATCTTTGTTTCTTACCATGACTGTGGGTGCTCTCATACAAGTGGACTTTGCTTCCCATGGGCCTGTGAAATGGGGTAGTTCCTGTAAAGGATTAGACTCGAAGTCTAATCTTTCTTGAGATTGGGCACTCTCCTGCTCTCCATAAATGGAAGGAAGGTCTTGTGGGAATTGATCATGTGTGTCATCCACAAGTTCAATGGGAGGAGGAACGTCACTCTCTTTAGCCCATTTCTCTTCTTGAATCTCTCGCAAGAATTCTGGTGTGTATCGATTCATAGAAGAAGAGGTGTCTGGTTCAGTGGAGTTAGGCACATAAGCTTCCTTGGGAGGAATTCTTATTCTATCACTTGCCTTCTCCTTAGCCTCGGGGTTGGCTCCTTTTCCAGACTTTGCAATTAACATCTCCAATCTGTCTAACAGGCCATCAAAATGCAATGGTGTTCGAGTGGGGCTAGAGCAAGTGAAACGGCGACTGGTCTCAAACATGGCTTGAGCCAATTCCACCATCTTGGCACACAACTTAGTTCGTTGAAGCTCTAGGTCAGCTCTAGGGTAACATTTCTCATGATCTGTTACATTGGGCCCTTCTTGGATTCTGGCCTTATATGCTTTAAGCATCATGTCTAGATCTTCAGGAGTGGGATCGGCTAAGACTGATCCTACTCGGGGTGGTGGTTGGGTTACGTGTGGTGGATTGGTGGGTGGAGGAATGAAGGGTGAAGGGGATGGTAGTGGCGGGGATGTGTGAGAGTGCGTTTGAGATGTGATTTCTATGACTTTGGCTTTGGTTTCTCGTAGGCTTTCCTCAAGTTCGCTCATCTTTCTTGCCCATTGCCTTTTCATACGTTCATGACTATCTCTCCAAGCTCTTGTCCTCTTCTTATTCTGGCTCTCAGTCTCGCTAACCTCCGCAGTCTTCTCCTGGCCTAAGTCTTGGTTTTGCTTAAGTGCCTGAGCTCTCGTGGTGACTTGTACTGGAGCCGTGGAAGTCACACTTCTCGTGGAGTCCACCACTAGCCCGATGACATTGATAGGAGCAATTTTTGGTATATTGGCGGGCTTCTTGGGACACTCTCGTAACAAATGCTCCTTTCCACAATCGAGACAAAAGCCTTGAATTGTCACCGATTGGGTTTGTGTCGGTGCAGGTAGAGGGCAATCACGAATGAGATGATCTCCCTGACAACGATAGCATGGCCCTCTAGGAAATGGAGGTCTCATCGGCCTAGGTTGGGATCTCGAGTTGGGGTTGGCATACATGACGTTTGCGTATTCTGGCTCCCCACTAGATTCATTCGGTTCTTCATAATAATATGACTCACTATGCTCCGGTGATTGCATGTAGTAGGCCTGGGGGCTCTCAACATGGGTGGAGTCAAAACTATGATCACTCGGATCACTTTCTGAAAGCGAAGATGTCACTGGCACTAAAGCTCTATTTAGATTTTCTTCTGCTGCTGCATACTTTACTGGAATCACATTGGTGGGGGCAGGAGGTTGCTGCGCTAGGACTGGTTGCGGTCTTTGTTGCCCTTGATAGGGTGGTTGATAGATTTGCTGGGGCCTAGCATACTGTTGTTGTGGGTACTGATTAGGGTATTTTCCTTGTTGTGGATATGACTGAGAATAATTTTGTCTAACAACTTGTTTGTTATATGGACAGTCTTGTGCTGTGTGATTGGTGTACTTCCTTTCTATGGTGTAGTACTGGTTGTTAGGGTTCACTTGGGGTTGAGCCATGATGGGGCATGCATTAGCCATATGGTCTCCTCCACAGGTATAGCATCGTTTTCTGGGGGCAAATCTAGGAATCTACTTGCTAAAGACACCTAATTTCAGAGCTACCTTTTCTGCTAGATCCTCAATTGATGTGGATTGTGAGGAAATGAGGCTACTAGAACTATCTGAATCTTTATAGATTTTTGAGAGCTCTAATTCCTCCCCTAGATTATCCTCAATGTCTATGCACATGCGTACACATTCTTCTATGGACCTAGGGTCCTTCAAGTACACATATGATCTCAGTTTGGTGCTAACAATCCATCTAAAAATAAGGCCACTTGCTTGGCTGGAGTGGGTAACTCTGGGGCCGGGCATCTCTCTAGATATTGCCTAAATCTTCTGCCTGCGAGTCTCACTGTCTCTTGAGATGTTTGTTTGAAGCTGTATATCAGTGAGGATGTGTTATGTCTTATGCCACTTTTAGAGAATTCGATAATGAATGCCTCTAGAAGTTGATCTATGCTCCTAAACTGCCTCTCGTGTAGTGGTTGAAACCATGTCAGGGCAGTGTTCCTAAGGGTTAGACCAAAGGCATTGTACTGCGTGAACAGATCTTCAACTTGTTCAGCTCTCAAGACTTGCCTAAACTCAGCTACATGATCGTAGGGGTCTCCAGTTCCATCAAAGTAGTTTTTCATGGACTTAACTAGCTGGGTCGGTCTCAAGGTCCTCGTGTGCTCTCTCGGTCTTGGCAAGGGAAAATCATCGGCATTTCTTCAGTTCCCTGGGGCTCCATGTCTCTCAGGTTCCACTCTATTTGTTTCCGTTCTCGTTCTTTCCCTTCCCCAAGAGTTGGCAAAGCTTACCTCAGGTCTCTCCCTACTCCTTTCTCTTTGAGTCCCATGAGCTTGAGATGTTCCAGCTCCTTGGTGACCATAAGACACATTGGATCGAGGTTGGGGAAAAACAAATTCTCCCTTCCAAGTGTATGCGTGTCTTCCATGCTCAGAGACCACAAAGATTCTCTCAGAAGCATCATCTAAGTAAGTCACCTTGCCTGGGCTATCAGGATCTTTGAATTCATACATGGCAAGAGCTCCCACTTCATTAGACTTTTTAAGCTTGTACCTCCAAAAAGCCTCATCCGTTTCTTGGTTCCAGAGCAATTCTATGCTCCTATTATCCTGGGGAACTAACTCTGGAGTGATTATCCTTGTTAGGACCGATTTGCCTCGAGGGGTTTTCGGCTCCTTTCCTAAGTTCCCTTGCTCTATGTCACCTAATTCACGTTCAGAGATTATGTTGCCAAACTCATCTGCCCTTTCAGGTTGGCTGGTGACCACATACATTGTTCCTTCTTTATCTATGTATGAACCATTTTCAAACTTGACTACAGGGTGTTCTAGTCCAATGGGCTGATTCGGATTTTTAATTAGGACAACAGATCTCCGCAGACCATCCTCATAGATGCGTGCACCTAGGCGGTTGGTCTGGATGTATTCCAATTGAGTCTTGTAGGGACCTTCAGGTCTTTCTAGGTATGCCATTTCTGAGCTACCTACAGGTCTTTCCATGCTATACGACATGTCTGAGTCACTGGTTTCTGAGTCTAGAGCGTAGGGGTAATCACTCAATTGTTGGGCCCAAGATCTGGCTGTATGGTTGATGCTAGCCTCGGATGATCTAACACTTTGACGGTCTCTCCCTAGGTGTCTACCCGATCTCAGGTTCATATGCCCTTTGTACGTTGCTGATTCTTTGGTACCAATCACTTGTTCCTTTTAAGTTCCTTTGGATGTGTTTTCTTGTTTTTAATTAAGCGTCGTCAGGAGCACTTAAGTGTGTCGTATTTGATATTCCTTGCCCACTTATTTCTTTTCCTTTAAGTTGTCCCTAGACTGCGATTTAGCCTATCCTTGCACTTGAGAAATTAAAGGCTCTTCAAACTTGAATGTTCCTATCGTACCCCTAGTCAATCAGGACAACTATTCGCACTTAGCCTATGCTAAGAATGGACTGAGGGGGTTAAGAGATGTTCCAACCTCAAGTTGCTCCTCCTGGCTATGCTTTGTCTACCCAGGAAGCACGTTCCCAAGCTTGTTCGCCCTGGCACTTACTTTACTTTCTCCAAAAGCTCTCGATGATCCTGTAAGAACCCCAAGTTTAGCTTCAATTTGATCCTTCAATTGACAAACAATTTATTTCAGACACTTTTTAATGACCCTTGTTCCCCTTTTTTATTGCTGAAAAAAAATTTCCTCTAGAGCTCCCTTGGTGTACCTACCCCTCAGTGTGTCAACTTCAAAATATCATATCTGAAAATCCACGCATTATTCTTATAAAAAACAGTCGAGGGCGTGTAGTATATGCCACGAGCTTTCTGACAAGCCCTAGAGCTCAAAAAATGGATTTCGTATGAAAAAGTTATGACCGTTCAGGGTTTAGGGGGTGAAATAGACAAACAAAACCTTTCAGGAGTTTTAATGCATTTTTCTAAGGCCTTTGTAAGTGTATGAGTATTTGAGTATGCAAATATGCCCAAAATTTAGCCTAAATTTCCAAAAAAATTACCCCTTAATTTTTGCCGAAAATGTCTGTCTATCGCGATAGACAATGTCTGTCGCGATAGACGGTGTTTGTCGCGATAGATGGGTCTGTCGCGATAGACAGTGTCTATCACGATAGAGTGGTCTGTCGCGATAGACGATGTCTGTCGCGATAGAGTGGTCTGTCGCGATAGAGGATGTCTGTCGCGATAGATGGGTCTGTCGCGATAGATGGTGTCTGTCACGATACAGTGGTCTGTCGCGATAGACGGTGTCTGTCGCGATAGAGTGGTCTGTCGCGATAGACGGTGTCTGTCGCGATAGACGGTGTCTGTCGCGATAGAGTGGTCTGTCGCGATAGACGGTGTCTATCGTCTGTCGTGGTTTTGGTCTGTCGCGATAGAGTGGTCTATCGCGATAGACGGTGTCTGTCGCGATAGAAGGTGTCTGTCGCGATAGACGGTGTCTGTCGCGATAAACGGTGTCTGTCGCGATAGACAGAAAAAACGCAAATTTTTTAGAAACTCCTAGTGATTTGGAGTGCTCTAATGGTGTAGGTTACAGTGCCAAACACGCAATCACAAAATATCAAGTTTTTCAGTCTGTCGCGACAGACAGAGGTCGTCTTCTCGGGACCTGTGCAGAGTCTGTCGTACCTGCGCAAGCTGCTGGAGATGGTGGTACAGCTAGTTCCTGCAACAAAAGCTCAAAAAACACACAAAAACAGATCGCATGCAAGCTCTCTCTCACTCTCTCTCACAATGAAATGAGGGAAATGAGGTGGGGAGTGGAATATGACCAAAAAACTGAAATTTTTGTGGAGATGGAGATGGAGGTGGGAGATGGTGGGGATGATGATGATGATGCAAAAATAAGAAAAAATGAAGAAAAATAAGGAAAAGAAAGGATATTACCTATAACTCCAATGTCTCAACTCGATGTCTTACCATCACACGCTCGTCCTCGAAGCTCTCTCCCCGGCAACGGCGCCAAATTTGGTGTCACTCTAGCACAATGGTGAGTACCAACGTGAGAAGATTCACCTCATAATTGTCAATCCGTGGAGACGTGAGGACTAGTATGAAGACTATGAGCAAGTGAAGGCACAAAGTGTGTGAGTGAGAAGCACACAAACATGCACACACATACACACACACGCGCACACAAGGCAAGAACAAGGAGAGGAACAATGGAGTTCTTTGCATTAGTCAAAAAGTCTCTTACATAAGCTCAATTCACAAACAATCTAACCCCAAAAATGAGCTCTCTAGCTCTTTTTATAGTTTTCTAACTAGCTTTGGTCTTGTCCAGACCTAGTGTCCAGCCTAGTTAAAAATTAGGTTCTAGAGCCTATTTGAGGGCTCAAACGGAGTCTAAAAATTATGAAAATTGATATGTAGCTAATTCTAATTCTCCTCAAGCTCGAGGACTCCTCGGCTTGAACAAAATGGAGTCTATTCTACCAAAAACGGAATTTACAATGTTTGTGTAGTGATTAAAATCACTGGAGTTGTAAATGGTCCATGGAAAAAATGATTGGGCCTTGTTGCCATATTGTGCATGACTGCTCCGTTGTGCTAGTATACTCTTCATCTGACTTGTATGCGAACAAGGTATAAGGCTAGGCTTGTTGCAAAGGGTCATGTGTAGGAAAGAGGCATTGATTTTGATGAGACCTTTGAGCACCTACATGTCGTATGACTAATGTTCGGAGCATTTGTGCACTTGCAGCCCATCATGGTTGGAATGTACATCAGTTGGACATTAAAACTGCATTTTTGAATGGTGACTTGCATGAAGAAGTGTATGTTTTTTAGCCCCATGGCTTTGTGCAAAAAGGGCATGAAAACCAGGTGTGCAGGTTAAAGAAGGCATTATATGGTTTAAAACAAGCACCACGTGCTTGGTATGAGAAGATACATGCCTATCTGATTGCACATGGTTTTGAGAACAGTCCAACTGAAAGCACCTTATATATTAAGCATGCTAATGATGTGCTTCTGATCATTGTTGTCTATGTTGACAACATGCTGCTCACTGGTCGTATTGAGAAGCATATTGCTGATTTTAAGGCTGATTTGCATGCCTCATTTGAGATGTGTGATTTGGGGCATTTGCATCACTATTTGGGCATTCAGTTTATGCAAGTTGATGGTGGAATGGCTTTGTGTCAAACAAAATATATTGACACATTATTGCAACGCTTTGGCCTTGAAGACTGTAAGCCTAGTGCCACTCCTATGGAGACAAGTTTACGATTGAGTGTTCATGATGCTAGAGATGCATTTGATGTTGTCCTCTATCAGCAGGCTGTTGGATGCCTGATTTCCTTATGCATTACTAGGCATATTCAGTTTGCTATCTCACAGATGAGCAGGTTTATGCATTGCCCAGGTGTCAAGCATTGGCAGACGATTAAGCGCATCTTTCGCTACTTGAGTGGTACTCAACTACTTGGGTTGTTTTATCCCAAGGGGGGATCACTACCACCAGATTTGCATGCTTTTTCTGACTCAGACTAGACTGGTTGCTATGACACTCGTGTGTCCACTAGTGGCTTTTGCTTCATGCTTGGTAGCTCATGTATATCTTGGTTGAGCAAGAAGCAGCCTACTGTGGCCACTTCCAATTGTGAGGCTGAGTATAGGGCATCTTTCATAGCTATTGTTGAGTGTGTGTGGCTCAGACGCCTTATGGTTGATTTGGGTGTTGGTCAGTCTTCTGCCACCACCATCCTCAATGACAGTCAGAGTGCATTGGCACTTGCGAGGAACCCTATGTTCCATGCTCGCACTAAGCACATTGAGGTGCATTATCATTATGTCAGGGAGAGGTTCTCTGCTGGGGAGATCAGCTTGGCATATGTGCCCACACAGGAGAACATTGCACACCTTTTCACTAAGGCTCTGTCTATGGAGAAGTTTGAAGATTTCTGCAAAGCTTTGGGCTTACGAATCCTTTTGTGGAGTGATTTCCACATAGCTTGGCACTTCCTTATACATGAGTGCAGCTACTAATTCACCGCATCACTCCCAGGGGGGATTTGTTGATATATTTAGGTAGTGATGTGTGTGAACACTCTAGGACCATTGGGGCACTTTTTTCCCTCTTTAGGAGGTTTTTTCCTATTGCCCTAATGGGCTACTTATCTTTGTACATTCTCTAGTAATACATTTAGTATTATGTGTTGTGCTCCAAGCTTCTTCTTCTTCTTTGTGCTGTTCGTGTGCTTTCGCAGACATCTAACTCCAACAATACGCAGAAAAACACAAAACACAAGGAGCATGAACATAGACTTCTTAGGTGTTATAAATGCGGTTGAACTTAGTATGTGGCTGACTAGGCAACTATATGTTTTATTAAAGAACATATACAAAGAAGTGTTCGGTGGCCGTTTTGCCTTTCACATGGACACTAACGGTAACAAAAATTAGTAGCATTGGAAAGGTTTCACAATGGTTCTCATGTCATGGATTGAAAAGGTGGATCTAGTCCATATGTTATTCCTCTACTAGTTAAAACTTTAGCTCATGGAATGATGGTCCAGGATTAAAGTTTCATCATTTGAGATGGCTTGAGACTTGCCAAGATTAGCTAAAAGAGAAATGTTTGGGGGACACAAATAACAAATCTCGAGAAACATCAGGACATACAAAACTTCAAATAGATGGAATGGCTTTCACTGCGTGGAGTAGGAACTAGTATTCCTATGCCTTTCATTGGAAGAATCAAGCTATTACCATAATAAATAAATACATTTGGCTTAGAAGATGAAATTGAATGGAACAAGCTAGTATCAAATGTCATGTTCTTTGATGCGCCACTCTCAAACAACCAATCAACAAGCTTTCTAGAGTCTTCTGAAACTATGGAGAAGGGCTTCATCATCACAATTTATGGTGTTTGATGTTTCAACTTGTTCATCAAATTTCTGATCCTTATCACCCACTGCATTACTAGAATCTCATTTATATTTTTTCTAGTCTAATTATGTACTCATTTATGTAATGTCTAAGCTTTTTAAAAAAGAAATAACTCCTATTTCTATATGTCTTTTTCTTCTTATTAAAATAATTAGAAACTTTAGCACTATCATCCTCATTTTTTTATGATCATCGTTTTTATGTTTGGAAGCAAAAGAAAAACTAGAATTTTTATTAGATATAGAGCTAGTCTTAATAATTTTTCCTTTAATTTTTCCTTTTGCTATAGTAAATAGGGTTAGGTCATTCATGTTGAGAATGTTCTCATGTATAGGTTAAGGTACAAGTTCAATAGATACAAACATCTTTGGGAGGTCTTCAAATGCTTCAAGAAGGCTCAAATAAATTATGAAGGATAGCTAAAGTACCACGTGGTATCTAGAACATGATGACTCAAATGAGTGAGTCACAAGGGAGTTGTTGTGGTGTCCTAGTGGAAGGTTGATGTGGCTAGTTCGCAAAGGACAACCATAGTTTGCTTATTTCAACACTTAAGTCATGGAATACCTCCACCCAAGTTTTTGCCACAAGTTTAGATGTATTAGGAAGGTTTTTGGTTAGTTTCTCATGCTATAATAAGAGAGGAGAAGTCATGATCTTTTTTGAATTCCAAGAGAGTCATATGTCCATCTTTGCTTTGCTCTCGTTTTGTAGACAGAGATTGTAGAGCTTGTGCCTCCCTCATTATATACTCAAACCACATGTTTTGTCATTTATTGGAAAGCTCTTAATGTCTGTGTTCATGTTGTAAATGTTTCATATTCATTAGAGTTGTGAGTTGAGAGCAGTTGTCTTTATAAGTAGTGTGCATTCTCAAGTTTATCTCTATTTAAGGTCTCCATTAAACTTGCATATTTGTAAAGGTCATATCGCCTTGTGTATTTATCCGGTTTGAGTGTTATATAGATCATTAGAAATCTCTTGTGTCTAGTATATTTGTGTAAAGTAGTTTTGAAAATTTCTAAGTGACTAGAGAGTAGAAAGCTCTACAAGCATGATTAGTTTTCTGCACATAAGTTTGTGGAGAAGATCAACTAGTTCCTTGGGGGTTTCACCTACTTCTAGCTATATGTTGGAGGCCAAAAAACTCTAAAATTGGTGTGCAAGCAACTAAATGAATCTTGGAGAAGGTTCTAATACCATGATGAAGAATTTGAAGCTACTGGAGCAACACTACACAAAGGTAGAAGGAGATAGCAATGAAGCATCTCAAGCAACATCCAAGGAAAGAAAGGTGCGTAAACTTCATTGAAAAGGTAAATCTCATACATTTGCTTATCACACACATCCAAAAAGAGGGTTAAAGGAGGAAGCTTATTATTTACACAATGGGCAATCAACATGCACAAATAGAGAAGCTTGATACGATCACCTATCAAGCATGGCGATTTAGAATCACAACATACTTGCAAGGTAGAGGTTTGTATGGTTTGATTGATGGCACATATATCAAAAATACATTACAAGAGGATCCAAATTAGCAACAATTGAGGTAATCTAGACTTTGGAATGAAAGAGACAAAGTTTTATATTTATTTTATCACAAAATATTCAAGATTCAATGGTAGGACATATACAAGACCTAGACAGAAGTAGGGATGTTTGACTTGCAATGGAAAGGTTGTATGCTACAGTACAAGAGCAAGGAAAAGATTCAACTAAAAAAATGAGTTGAACAACATAAAGCAAGATACAAGGAAATCAGTGCATGATTACTTATTGAACGTTAAAGAGATTGCATATCAACTAGGATCAATTCAAGCTCATGTAGAGGATGACGACTTGGTTGCACATACTCTCAATGGACTCAAGGATGATGAGAGATGAAAACCATTCATTACTTCTATTTATGTCAAAGGAGAATCACCAAATTTTTATAAGTTTGTTGTACTCATGGTTACAAAGGAGATGAATCTAAATGGCTCTAGTTCAAATTAAAAAGGTTCTCAAGGACAAACTCTCCATGTGGGATCATCAAAAGGAGGAAAAAAAGGTAGAAGATGTTTGAACAGAGGTTGAGGAAGAAGGAATACATCAAATGATGATCAAGGGACTTTAAGTGGCTCCTTCAGCATAAGACAAAGAGGAAGATCAAGCACTAGAGGTCTAAGAAACTACCACAACTACAATCAAAGACAAAGAAGTGAAGATAAAAAAATTGCTACATATGTGGAAGGTATGTACACTATGCCAAAGATTTCGATCAAAATGAGAATAATCAAGGTGGTAACCAATGAGGAGGCTACTTACATATGTAAAGCTCAAGGCTTTTACAATGGTAAATTAATCATCAAAAATCTCTCAAAAAAATACAATAAATGAGCATAAGAAAAAGAACTCTCCAACGGATATTCTTTCGACGCGATAGCATTCGATGTAGATCAAATCCACCTCAAGCATAATGTAAGCTTGATGCTCCAACAAATGCACTCTGACTGTCAGTGAAGATGGTGGTGGCAAAAGATTGACCAACACCCAAATCAACCATAAGGTGTCTGAGCTACACACACTCAACACTCACTGTGAAAGCTTCCCTATACTTAGCCTCACAATTGGAAGTGGCCACAATAGGCTGCTTGTTGCTCAACCAAGATATGCATGAGCTACCAAGCATGAAACCAAAACCACATGGGGACACACGAGTGTCATAGCAATTAGCAAAATGTGTTTACTATGTGGATGATACAAACGATAGCCTTTTCTTTTAGAACTGTACCCAACAAAAATACATTTCACTGCTTTATCATCCAATTTCTTGAATTGTTGTTCAAGCACCAATGCATATGACAGACAACCAAAAAAACATAGGTGAGAAACATATGGTTTTCGACCATGCCAAGCCTCATATGGAGTGATAGATTGCAATGCTTTAGTGGGACACCTATTAAGTACATATGATGCACACATAATAGCCTCAAGCCCTAAACTATGTGGTAAAGCCTAACTCTTGACCATACACCTTGCCATCACCATGAGTGACCTATTCTTCCTTTTAGAAACTCCATTCTCTTGAGGTGTATACAACACTGTACACTTATGTTTTATCCCACTTTAGCCAAAAATGCAGAAAAGTCAAAGGACATATATTCCCCCCCTCGATCAGAATGGAGAGTGTCCATTTTACATGCTGATAGATTTTCAACCAAAACCAGAAACTATTTGAAGCACATAAATACTTTGGACTTTTCTTTCAATGGATATACCCATGCATGCCTGAAAAAATAATCAATGAGTCATGAAGTAAAGATAGTTTCCAAAAGAGGCTGTCTGCATTGGATCACAGACATCACTATGAACAAGCTGCAATTTCTAAGTAGCTAAAACTGAACCATCTTTTGGAAATGAGGAATGCTGCATTTTGCCCAAAATACAGCCTTCACAAACATGTTTACCCAGTGCCTCAAGTTTGGGTAGAGAGGACACCATTTCAAATTTTTGGAGGCATAGAAAACTAGCAAAATTCGGATGACCAAAGCGTGCATGCCAAAGCTTTGCATTTGACATAGCATGAGAATCATGTACTGCACATGTGCAATCAAGATTTTTCATAGTGTATGAGCTTATACAGACCATGACACAAAATGCCAGAAGTAATAATGACATCACCATTTGGTAGATCATGAGCTATACATCTATCATCAATAAATTTCACAACCACGCATATCATGGCTAAAGCTGAAATTGATAATAGATTCTTCTTGATCCTTGGCACAAATAAAGCATCCGACAATGTAAAAGAACTACCATCAACAGTAGCCAGAATAATCTTACCAACTCCCATAACAGGATAAGAGGAGTTGTTGGTGCATGTGACAATATTTCTTGAAGGGGCAGGCTCAAGTGAGGTGAAGTAACTACACTACGAGATGATATGTTTGGTCGCCCTACTATCAAAGAACTAAACATCTGAGTCTACTGCAGACTTATAATGTTCATGAGAAGATGGATCATAACTACAAACAGTGGTAAATGCCCATTCTTCATTCTGCACAAGATTAGCATACTCTATTTTGGGTGTAGAGGCCTCTACAACAACCATTCCAGCCTCTTTCTTCCTTGCCTCTTTAGCAACTAGCTTTGGGCAGCTCTTGATGACATGATAATTTCCTTTACTACATTTGTAGAATAATTTTTTCTTTTCTATTTTCTTCTCATCTCTGTCTTCCTTCTTTGATTGTGCAGAATTAGTAGATTTCTGCTTACTAGTAGAAGAGCTCCATTTACCTTTGCCCTTCTAACTAGCCAAGAAAGCTTGATCTACAACGTGCATAATGGACCTGTTTTGCCTAGACTAATCTTCTTGCAACATAACAAAGACTAACTCCTCAAATGTTAAGGCATTTGGATTGCCTTTCATCATCAAATGAAGAGTAAAACCAAAACTCTGATATGAATCGGGAAGACCATTCAGAACAGTTTGCACAAGTGAACTGTCAAGCAAGTCTTCATTAGCAAAAATCAATTGTTCTTTCAAATCTTTGATCTTTGTCAGAAAACTATGATCTTAGTGTATCCAAGCATCCTTAGCTATTCTACAAGAGCGAATGCGAGGAATAATGGCACATTTGAGAGACAAGGCTATCAATGCATGTGCCTAAGCATCTCTGCCATCCCAACAAATTTTCTCTATAGTAGGTGCAGCAGGAACAACAACACGAATAGGAGCATGAAAAATATCACCATCTTTAATGCCATTTGCATCACCTTTAACAACTCTGTTTACAGGTGAAATAGGACATTTTTCAACACCCTGCACAATATTCCACAGTCCGTTTGCAACAAATACATGGATGCATCATATAAGCCCACAATGGGTAATTGGTATCGTCTAACTTATTCTCAATAGCCAACATACAAAATACATCACTAGTTTCAGCCATGGCCATTGACTAAAATACCCTGATGCAGTATGTGAAAAAGTTGAACAAAACTACCCTGAGGAGTTATGCTAAACATGTAGCAGACTTTGATTCGCTTATACTTGCAAACAAAAACTTGTATATATCTTTGGCACAAAAAGACGAAATTGCTTCCACAAGCAGTACGATAGTGCATTCGAAGGCCAAAACGAGCTTATATTGTGATTTCATCACGATAGAGTGAAGCAGCTTTGATCTCCTAATCAGGTTGAGTATGCTCAAAAAATTTCATGCGATTCTGAGACTCTGATCGGAGGGGTGTCGACGATGCCCTAGATGAAGCAGCAACTTGCTCTGATACCAATTGTTGGAATTTGAGGTCTGTCGAAGCATGCAAACAACACAAGGAAGAAGAAGAAGAAGCTTGAAGCACAACACACAATACTGAATGTATTACCACTAAAATGTACAAAGATAAGTAACTTGGGAGGGCTATAGGTGTATATACAAGCCAAGGAAAAACAAACCTCCTAAAGAGGGAAAAAAGTGCCCCAACAGTCCTACTGTGTTCACACACATCACTACCTAAATATATCAACACTTAGAAGCTAAACCAACAAAACAAAAGTCGTACACATATAATGATACATCACCTATCAGAGCATGTAGTGGATAAGGAAGTCAACAACTTCCTTCATGGGTTATGAGGTTACAATCAAGTAGCCATTGCCCCAAAGGATCAACATAAGATGGCTTTTTCCACATACAGGGGTATTTTTGCATTTTGGGTGATGCCATTTGGGCTCATCATGCACCTGATACATTCCAATGGTTGATGTGCCATTCACTTAATGAATTCTTAAGGAAGAACCTAGAAGTATGTGGATGACCTATTTTCTCATTCCAACATCAGACAAACTCACATCCTAGAGCTAAGACAGATCTTTGACGAATGTAGAGAATATCTGGTTGAATCCAAAAAAGTGTGTTTTCATGGTCAGGTAAGGCAAGAATTTAGGTCACATAGTGTCAAAGAATGGAATCTCAACCAATGAGGATAAGGTCAAAGCTATTGCAGAGTTATCCAAGCCAAAGATGGTCAAGGAACTACAAGCTTTTATGGGTCACTATGGATGCTAGAGACACTTTATCCACATGTGTGCTATAATTGCAAAGCCTCTATGAAACCTCTAGGGCTAATTTTGAGCGGAATGATGAATGTGAAACATCCTTTAATGAGTTGTTAGGCTACCATCAATTCGGACCCCAAATTTTTCTAACAAACAGAGCTAAAAAGACGATTGTGTTCAATACCAATCCTAATGATGCCAATTGGAATAAGCCATTCCATGTTCATGTAGATGCCTCCAATTTTGCTGTTGGGTGTGTGCTAGCACAACCCACAAGTAAAGGAAACATAGATATCCCCATCACTTATGCAATTAGATAGTTAAATGCACCAGAAAGGAACTACACTACTTCAGGGAGAGAAGGATAAGGCATGATCTATGTGATCAAGAAGTTTAGACATTATTTGCTTGCAAATAAGTTTAAATTCTTATCTGATCATTAGGCTCTTCTCTATTTGGTGAAAAATCCTAGCAATACAAGTAGATTAGTAAAACGATTTCTCTTCCTAATAGAGTATGATTTTGAAGTAGTTGTAAGGAAGGGAAATACTCACCTTAGGGAGGATCATCTTTCTAGAGTCACTTCAAGAGAATCACCGCAAGGAGTATCAGAAAAACTCCCTGGTGCTTACTTGTTCAACCTGGAAGTAGTGCCTAAGTGGGCTAAACCAATTGTGCCTATTCTCACTTTTGGACCTAAAAACCCTATAATAAGAACAAAGGACGAAGAGATTGTCAAATCTCAAAAATACCATATCATGGCAAGAAGCATATACAAGCAAAGTGATCAAGGAATCCTAACTTGTGGTGTGGAATAACAAGATCACCCTAAATGGTCACAATTAGCACATGCAAATGCATTAGGGAAACACCATTCAAAACATTGAACCCTACAGACTCTAAAAAGATTAGGTGTATATTGGCCAACAATGGAAGCATATGTCTATAGGATGTGTAAGGATTTTCAATATGTATCAACAGGACACGTGTGAAACATGCAGCATTGTATCATATGTCGTTAATATTACACTAGATCAGTCCACTAGTTGACTTTTTGAGGATGAAGAAATTCCCTCAAGAGATGACTTTGGCGTGTCAAAGAAGTCTAGAGAAAGAGGATCAAGACTACACTCTTGTAGGAGATAATCTTTATAGGCATGGACAAAATAGATATCTCATACTATGTGTCCATAAAAGTAAACATTTGTACATTTTAGAGAGAGCGCACCAAGGTGTTGTAGGAGGACACTTTGCACCTGATCAAGTGATCTAGGTGATTCTATTCATGGATCTTTGGTGGCCTACCTTTCATACGGATGCACATATCTATGTGATGCAATGTGACATGTCAAAGGACACAATATCCTATGTGTAAAGATGAGATGCCACTAAGATCCATGATGGGGTGAACATGCATTCTGTAAGTGGGGAATAGACTTTGTAGGTCTTATTAACACCCCCCCTAAGAACTCACATACAAAATACATCATTATCACAATAGATTATCTAATCAAATGGGTTTAAGTAAAAGCAATGAGGAAGAATGACACACAAACAAAAACCAATTTTTTATTCCAAAACCTATTCACAAGATATGGGCTACCAATAGAACTGGTAAGTGATCATGGAACTCACTTCTTGAATGAGTTCATTGAACATCTTTTACAAGATTTCATGCTCATCACAAGAAGTCAGCTCCATATCACCCATAGGCCAATGGATATGTCGAGATTACCAATGAGATTCTATGTACATTTTTGACTAAGCTCATTAAGAATAAGTATTCTAATTGGGACAAACATTTGCATCATGTTGTTTGGGCATATTAAGTTGCTTATAGAATGATACTCAATTCCAATCCCTTTCAGATGGTGTTTGGCCAAAATTTTGTGCTCCCATTAGAGTTCTTAATACCCACCCTCAAGGTGTCATAAGAGCATTAGTGGACATGTCATGAGCTATCTTCACGGATCTTGGACTTGGATACATTAGATGAGACAAGATTGAGAGCAAATGCATGCATATATGTAGCAAAGAAGAGGCAAAAAACATATTTTGATGCTCATGTGAAAGATAAAGGATTGAAATTTGGTGAATTATTTTTGGTATATACATTGAAACAACATGCATGAAAACTAGAGAAGCATGTTTATGGGCCCATGATCGTCAATAGAATGTCTTCTAGTGGTGCACTTCAACCAATTTGATGAGCGATTCCTATCTTCTCTATTCTAGAGTATACTTGAGTTATGTTAGATATCTGGAAGCAAACTCAAATGAATAAGTCAACTTAGACTTATCATCTTTTGAAGATTGAAAGGGTTCTTGTAAAGAACATCTATTTGGGATGTTTAATTTAGTTATCTTGTTCCAACTATCTAACCTTTGACTTCTTTGAAAAGAATCAGATACTGTGTCTAAGTCAAATCCAAAAGATTCGGAAAGAGGAAAGAAAGAACTAAAACTTTGTAGAACCAATTCAAACTTTGAAGACACCTAAACTTGCGATGAGCCAAATTCTAGATGAATCAAGACTTGACCTTTTCAAAGATTTATTTCAAAAAGGTATTGAAGCATATTTTTTTTCTTTCTATAAGAGAAATAAACAAGATTCTCAAAAAGATTCATGGAGTGAATCTAAAACATCATCCAACCACAAGATACTAGTGTGATATCCAACATCAATGTGTCGATCCACTGAGGTTCTATTGATGGGTTTTTACTAAAATAATGCTTCACTTGATACTAAGTTCATGCCTACATTCAATCTTTATGATTTCTTACTAGGAATGCAATTCTTGTGCATTGATTTGAGTCAAAAGATTGAATTTACTGAGTTACGCTAGGAACTTGGTGTTTGACTTAGTCAATCTATTCCTTGGTTGAAAGGATCATACAATATCAAGGTCCTACTTCTTGATAAATTAATTAAATATTTATGGATCCACAACACTTTATCTTGAAGTGTTCCATAATTCAAATAAGAACAAGTCTTTTCCCTATTTGAAAAAGAAGATCTTGGAAGTTACTTACTTCGTATCTTCTTACTTACTTGATCTTGAAGTATCTTGAGATCATGCTTTTATCCTCCTTGAATTTAAAATTCTCCTTTGAAGTTTTAATTCCCTTGAGGATCAAATACAACTTCAATATTTATTCTAGGACTAAAAGATAATTATCATCCCATGGTCCAATATCCTATACCATCTTTCCTACATCAATCTGAGTATAAAATCGGGTGTTCCATACCACCCTATTTTATTTTCACATTGATGTGTGAATGATACTTCTCCTGAATTCTAAATATATCTTGATAGAGTACCCTCTCACTTCAATTGTTTAAGAGAATTGTAAAGTTTCAAGCATTACCTCTAACTTGATTTTCTAGGTTTTGATATCTTCACACAATCATTTCACAATCTCGTGCTTTTACTTTGGAAACTTGAAAACGTTTGTATAGAATGTTCATCCTACATTTCTAGGGTTTTTAGTAGAAAATTGGTTATAATTCCAAGTTCTTGAATTTCACCAATTCAAGTCTGATTGGTTATACACAACCAATTTGTAGTGACAAGAGCTTTTAAACTTCTTGTCTTTAGATTCCTTTTTTACTAAAGCTTTAAGTAGCTAACTCGAGGACTTGACAAGAATCTCTCTACTGTTTGTCTAAGCATCCACTCATGCTTTTCAACTTCACCTTTAAGAAATCCCTTTATGGATAGGCAAACTTTATGTTGTACCTTCCACATACTTGATTACTATTGTCACGGTTGTAGACTATGTACTTGGAATATTGTACCATGTTCAAACTTAGAACAACTTACTCTTCTCATGCTTTCCCTTGGATAAATGGAACTTGAGTGAAAGAACGAGCAACGATAAAAGATTTGAATAAGAAAATTTTTGGAGAATATCATCTGAAGAAAACACATATGGTGACATGTTGCATCATTTGCCTAGAACTTGGTGGTCATGGATCGATTCAAGGTTGCTTCAACATCTATCATTTTACTTCAAACTCCATATTTTGAATATTTCACCCAAAGATTGCACGAACAATAAATATATAAAGAAAGATGAAATAGAGATTGACGATGAAGCTTCCTTCGCAGGTAGCATGCTTTTGATATATTTCGATAGTGATATGTGTGAACAGACTAGGACTGTTCGGGTACTTTTTTCCCTCTTTAAGAAGTTTCTTTCCCTTGGGCTTGTATATATGCCTATAATCCTAATGGGTTACTTATCTTTGTACATTTCTCTTGGTAATACATTCGGTATTGTGTTTTGTACTCCAAGTTTCTTCTTCTTCCTTGTGCTGTTTGCATGCTTCTGTAGACCTCAAACTCCAACAATTGGTATCAGAGCAAGTCATTGCTTTATCCAGGGCATCTTTGATAGCCCTCCGATCATAGTCTCAAAATTGCACGAAAATTGGTCAGCATAGTCAAGGCGAATAAGAGTTCAAATCTGCTTCACTATGTGCTGTCGAAATCATGATTTGAGCTCATTTTGGCCTTTGAATGCACTATTGCAATGCTTATGTAGGTAATTTTATCCTTTTGTGCCAAACATATATACAATTTTCGGTTCACCAATACACGTCGAAGTATTCTACAGATCTAGCAAAGCTCGACAAGGTTGTTCTATTTAACTTTTCAAGATATAGTCATTTTTCTACATCAAGGTATTTTAATTAGTGGCCATGGCTGAAAGCAATGATGTATTCGCTATGTTGGTTGTTGAGGATAGATTATGTATTGGTTACAAAAGGATTGTGGAATATTGTGTAGGGTGTTGAAAAATGTCCTATTACACCTACAAATACAACTATCAAAGGTGATGCAGATGGTATTGAAGATGACAAACTTCAAAATCTTGTTTGTGTTGTGGTTCCTACTACACCTACTGCAGAGCAACTTCATTGGGACAGTAGAGATGCTCAAGCACATGCATTGATAGCTTTGTCTATCAAACGTGCCATTATCCCTCACACTCACTCTTGTAAAATAGATAAGGATGTTTGGAATACACTTATCAATTTATACCATGCAAGAAATGAGGTGTATGTTGCTTACCTCAGAAAAAGAGTTGCAAAGTGATCGTGTGAATGAAGGAGATTACATGGACTATTTTCTGACAAAGATCAAAGATTTAAAGAAGGAGTTGATTTCTTCTCTTGAAGTCTTTCCACACAATTCATTTGTGCATATTATTTTGAATGGTCTTACGGATTCATATAAGAGTTTCACTTCTACTCATTGGTTGATGATGAAAGGCATTCAAATGCCTTAACATTTGAGGAGTTAGCCTCTATTTTATTGTAGGAAGATCTGTCCAGGTAGAAGAGGTCCATTATGTGTGTTGCAGATCAAGATTTCCTAGCTAGTTAGAAGGGCAAAGGTAAATGGGGCTCATCTACTAGTAAATAGAAATCTGCTGATTCTGCATAATCTAAAAAGGAAGACAAAGATGAGAAGAAACGAAAAAAAAAACAAAAAATGTTTTGCAGATAATGTGAAGGGAATGATCATGTCATAAAGAGTTGTCCAAAACCAGCTACTAAAGAGGCAAAGAAAAAAGAATGGAATGGCTAATATAGAGGCCTCTATACCTAAAACAAAGTCTACTAATCTTGTGTAGAATGAAGAATGGGTCTTTATTACTGTTTGTAGTTTTGACTCATCTTCACATGAGTAGTGTATGTCTGTAGTAGACTCAGATGTTTGGTACTTTGATACTGGGGCAACCAAACATATTATTTCACAGTGCAGTTTGTTCAGTTCACTTGAGCCTGCCCCTACAATGAATACTATCACATGTGCCAACAACTCCTCTTATCCTGTAATGGGAGTTAGTAAGATCATTCTGACTACTATTGATGGTAGTTCTTTTACATTTTTAGATGCTTTGTTTATACCAGGGATCAAGAAAAATTTGTGGTCAGTTTCAGCATTAGCCAAGATTGGCTTGGTTGTCAAATTTGTTGATGACGGATATACACTCCATGATCTCTCAAAATGGTGATGTTATTATTGCTTCTAGCATTTTATGTCGTTGGCTATATAAGCTCATAGACTATGAAAAATTTGTGAATGATTCAGCATGTGCAGTACATGATTCTCAAGCGATCTCATATGCAAAGATTTGGCATGCATGCTTTGGTCATCTAAATTTTGCTAGTTTGCTATGCTTGCAGAAATTTGAAATGGTGTCCTCTTTGCCCAAACTTAAGGCATCTTGTAAACATGTTTGTGAAGATTGTATCTTAGGCAAAATGGATCGTTCCTCTTTCCCAAACTTCAAACAGTTTTTGGTTTTGGCTGAAAATTTGTGAGCATGCAAAATGGGCACCCTATGTTCTTATCGAGGGGGGAGTACATGTCTTCTGATTTTAATGCATTTCTGGTTGAACGTGGGATAAAACATCAGTGTACAATTTCGTATACACCTGAACAGAATGGATTTGCTGAAAGGAAGAATATATCACTCATGGAGATGGCGAGGTGTATAGTCAAAAGTCAGGATTTACCACATAGCTTGTGGCTTGAGGCTTTTATGTGTGCAACATATGTACTTAACAAGTGTCCCACCAAAGCACTCCATTCTATCACTCCATATGAGGTTTGGCATGGTTGCAAGCCATCTATTGCTCATCTGCATGTTTTTGGTTGTCTAGCATATGCATTAGTGCCTGAACAATGATGCAAGAAATTGGATGATAAAGTAGTGAAATGTATTTTTGTTAGGTACAATTTAGAAAGCAAAGGCTATCATCTATATCATCCACAAACTAAACACATTTTGGTTAGTTGTGATGTTGTTTTTGTGGAAGATGCAATTCAGCAATTACGTTCATGTACCAAGGAGACTTTTGTTAGCTCCAAAGATGTGTATGACACTTTGCTTCCTCTTTTACAAGTGGACAATCAAGATCTTGTCCGAATGAGGCAATTTCTCAGCCTTTATAGGTTTCATGTGATGATGTAGATCATTCTATTTCTGATGTAGATTTATATGATGCACTAGTTGATGAGAGGATTGATATAGAGAAGGTAAAAACTATGCCAAAATGTACCTCTATCATATCATACTTATTCATGCTCTCATAGTGCTTCTGTTGCATCAGATTGCTATGCTATGGCTTCCTCTATTCTTTTGTGATGAGAATGAGCCTGTTTCGTTTGATGAAGCACAAAATTCAAAGAATTGGATGGCTGCTATGCAATCATAATATGATGCTATTATGAAGAATGGTACTTGGTCTTTATGTGATTGCCCCTTGGCAAGAAGGCCATTGGCACTAAGTGGGTATACAAGCTAAAGCGTAAGCATGATGGAACAGTTGACAAGTATAAGGCTAGGCTTGTTGCAAAAGCTTATGCTCAAGAAAGAGGCATTGATTTTTGATGAGACCTTTGCTCCCACATGTCGAATGACTATTATCTGTAGCATTTGTGCACTTGCAGCTCATCATGGTTGGAATGTACATCAATTGGACATTAAAACTACATTTTTGAATGGTGAATTACATGAAGAAGTGTATGTTTTTCAGCCCCGTGGTTTTGTGTAGAAAGGGCATGAAAACAAAGTGTGCAGGTTGAAAAAGGCATTATTTGGTTTGAAGCAAGCACCATGTGCTTGGTATGAAAAGATACATGCGTACATGATTGCACATGGTTTTTAGAACAACCCAACTGAGAGCACCTTATATGTTAAACACACAAATGGTTATGAGGACATTGGACAATCCAATTTCGAGTAGCGAGGAGGAATTCATGGAATAGAATACATCATTATTAGTTATGTTATATTCTCAATATTGAGAGTTGGCCCCTTGTATTTGAATGCAAATTATTCCGACAAGTTGTCTTACAAGTGGAACTCATATGGAATCATAATAGCACATTTGATGGTGTATATGCTAAGGGAAAGTTTGCATCACTAGAGAAGAGCTACTAAGTTATCTATACAAGTGCCATGGTAGCCTTAGTGTGCAACTCCCATGCGTTAACATTTCTTCTCATAATAGCATCAAATTCATTAGAGCATCCTACAACTTTTACTAAAAGTAAAAAAGGAGAATCATTAAGGCTACTAAACTTAAGACAAAAGGGCCTCCTTCATCAACTAAAAACCCTCAATGGAAAACACGATTATCTCCATGGATTACATAGGTTGATTAGTTAGGACACAAAGTATGAATGACTTTCTTTTTAGGAAACGAAGATAGGCTTAAATAAAATGGCTAAGTTTATTCCAATTCACAAATGTAAAAACTCAAGGCAGACTAGGGTTTTGACTCAGAACTTAAAAGAATCTTGAGAAAAAGAGAGTGTTCTCTGGATCTTTCGGAGAAAATGCTTCAAGCATATGTGAAACAAAGATAAAATGATTGCCTACAATGGAATTTATTTACAACCATCACAAGCACTCTTCCACACCACGTAATCCATTATTTCTCACACATGGATTTCAATCAACCAGTCCTTATATAACCACATTACGTGGTTGGAAATTCTACTCTTACACAGATTTCAATCGTTGGAAATTTATGCATTTAAATTACAGAGTTTGAATTCCAAGTTACAAAGAATTCTGGAAAGATATAATCATTATGATTAACCTTACCAACTAAAGAGTAAGAAGCTCAAGTTAGGGCTTGAAGTTTTATATTATTCCTTCAGAGATAGGGGAACTTTGGGGGACAAGAACAACCCTGTGTTAGGTCGCAAATCAACATAAGATCATTAGGATGTGACCATGTCCCAAATTTCAGTTCCTTTACCGTACTTCAAAGGATGAAAAGGTTGACATGCCGACTGGAACTCCTTAACCATCGAGTCATCCAATGCTTGTGAGTAGATTATACAAGAGTATTTGGTGATTTTGTCAATCTCCTTCCAAGTGATGGGTTTGTACAGTCTAGCTCAATTAAATCTTTTATACATAAACCGGAAAAAATACTGAGCATTAGAGATAAAAGACACAAATACTTATTGTGATGTGCATGGAGAATTGAAAAAATAGTTCAAAAGGTCAGGTTTCCTTGTCAATTTTCTACTTACCAAGGAAGAGAAGATGAAACTCGAACCAAGAAAAGTTGCCCCTGCTTATGCATGAAGTTGAAGGAAATCCCAAACTACTCTATCCCTCATTAGGCAATCCAAAACTGTTTTATCCTTCATTAGGAAATCCATTCTCTGCTCATGGAGAAAAATGGCCCTAAGGGTAGGAAATGTGATACATAAATGGGCCTGAGGATGAAACTCACCCTAGCCACTTCAGACAACGACATACTTTAAATCATTCACTTTATCTACATAAGGAAATTTTGGATATCATACTTCATCTTGGCATGTCAAGAGGTGATTAATTCATTCTTTGCCATTGAAGCTGAGAGCGAAACAATTCCCTAGACCTGTCAATGAAGTTTGATGCCCGCTTGTCATTGGGGCTTGATGTATCCTACAACCACCAAATATCTAAAATTTGCTTTTGCAATTACAATGGTGACTAGATACATGTCAGATTCAGATCGGCAACATTAGATATAGTGGAGGATGATATGAGGAACTTAATAGTATGAAGGGCAAATGCATTTGCCTGGGAAGACACAGGTTACGTTCTCATATATGTGGGAGGTGCAATTTCATGGTGAGCTAAATGACAAGATCGTCTTGCTTTATCACCATCCATCTAGGTTGAGTGTGCTATAACAACAGGGGTTTTGCAAGAAAGTTACTTGGCTTCATTGCTTAGTGGGATTTTAGGGATTACTGATGCATATGTTGCACTGTAACACCCAAGAACTCTAGATAGGCAAATAACCCAATGTATAACACGAAGATAAAACACCTGGAACTGAAGTACCACTTGATACATGAACTGTTAGAGGATAAGCACATATACCTTATCAAGATTCCATGAGAATCCCATAGATCTTTTGACAAAAGTTCTACCTCATGCATGAGCTGCTAGAAGATAAGCATGTAGATCTTTTCAAGATTCACACTGATGAGAATCATGTAGATCATCTAACAAAAGTTCTACCTCATGGATGCTTCAAACATTGTATACCCTATACTAAATGCTTGTCCTCAGACCTCTACCCAAGCAGCTCTATAAGTACCAAGATGAATTCAAAGAAAACCCCAGATTCACCCGGATGAAGAAAGTGCGACTGTAAGCTCATGGTAGTCAATAAATGAATATACAGCCATCAGCTCCATTATGCAAAGTATCACCAAGTACTATGACGTAATGAAGCTGATGGTAATATACCCCATACGTGAGCCAATCTTACCTCGTTTTCAAACTTGTAACACAATCATAAGTGTCCTACTCCCCCTTTTCCAGATCAGAATGGTTCAATGATTTGGACTCATGGCAGCACAGGGAATGTCTCTACACATGATGCCCTACTATGTGAGAAGAAAATGACTCCATACTCAGAGACATCAGAAACATAAAATACAACAATTCATGAAAAATCAAGTATGATCATGTACAACTGATGACAATGCCTGTTCATATTGGAGGCAGACCCACATTTGCAACTCTCCATGATTGCTTGTTTTCCAATATGGAAAAAACCTCTATTGCCCAGATTGTCCCATAAAGTGCTCTTTTTGCTATATGGAGCACTACAAGTAATATCAACAAGCCAAACAGCGTAGAGAGGACCACTCAAAGAACAAAAAACTGATTTTTTCTGTCAAGAACCATAGCTTAATATTGCACTTTAATGGCAGCCTGGAAGCTCAGCTGACATCTGTTAGGTACTAAATTTTAATATGAACCTTCAAAAATTCACTGCATGTCATGCTAAAGAATCTCACGCTTCCATTGTTCTGCAGCACAATGACATAAGCTTCGAGTGAATCATGATCAGAGCACAATCTGACGCCAGGTGGGTGGTTTGAACTGGCTCACATGGCCCAAGCACCAAGGTGCATGCAGCACACTTGACCAGATGGGTCGATTAGCACTTGCTTGCTCTCATTGATGTAAGTTTCATGGAGGCAACTCCCTTGATTTGGACTCGGAGGCATGAGCCTCATCCAGACAGTGGATGTCTGCTTTATACAGAAAGCGAAGTTGTCTACAAGGAAAGCACAAATCATCATACAAGAGCAGTCAGAGATAAGAAAAAGTAATAGGCCCCAAACCTCATTTCCCTCATCTTTCATACCTTGACTGCTTCCAAGTTCAAGATGGGCAATGCATGTGGTTGCCTCCCAAAAATGACATCAGGATGCAGATCTGGTACTAAGGGCACAAAATTCTCAACTTGCCAAATAGGAAACACCGGAACATATGGAGGCCAAACGGGCAGACCAACAGCCATGGCCCAATGCTTTGCAGTTGATGATTCTGCAGTGGAACATGTGTCTTCATTACTATTTTCTGCAGATGTAACTGGAGCAACCACTCTTTCAGCTTGTGAATTTGCAGCCAGACCATAGTCCATAAAATTGATATCCCTTGATCCAGTCTGCGTTCCCTCAACATGATAAGCCGAATTCCCCTGAGTTCTTCCTATTTTGTTACTCCCTTCTGCATTCATAATGCTTGGACCTGGCCAATCATGTGCTGCACGAAATAAATAAGTTTCTTCATCTTCCTCCTGTGTGATTGGCCCTCTGTGAGCATCTATAGTGAAATCCGTTCTTCCTTGCAGTTTGCCTGTGCCACCTAATCCCTCCTCAACTCCCTTCACTACTCTTGCCTTGTCAGCTGCTTCATTTGCCCACATTTCTGTAAGTGCCTGCTTAAGACGATCTCTTACCCCTGCAATCTCAACAATTGGTCGGGGGTAATTTGATCCCAGCTCGATTCCAGCAGCTCGAAGTACACTCGGTGGTGCATCCCATGGGTGATGTATCCACTCTGTAGGCAACCGTGAAAGCTCAGGCAACCATCTTCGCACATATTCACCATAAGGATCTAATTTGTCGCCCTCAATCTACACATTTTCAGAGATTTAACCAACACAGACAAGTTCCATCAGCGCTTTGAGTTAAAATGGTGTTATATTTACCTGAGGATTATGTATTCTATTCAATTCATGGCCATCTCGTAAACTTCCAGTGATGTACTGCCAACCCAATATGTCACTTTCCAAGTCAGCATCCAAAAGTGTGTCCCAGAAATATTTCATGCCCCAACGCCATGGCAGGTGCAAAAACTTCACAAAGAAACTAGAGACAATCACTCGTATCTGGTTGTGCAACCATCCAGTGGCCCACAGTTCTCTCATACCAGCATCAACCAGAGGGTACCCAGTCCTACCCTGCCTCCAGGCCTTGAAGTGACCCTCATCTAGCCGCCATGGAAAGAACTTCAAACTAGACAACAAAGACCGCTCATGGGTGAAGGGGAAATTGAAACTGAGATATCTTGAATACTCTCTGAAACCAATAGACCTTAAAAACAAGTCCACATTCTCTTCAGCATCTACCTTGCCCTCCTTACACCACAATACCTGCTTTGTACGGACATCATGAACTATCTTTCTGACACTTATCTCTCCATAATGTAAATGCGGTGACAGCAAAGAAGTGGTGGCGCTGTCTACTTTTCTTCTGTTTGCTGAGTATTCCATCAATGATCCATTGATGAACGATTCTAAGGCTCTGTTGGCATTTGCCCAACCAGGTGACCAAGCCCTGGCCAGCAAAGCATTGCTGCCCTTTTCTAACTCATCCTCAAGTTCCAACTCCTCAATGGAACAGCTTAGCAAAGGTCCTATATCAAGATGATCCAAAGGATAAATGGGAAGCTTCAGTACATATTCATGAATACATTCATCATACATAAATGTCTCACCTGCAAACTTAACAATTCGCTTTGGAGGTAGGATTGGAGCCTCCGGCTCAATTGGCATGTCTAAACACCTGGCCCAGAACTCAGAAAAGGTGGTAAAAGGCTGGCCTTTCTCATTGAGGACCTCCCAAGGTTCATAAAGCAAGTCTGCATTGAAAGACTTTACAATGATTCCCGCTTCAGATAAACCCTGTTTCACTCGATCATCACGCACAAGGGAAACAGGATCTGGAACACAAGCAAGAAAGATCCATCAGCAGGCTGCAATGACAATGTCTGTCTCTTTATTGTGAAACTTCGGGGAGCCTGTCAATGGGCACCTGACCAATACTTACGCAATAGCAATATGATAGCATTTAGTGCACGTCAAAGGTTAAGTTCATAAAGGCACAACCAGTAAGTATACACCAATAACATGATTGCATCTAATGCATGCCAAAGGTCACTCTGTTGAAGTAACCTTATGACAACCATCCAGCTCGTTAGAGACATAATAGACATGGAGTCAACCGGGCTTCAGGAGACGAGGATTATATAGAGAAGAAGAATGCAAAGAACATACCATAGAGGTGATTGTAAAATATATGTTTTGCTTTGGAGGCTGCCGCTATGTGCAAGAGGCTATTCAAGACACTGTGTGACCTGTATACCACAAGAGGAGCTCCCAGACCAGATAGAGATTGGTTGAGGTGAAGGAGGCTCTGTTTCAACCACCATCGTGAGACCCTTCCAGGCAAGAACTGACCTTCGTCTTCCGGAGACCAGATAAAAACTGGAATTACGGGCCCTGATCGAGCCGCCACAGCCAATGCAGGGTTGTCCTCGACACGAAGATCCCTCCGAAACCAGACGATTGTCGGGGCCACCATTGTTATCCTCAGCGTTCCATCAAATCAGGAAAATCGTAGAAAAACTCGCAGACTTCAGCGACACTCTGCTAGTGGTACCTCCCGAGCTTCAATAATCTTCAGTTATCCACTACTCCCACAGTGCATTGAGCTCATATTGCCAATCAGTCTGCAAGCATACAAGAGTCCCACTTCCCTACCAGCGAGATTGATGAGATAGCGAACACCCCCCCTGCAGGATACCCGACATAAGGATAAGGCACTCGTCTTAACCATGAGGAGCGTTATGGAAGCAGTGAAACACGTAGCGGGAACAATGAGGGACTAATGCTTCCCTGTGGCAAGAACGGTCTCGGGAAAACTCATCATGTGGCCGCATACAGAACACTCAAAATCTGGTTGATATGCGGCAGAACGAGCTCCGGGTCCTGCTTTGCCCGACCCCTTGGACGTCAAGCTTTTCTCCTGGAATGTCTTTTGGGGCGAGTTCAAACGAGGTGACAGCAGCCACAGCGCAATCGTCTCATTAAACTCTTCTCACGTATAAACAGAAATTGTGGTCATGCTGTCTGAAGAGAGAATAAGAGCTGAACAATGAAAAGATATAAAATTAAAAAAATATATAAATAGTACTAATCTGTTTCGTTTTTAAATTTGTTGTTGTTTTTTTTAATGGAGGTTTGGCAAGCGTTTATTGTCTCGAGTTTTAATTTTGGAAGAATAAATGTAGAGGTGAATGGGTATAGTAGCTCGAGGAGGTTTGGCAAGCGTTTATTCTCTCGAGTTTTAATTTTGGAAGAATAAATGTAGAGGTATAGTACCTCCAGGACTTCCTTTATCTCACAAAACAGGGTTACATAAGATTATAACTGGTTTGAATTAGTTTAAACTGGCCAAAGCCATTACATGTATGATCCAGAGACTGAACTCTGGACCTACACCTCAAGAGATCAAAGACTTGACCACTAAAACAACGAGATATGAACTTTTTATTTTTATGAGAGAAATTTGAAAGAGCAAACACACATGTGGAATATCCATCAACTAAAAAGAGATAGCCAAATCTATCCTTAGAGCCGTTCTATCATACATCCTATTGGAGTTTGAGGTTTGTGCAAGCACACGAAGAGCACAAGGAAGAAGAAGAAGCTTGGAGCACAACACAACACTGAATGAATTACCAAGTGAATGTGTAAGAATAATTCACCCATTAGGGTTATTAAAGTATATACAAGCTAGGGAAAACAACCACCTAAAGAGAGAAAAAGTGCCCCGATGGTCCTAAATGTGTTCACACACATCACTATCGATATATAGCAACAAATTCCCCCTGGGAGTGATGCAGTGAACAAAGAGCTAGAACGCATGTATAAGGAACTGCCAACCTATGTGGAAAGAAATCAATCCACAAACGGAAGTAATCCCAAAGCTTTGCAGAAAGCTTTAAACTTCTCCCTAGGCAAAGCCTTTGTGAAAAGGTTTGCAATGTTCTTGTGTGGGCACATATGCAAAAAATGATCTCTCCAGCATAGAACCTCTTGTTCGAGTTAGACGTCTGCAGAAGCACATGAACAACACAAGGAAGAAGAAGAAGCTTGGAGCACAACACACAATATTGAATGTATTACCACTAGAATGTACAAAGATAAGTAGCTCCTTAGGGGGTCGGGGGAAAAAACCTCCTAAAGAGGGAAAAAAGTGCCTCGATGGTCCTAGAGTGTTCACACACATCGCTACCTAAATATATCAACAAATCCCCCCCTGGGAGTAATGCAGTGAACAAAGAGCTCGCACTCATGTATAAGGAAGTGCCGAGCTATGTGTAATCAATCCACAAAAGGAAGTAAGCCCAAAGCTTTGCGGAAAGCTTCAATCTTCTCCCTAGGCAGAGCCTTTGGCAAAAGGTCTACAATGTTCTCTTGCATGGGCACATATGCCAAGCTGATCTCCCTAGCAGAGAACCTCTCCCTAACATAATGATAATGCACCTCAATGTGCTTAGTGTGAGCATGGAACATAGGTTTCCTTGCAACTCCCAATGTGCTCTGACTGTCACTGAAGATGGTGGTGGCAGAAGACTGACCAACACCCAAATCAGCCATAAGGTGCCTGAGCCACACACACTCAATAGTCGTTGTGAAAGCTGTCCTATACTCAGTCTCACAACTTGAAGTGGCCATAGTAGGCTGCTTCTTGCTCAACCAAGATATACATGAGCTACCAAACATGAAGCAAAAACCACTGGTGGACACACGAGTGTCATAGCAACCAGCCCAATCACTGTAAGAAAAAGCATGCAAATCTGGCAGTAGTGATCCCCCCTTGGGATAAAACAATCCAAGTAGTCGGGTACCACTCAAGTAGCAAAAGATGTGCTTAACTTCCTGCCAATGCTTGACACTTAGGCAATGCCTAAACCTGCTCATATGTGAGACAAAAAACAAATATCTACCTGAGTAATACATAAGTAAATCAAGCATCCAATAGCCAGCTGATTGAGAACAACATCAAATGCATCTCTAGCATCATGAAGACTCAATCGTAAAGTTGTCTCCATAGGACTAGCAATAGGCTTACAGTCTTCAAGGCCAAAAACACTGCAATAATGTGCCAATATATTTTGTTTAACACAAAGCCATTCCACCATCAACTTGCATAAATTGAATGCCCAAATTGTGATGCAAATGCCCTAAATCAGACATCTCAAATGAGGCATGCAAATCAACCATAAAATTAGCAATATGCATGTCATGAGGACCAGTGAGCAGCATGTCATGAGGACCAGTGAGCAACATGTCAACAACATACACCACAATGATTAGAAGCACATCATTAGCATGCTTAACATATAAGGTGCTTTCAGTTGGATTGTTCTCAAAACCATGTGCAATCAGATAGGCATGTATCTTTTCATACCAAGCACGTGGTGCTTGCTTTAAACCATATAATTCCTTGTTTAACCTGCACACCTGGTTTTCATGCCCTTTTTGCACAAAGCCACGGGGCTAGAAAACATACACTTCTTCATGCAAGTCACCATTCAAAAATGTTGTTTTAATGTCCAACTGATGTACATTCCAACCATGATGAGCTGGAAATGCATAGATGCTACAAACAGTAGTCATCCGGCAAGTAGGAGCAAAGGTTTCATCAAAATCAATGCCTCTTTCGTGTGCATAACCCTTTGCAACAAGCCTAGCCTTATATCTGTCAACTATTCCATCAGGTTTATGCTTCAGCTTGTATACCCACTTAGTGCCAATGGCCTTTTTGCCAAGAGGCCAGCCACATAAAGACCAGGTACCATTTTTCATTAGAGCATCATATTCATATTGCATTGCAGCCATCCAATGTTCAAAATTTTGTGCTTCATCAAATGAAATAGGTTCAGTCTCATCACAGACACCAGAGGAAGCCATAGCATAGAAATTTGATGCAAAAGAGGCACTATGAGAGCCTGATCGAGTACGATATGACAAAGGTGCATCTAATTTGCTGTCATTCAAAGTATGCACCAACCAATTTGGCCTAGTTTTTGCCTGCTCAATATCAGCTCTCTCATCAACAAGTGCATCATGTAAATTTGCATCAAAAATGGAATGATCTGCATCATCACATGAAACCTGCAAAGGTTGAGAAGTTGCCTCATTAGAATCAGCATTAAATTGTCCACCTATAAAAAGAGGAAGCAAAGTATCATACATGTATTTAGAGCTAACAAATGTCTCCTTAGTACATGAAAGTAATGGGTGAATAGCATCTTCCACAAAAAAAACATCACGGCTAACCGAAATGCATTTAGTCTATGGATGATATAGATGATAGCCTTTATTTTCAAAAACTATACTCAACAAAAATTCATTTTACTTCTTTATCATCCAATTTTCTGTGATGTTGTTCAGGCACTAATGCATATGCCAGACAACCAAATACATGCAGATGAGCAACAGATGGCTTGCGACCATGCCAAGCCTCATATTGAGTGATAGACTATAGTGCTTTAGTGGGACGCCTATTAGGTACATATGTTGCACACATATCAACCTCAAGCCAAAAACTATGTGGTAAAGCCTGACTCTTAACCATACACCTCACCATCTCCATGAGTGAGCTGTTCTTTTGTTTAGCAACTCCATTCTGTTGAGGTGTATACGGCACTGTACACTGATGTTTTATCCCATGTTCAGCCAGAAATGCATTAAAGTTGAAAGACATATATTCCCCCCCTCGATCAAAATGGAGGGTGCCCATTTTACATGCTGACAGATTTTTAGCCAAAACTAGAAACATTTTGAAGCACATAAATACTTTGGACTTTGCTTTCAATGGATATACCCATGCACTCCTTGAAAAATCATTGATGAAAGTCACGAAGTAAAGATAGTTTCCAAAAGAGGGTGTCTGCATAGGACCACATACATCACTGTGAACAAGCTATAGTTTCTGAGTAGCTCATACTGAACCATCTTTTGGAAAGGAGGAATGCTGCATTTTGCCCAAAATACAGCCTTCACATACATGTTTACCAGGTGCCTCAAGCTTGGGCAAAGAGGACACCATTTCAAATTTCTGCAGGCTTAGCAAACTAGCAAAATTCAAATGACCAAAGCATGCATGCCAAAGCTTTGCATCTGACATATCCTGAGAATCATGTATTGCACATGCTGAATCATTCACATATCTTTCATAGTCTATGAGCTTATACAGCCCACGACATAAAAAGCTAGAAGGAATAATGACATCACCATTTGATAGATCATGAACTGTACATCTGTCGTCAACAAATTTTGCAACCAAGCCAATCTTGGCTAATGCAGAAATTGATAATAGATTTTTCTTGATCCCTGGCACAAATAAAGCATCTCACAATGTAAAAAAACTACCATCATTAGTAGTCAGAATGATCTTACCAACTCCCATAATAGGATAAGAGGAGTTGTTGGTGCATGTAATAGTATTCCCTATAGGGCAGACTCGAGTGAAGAGAAGAAACTGTGCTGCGAGGTAATATGTTTGGTTGCCCCACTATCAAAGTACCAAAAATTTGAGTCTACTATAGACATGCATTGCTCATGAGAAGATGGGTCAAAACTAGAAATAGTAGTAAACACACATCTGCACAAGTGAACTATCAGGAAGGACTTCATCTGTTGAAATCAACTGTACCTTCAAATCCTTGATCTTTGTCAAAAAATTGTCCATAGAATCACCTTCATTCATGTGCTCACTCTCTAACTATTTTCAAAGGTAAGCAACATGAGCCTCATTCCTAACCTGGTACAATGTGGTAAGTGTATCCCAAGCATCCTTAGCTATTCTGCAAGAGCAAATGTGAGGAATAATGGCATGTTTGATAGACAAGCACACGAACAACACAAGGAAGAAGAAGAAGAAGCTTGGAGCACAACACACAATACTGAGTGTATTACCACTAGAATCTACAAAGATAAGTAGCCCATTAGGGCAATAGGCGTATATACAAGCCGGGAAAAAAAAAACCGCCTGAAGAGGGAAAAAAGTACCCCGATGGTCCTAGAGTGTTCACACACGCCACTACCTAAATATATCAACACCTCTCCCTCACATAATGATAATGCACCTCAATGTGATTTGTTTGAGCATGGAACACATGATTCCTCGCAGCTACCAATGCGCTATGACTGTCAGTGAAGATGGTGGTGGCAGAAGACTGACCAACACCCTAATGAGCTAAAAGGTATCTAAGCCATACACACTCAACGGTTGCTATGAAAGCGACCCTATACTTGGCCTTACAACTAGAAGTGTCCATAGTAGGGTGCTTCTTGCTTAACCAAGATATGCATGAGCTACTAAGCATGAATAAAAAATCACTAATGGATACACGAGTGTCATAGAAACCAGCCCAGTTCGAGTGAGAAAAAGCCTATGAATTTGGTGAACTTTCTACTAACCTCCTTCAAGCATGGAAGAGGAGGATCATTTTAACTCCATTCACTAGGACTATGGTGAGGGCCCACCTCACATACATGAATATGAACTGCCTGTGGATGTAGACCTGAGTGCGGCTCGCATGGTTTTTCTTGAAGATTTTCTCACAAAACTTGATGAGTGCTTACAGAATGCTATGGGGCATGCCATGGAAGCACCTACTCTTCTAGCAGACACTTTTGGCAACCTTCAACCTATCAAACCAACTACTTATTCAGAGCAATGTGATTAACTCATTTTGGGCAAATGGATTCCAGAGTGCAAGAGCTTCTTCAAGACCTCTTATATGCAAGAGAACTCTTGGTCTACTATAGTACCTCATTTTTTGGATGGTGAAGCCTACACATGGCTTCAGGTAGTGGAAAGGGATAACAAAAACTCACATGCGTAGAACTTAAGAAAAGGATGGAGGACTACTTTGTTTCGAGAAATGAAGAACTCCATCTATTGGATGAATGGAGAAGTCTATGCTAGGGAGAAAGAATATACATAAATATTGGCAATGCCTCTTAAGAGTTGAAAAGGTAACATGGCAAAAGGTCTTGTTACATGGTTTTCTGTATGGATTGAGCCCTTGGGCAAGATGGGAGGTAGAGCATTTGAACCCTGCTACTTGTTATGATGCAATCAAGGGTGCCGAATGGCTCATTGATATACAAAATAATTATAGTTGACATATGAATTTAGGATATGAGGGCTCTCCAAACTATCATCAAGGAAACAAAAGCAGAGTTTCTAGTGGCAAGAGTGAAAGCTCAAGGAGCAACTATTCTAATTGGAATTACTCTCCGGCAAACAACAATAAGTCGCGAATGTAAAACTGCACTTATAGCATGGCCTCATCTGGAAACAACTCAATTTTTCAGAACTAGGGACCTACTTTCCATTTCAGCCGGATTTGCAATGGAAGACATAATGGTAGGGAGTGCCCCAAAAACAATGTGAATACAAGAGTACATGCTATTACCAATCAAAGCAGTGAAAAAGGGAAGTCTAAGGTGGCGATCAAAGAAATCCCTGATCATGAAGATCACCAATCATCACACTACTCTTATGAGAGAAACGACCCATGGGCAATAGCCGCTAATATCTACTTGGGGTGAGTTTCATCCAGATTAAAGCAGGTTAAGGATATGTATCTAGGTACGTTGATTCAGGGGAAGTCACAACTAGCAATATTGGATACGAGGGCAAGCCACAACTTCATGTCCCCTACATGTGTAGGCAATTGGGATTTCAAGTGGTACATCCACAAGAGAAAAGAATTTTAGTAGAGTTTTCATAGGGTAAGGATAGATTAGCAGCCTTGGTTAAAGACGTATTGGCCTATATTGGGGGATGGAGTGGGGCACTCAATTTCATTGTGGTACCTATGGACACACATGAAGTGACATTGGGATTGACTTGGTTCAATGAGTGCATGGTATGCCTCTTTGGATGGGGAAGTAATCACATCCTACTTCACTATGACAACAAGGAGTCCATAGTCCCAGTGTTGCGAGGGCCTCATGAATGGAAACCCAATGTAGATCCAGTGGGTACTTCTAGTTGAAAGTTCATAGAAATAGGGCGAGATAACTCACCCAAGGAAAAAGGGGATACTTTAGAAGCTACAAGAAGCTAGGCTACTGCCAATCAAGTGGAAAGAGATCTCAAAAATGGAGAACATGCATTTTTATGTGTAGTTCGGATTGATCTAGGGGATGAACGTTCTGAGGTGGAAATTGGTGATAAAAGCATTCCCCCATTACTTCAAGAATATAATGATGTATGAACACTTACCAACTAGATTGCCTCCTTCTAGGGAGGTAGATCACAAAATTGAATTAGTTCCAAGAAAAATACCTCTCGCAAAAGCTCCTTATCGAATGGATTTAATGCAACTAGGAGAATTCAAAAAGCAACTACAATACTTATGAGATATGGGCTACATCTGCACTAGTAAATCACCTTATGGGGCACCTATTCTATTTGTCACGAAAAAGGATGGGTCTTCAATGTTATGCATAGACTATCGGTCTCTCAACAAGCAGACGATCAAGAATAAGTAGCCATTGCCCCGAATCAATGATCTTTTGGATCGTTTGGTACTTCACAAAGATTGATCTCTATTCTGGGTACCATTAGATTTGCATTCCCTTTCTCTATGGCAGTGGATGCTGATTTCCTGGACATGATGGATGTATTTCTCATCAACTAATTGGATGATCTTTTAGTCTATAGCCACTCACCAAAAGAGCGGAAAGAACATGTTCATCAAGCCTTGCACGTTTGTGCGACAGACATTGGTATGCAAAGCCACTGAGATGTGTATTTGTAGTTCAAGAAATTTGTAGTTCCTTGGGTTTGTGGTATCTCATGACTCGGGCTCAAGATTGAACCAAAGAAAGTTCAAGTAGTACGAAAGTGGTGTGCGACTTCGTGGGCTCTTTTCTGTATTGTCAAAAGGCAATCCAAGAATTTTCTAGCATCATGGCTCCGTTGACTGATCTCACTAAAGGTAAACAAAGTTTCTATTGGAATCCAATAGTAGAGGCCGCTTTCCAACATATGAAAGTGTTCATGATCGAGATAACGGTGTTGAAGTTACCTGACTTCACACAACCGCTTGAAGTTCATAGTGATGCCTCCCGATTAGCAGTTTGGGGAGTGCTTATGCAAGATGGATGGCCTATGGATCACTAAACCACCTAGAAGTTCTTGAATTCCAATATAATAGCTATATACATTCAGCCACAAGTTTCACTCCATTCAAGCTAGCAACAAGTAAAGAAGTAGTCACTCCTCTAGTTCTAGTGAGTGACAAACTAGATATACAAGATCCAAATACAAATATGTTTTTTTTTTTCTTCAAGAAGCAAAAAGCATTTACAAGAAAATACCCAATGCAACAATGCAAAAGGGCAACCAAAGTTCGTTCTATGCTAAAGGAGATTTGGTGCTTCTCAGCACCCAAACTATCATCTTGCAAGCCAATCTTACTCTAAAGTTTTCCCATGGATCGTATGGAGAATATAATATTCTGGATGAGTACAATGGGGTCACATATAAGCTGGAACTTCCCTCTGAAGTCAAGATCCAAAATGCCTTCCATTTCAGCCTTCTCAAATGCTTCTACCCATACTTACATTTTGGTCGGCATGTACCATTGCTCGAGTGTCATGGCCAACCATTCGAGCCTCAATTAATACTTAAACATCACATTCGATGACAGACATAGTTCTATGTTAAATGGCATGGCCGACCATTTTTTGATTGGACTTGGGTTCCAGAAGATCAGCTTTTGCCTCTCGACCATCAGTTAGTACTACGATATTGGGATCTTCTTGGTATTCAACATATGCCTAGGATTTAGGCACCCTTCTCTTCCGCTTTTCAAATTGTTGTAAATTTCTTTCTACACTCGTAATTGCATGCACCCTCATCTTAGTTAGAAGCTCTTAAAGAGAATTTCAAGGTATTGAAAGGGGAGAGAATGTTGAGGTTTTCGAAAATGGGGTATGCCGATGACTCTCTGCCCCTCCGTGCAGGGACTCCAAGGCCTTGTCGGTCCGTCCTTAGGTGTACATTGGGGGACCTCTGGGGCATTTCCAAGGGCATTTTGGGCCATTATTGGGGGGTGCATTGGGGGTCGTCTGAGGCACCCTGGTGGCTCCGCATAGAGGCCTTAGGGGCACCATTTTTCATGTTTTGGGGCCTCCACACCTCCTCCTTGGCTCCCCTCCACTCCATCTTGCACAGTGGCTTGTATTTCTATCTAGGGGCTAAATGGCTTTGAGGAGTTTGCCTTGAGGTGCCGATTTGTGTGAGACTATGAGGAGGACCTTGTAAAACATCCAACTCTTTGTGAACATCAATGCCTTCTTGTGATCTAGCAACCCGTGCCTTCAGCCCCACTACTTGGGTACTTGACCCTTTTTCTCATGTAATCAATGGCCTTCCTTTTTGGGTTTTGGATAAAACAATCCAAGTAGCCAGGTACCACTCAAGTAGTAAAAGATGCCCATAATCGCCTACCAATACTTGACACCTGGGCAATGCATAAAATTGCTCATATGAGAGATAACAAATTAAATATCATGTTGAGTAATGCATAAGTAAATCAAGCATCCAACAACTTGTTGATAAAGAAAAACATCAAATGCATATCTAGTATCATGAAAACTCAACCATAAAACTTGTTTCCATAGGAATGACAATAGGTTTGCAATCTTCAAGGCCAAAACACTGCAATGATGTGTCAATACATTTTGTTTAACACAAAGCTATTCCCCCATCAACTTGCATAAATTGAATACCCAAATAATGACGTAAAAGCCCCCAAATTGACATCTCAAAAGAGGCATGTAAATTAGCATTAAATTCAACAATATGTTTCTCATTAAGACCAGTGAGTAGCATGTCATAAGCATACATAGCAATGATCAAAAGTACATAACATATAAGGTGCTCTCGATTGTACTATTCAGAAAACCATGTGTAATCAAGTAGGCATGTATCTTTTCATACCAAGGATGTGGTGCTTGCTTCAAACCATATAATGCCTTTTTCAACCTGCACAATTTGTTTTCATGCCAATCTGTACAAAACAACGGGGCTGAAATACATACACCTCTTCATGTAAGTCACCATTCAAAAATGCAATTTTAATGTCCAACTGATTTACATTCCAACCATGATGAGTTGCAAGTGCACAAATGCTACAAACGGTAGTCATTTAGCATGTGGGTGCAAAGGTCTCATCAAAATCAACACCTCTTTATTGAGCATAACCTTTTGCAATAAGCGTAGCCTTATACCTATCAACTATTCCATCACGCTTACACTTTAGCTTGTATAGCCATTTAGTGCCAATGTCCGTTTTGCAAAGAGGCAAATCACATAAAGATGAGGTACCATTCTTCATAATAGCATCATAATTAGATTACATAGCAGCCATCCAATTTTTTGAATTTTGTGCTTCAGCAAAAGAAATAGGTTCATTCTCATCACAAAGACTAGAGGCCGCCATTGCATAACAGTTTGATGCAAAAGAAGCACTATGAGATCTTGAATGAGTACAATATGACAGAAATGCATCTAATTTGCTATCTCGCAAAGTCTACACCAGCTATTTAGGCATATTTTTTGCCTCCTCTATATCAACCCTCTCATCAACAAGTGCATCATGTAAATTTGAATCAGAAATGGAATTATCTGCATAATCACGTGGAACCTATAAAGGCTAATAAATTCCCTCACTTGGACCAGCACTTGATTGCCCACCTGTAAAAAGAGGTACAAAAGTGACATACACATGTTTGGAGCTAATTGATGCCTCCTTAGTACATGAAAGGAATGGTTGAATTGCATCTTCCACAAGAACAACATCACGGGTAACCAAAATGCATTTATTATGTGGATGATATAGATGATAACAATTGCTTTCGGAACTATACCCTCAAATTTTTGAGATACAATCATTTTTCTACATTAGGGTATTTTAATTAGTGGCCATGTCTGAAAGCAATGATGTATTCCATATGTTGGATGTTGAGGATAAGTTGGATGGTATCAGTTACGCATTATGGGCATATATGATGCATCATGTATTGGTCACAAAGGATTGTGGAATATTGTGTAGGATGTTGAAAAACAACCTCTTACACCTACAAATACAATTATTGAAGGTGATGTAGATGGAGTTGAAGATGGTGATCTTCAAATTCCTATTTGTGTTGCGGTTCCTAGTGCATCTACTATAGAGCAGAGATCCTCAGGCACATGCATTGATAGTTTCTTCTGTCAACTGTGCCATTATCCCTCATATTCACTCTTACAAAATAGCAAGCGATGCTTGGGATACACTTAGCACTTTGTACCAGGCATGAAATGAAGCTCGTGTTGCTTACCTTCGAAAATAGTAGGAGAGTGAGCATATGAATGAACGAGATTCTATGGATAGTTTTTTTGACAAAGATCAAGGATTTAACGGACCAGTTGATTTATGCAAATGAAGTCTTGCCAGATAGTTCACTTGTGTAGACTGTTCTTAATGGTCTTCTAGATTCATATCAAAGTTTTGCTTCTACTCTTGGATTCATGATGAAAGGCAACCCAAATGACTTAACATTTGAGGAGTTAGTCTTCTTTTTGTTGTAAGATGATCAGTCCAAGCACAATAGGTCCATTATGCATGTAGCATATCAAACTTTCTTAAGTATTCAGAAGGGCAAAGGTAAATGGAGCTCATCTACTAGTAAGCAAAAATCTACTAATTCTGTAGAATTAAAAAAGGAAGACAAAGACGAGAAGAAATCAAAAGAGTTCAAATCCTTTTCCAAATTCTGTAAAGGAAATGATCATGTCATAAAGAGTTGTCCTAAATTGGCTACAAAAGAGGCAAAGAACAAGGAGGCTAGAATGGTTGTTGCAGAGGCCTCTACACCTAAAATAGAGTCTACTAATCTTGTATAGAATGAAGGATGGGAATTTACTATTGTTTGCAGTTATGACCCATTTTCTCATAAACAATGTGTGTCTGTAGTAGGCTCACATGTTTGGTACTTTGATAATGGGGCAACCAAACATATTACTTCAGTTCACTTGAGTTTGCCCCTATAGGGAATATTGTCACATGCTCTAACAACTCCTCTTATCTAGTCATGGGAGTTGGTAAGATCATTCTAACAACTACTGATGGTAGTTCTTTTAAATTGTCAGATCCTTTGTTTGTGCCAGGGATCAAGAAAAATCTTTTGTCAGTTTTAGCATTAGCCGAAATTGGCTTGGTTGTCAAATTTGTTGATGACAAGTGTACAATTCATGATCTATCAAAATGATCGTGTTATTATTGCTTCTGGCATTTTATGTCATGGGCTTTATAAGCTCATAGACTATGCAAAATTTTTCAAGGATTCAGCATGTGTAGTTCAAGATTCTCGGGCTCTCTCAGATGCAAAGCTTTGGCATGCATGCTTTGGTCATCTCAATTTTTCTAGTTTGCTATGCCTGCAAAAATGTCAAATGGTCTTCACTCTGCCCAAACTTGAAGCACATGGTAAACATGTTTATGGAGGCTATATTTTGGGTGAAATGAAGTGTTCCTCCTTCCCAAAAAATGGATGAGTTTGAGCTATTTCAAAATTGTAGCTTGTTAACAATGATCTCTCTGGTCCTATGTAGACACCTTCTTTTGAGAACTACCTTTACTTTGTTTTATTGATGATTTTTCCAAGCATGCATGGGTGTATCCATTGAAAGCAAAGTCCAAAGTTTTTATGTGCTTCAAACAGTTTTTGGTTTTGGCTAAAAATTTATCATCATGTAAAATAGGCACCCTCCATTCTGATCAAGGGGGGAATACATGTCTTCTGATTTTAATGCATTTCCGGCTGAGCATGGGATAAAACATAAGTGTAGAATGCCATATGCACCTCAACAAAATGGTGTTGCTAAAAGGAAGAATAGGTCTTTCGTGGAGATGGCGAGGTGTATGGTCGAAAGTCAGACTTTACCACATAATTTTTGGCTTGAGGCTGTTATGTATACATCATATGTACTTATTAGGTGTCCCACCAAAGCAATGTAGTCTATGACTCCATATGAGGCTTGTGACCGAAGCCATTTGTTTCTCATCTGTGTGTCTTTGGTTGTTTGGCATATGCATTAGTGCTTAAACAACAACGCAAAAAATTAGATGATAAAGTAGTGAAATGTATTTTTGTTGGGTATAGTTCTAAAAGCAAAGGCTATCGCCTCTATCATCCATGGAGTAAATGAATTTTGGTTAGCCGTGATATTGTTTTTGTGGAAAATGCAATTCACCCATTATTTTCATGTACTAAAGAGACATCAATTAGCTCCAAAGATGTGTATGACACTTTGCTTCCTCTTTTTATGGGTGGACAAACAAGTGCTAGTCCAAATGAGGCAACATCTCAGCCTTTATAGGTTCCACATGATGATGTCGATCATTCCATTCTTGATGCAAATCTACATGATGCACTTGTTGATGAGAGGGATAATATAGAGGAGGCAAAAATTATGCCTAAATGGTTGGTGCAGACTATGCAAGATAGCAAATTAGATGCACCTTTGTCATATCATACTCGTTCAGGCTCTCATAGTGCTTCTTTTGCATCAGATTGCTATGCAATGGCTGTCTCTATTCTTTTTTATGAGAACAAGCTTGTTTCTTTTGATGAAGCCAAAAATTCATAAAATTGGATGGATGATATGCAATTAGAATATGATGCTATTATGAAGAATGGTGCGTGGACTTTATATTATTTGCCTCTAGGAAAAAAGGCCATTGGAAATAAATGGGTATATAAGCTCAAGCATAAGCTTGATGGAATGATTGTATAGGACTAGGCTTGTTGCAAAATGTTATGCTCAACAAAGAGGCACTGATTTTGATGAGACATTTGCTCCCACATGTTGAATGACTACCGCTTATAGCATCTATGCACTTGCAGCCCATCACGATTGGAATACACATTATTTGGACATTAAAATTGCACTTTTGAATGGTGACTTATATGAAGAAGCATATTTTTTTCAACCCCACGGTTTGCAAAAAGGTCATGAAAACAAGTGTGCAGGTTGAAAAAGGCATTATATGGTTTGAAGCAAGCATCACTTGCTTGGTATGAAAAGATACACACCTACTTGATCGGACATGGTTTTGAAAACAATCCAACTAAGAGCACCTTATACATTAAGCATGCAAATGACGTGCTTTTGATCATTGTTGTCTATGTTGATGACATGCTACTCATTGGTCCTAATGAGAAACATATTGCTGGTTTTAAGGCTGATTTGCATGCCTCATTTGAGATGTTAGATTTGGAGCATTTGCATCATTATTTGGGCATTCAGTTTATGCAAGTTGATAGTGGAATAGCTCTATGTCATAAAAAATATATTGACACATTATTGTAGCATTTTGGCCTCAAAGATTGTTGTTGATATATTTAGGTAATGATGTGTGTGAACACACTTGGACCACTGGGGCACTTTTATCCCTCTTTAGGAGGTCCCCCCCCCTTGTATATATGCCTATTGCCCTAATGGGTCACTTATCTTTGTACATTCTAGTGGTAATACATTCAGCATTGTGTGTTGTGCTCCAAGCTTGTTCATCTTCCTTGCGTTGTTTGCATGCTTCCACAGACCTCAAACTCCAACAATTGGTATCAGAGCAAGCCACTGCCTCATCTAGGGCATCGTCCACACCCCTTTGGTCACAATCTTAGAATCGCATGAAATTTGGTGAGCATTCTCAAGGTGATTAGGAGATCAAAATGGCTTCACTGTATCATGCCAAAATTACGATCTCAGCTTGTTTCATCCTCCGAATGCACTATTGCAATGCTTGTGCAAGTTACTTTATCTTTTTGTGCCAAAGATATATATAGGTTTCGGTTCGCTAGTATAAGCGTCTCGAAGTTTGCTACATGTTTTGTAGAACTCGAGATGATAGTTCTGTTCAACTTTTTGAGATACAGTCAATTTTTTGCATCATGGTATTTTACTCAGTGGCCATGGCTGAAAGCAGTGAAGTATTCCGTATGTTCATTGTTGAGGATAAGTTGGATGGTACCAATTACCCATTATGGTCTTATGCGATGCATCATGTATTGGTCGTAAAGGGATTGTGGAATATTGTGTAGGATGTTGAAAAATATCCTATTACACCTACAAATACAGGTACTGAAGCTAATGCAAATGGCATCAAAGATGGTAATATTCTGCAGATTCATGTTCATGCTATGGTTTTTGCTACACCTACTGTAGAGCAAATTTGTTGGCATGGTAGAGATGCTCAGGCACATGCATTGATAGCCTTGTCTATGAAATATGCCATTATTCTCAAACATTGGAGAGTGAGAACATGAATGAAGGTGATTCCATGGATAATTTTCTAATAAAAATCAAAGATTTGAAAGAATAACTTATCTCTACTGATGATGTCTTGCCTGACAGTTCATTTGTGGAGACTGTTCTGAATGGTCTTCCCGATTCATACCAGAGTTTTGCTTCTACTCTTTGTTTGATGATGAAAGGCAATCCAAATGCCTTGACATTTGAAAAGTTAGTCTCTGTTCTGTTGTAGGAAGATCAATCTAGACAGAACAGGTCCATTATGCATGTTGTAGATCAAGCTTTCCTGGCTAGTTAGAAGGGCAAAGGTAAATGGAGCTTTTCTACTAGTAAGTAGAAATCTACTAATTCTACACAATCAAAGAAGGATGACAGAGATGAGAAGTAAACAAAAAAGCACAAATTGTTTTGCAAATACTGTAAAGCAAATGATCATGTCATAAAGAGTTGTCCAAAACTAGCTACAAAAGAGGCAAAAAAAAGAGGGTATAATGGTTGTTGCAGAGGCCTCTACACCAAAAATAGACTCTACTAATCTAGTGCAGAATGAAGAATGGTGTTTACTACTATTTGCATTTTTGACCCATCTTCTCTTGAACAGTGTATGTCTGCAGTAGACTCAAATGTTTGGTACTTTGATAGTGGGGCAACCAAACATAGCACCTCGCAATGCAGTTTCTTCACTTCAATCGAGCCTACCCCTACAAGGAATACTATCACATGCGCCAGCAATTCCTCTTATCCTGTCATGGGAGTTGGTAAGATCATTCTGATTACTAGTAATGGTAGTTCTTTTACACTGTCAGATGCTTTATTTGTGCCAGGGATCAAGGAGAATCTGTTATCAGTTTCAGCTTTATTCAAGATTGGCTTGGTTGTGAAATTTGTTGATGATAGATGTACAGATCATGATCTGTCAAATGGCAATGTGATTATTGCTTCTGGCATTTTATGTCATGGGGTGTATAAGCTCATAGACTATGAAAAACATATGAATGATTTGGCATGTGCAGTACATGATTCTCAGGCTATGTAAGATGCAAAGCTTTGGCATGCACGCTTTGGTCATTTGAATTTTGCTAATTTGCTAGGCCTACATAAATCTGTCATGGAGATGGCAAGGTGTATGGTCAAGAGTCAGGCTTTACCACATAGTTTTTGGATTGAGGTTGTTATGTGTGTGGAATATGTACTTAACATGCATCCTAGTAAAGCATTGCAGTCTATCACTCCATATGAGGCTTGGCATGGTCGCAAGCCATTTGTTGCTCATCTGTGTGTTTTTGGTTGTTTGACATATGCATTAGTGCCTAAACAACAATGCAGAAAATTGGATGATAAAGCAATGAAATGTATTTTTGTTGGGTACAGTTCTGAAAGCAAAGGCTATTGTCTATATCATCCACAGACTAAACACATTTTGGTTAGCCATGATATTGTTTTTGTGGAAGATGATATTCAACCATTACTTTCATATACTAAGGAGACATTAGTTAGCTCCAAAGACATGTATGACACTTTGCTGCCTCTTTTTATAGGTGGACAGTCTAGTGCTGGTCCTAATGAGGCAACTTCTCAGCCTTTATAGGTTTTATGTGATGATGCAAATCATTCCATTTCTGATGCAGATTTACATGATGCACTTGTTGATGAGAGACTTGATATTGAGGAGGCAAAAACTATGCCATTATGGCTGGTTCAAACTTTGCATAACAACAAATTAGATGCACCCCTATCACATCGTACTTGTTCTGGCTCTCATAGTGCTTCTTTTGCATCAAATTGCTATGCTGTTGTTGCCTCTAGTCTCTATCATGAGAATGAGCCCGTGTCGTTTGACGAAGCACAAAATTCAGAAAATGGGATGGCTCATATGCAATCTGAATATGATGCTATAATGAAAAATGGTACCTAGTCTTCATGTGACTTTCCTCCTAGCAAGAAGGCCATTGGCACTAAGTGGGTATACAAGTTGAAGCATAATCCTGATGGAACAGTTGACATGTATAAATTTAGCTTGTTGCAAAGGGTTATGCTCAGGAAAGAGGAATTGATTTTGATGAGACCTTTGCTCCTACTTGCCGAATGACTACTATTCATACAATCTCTGCACTTGCAGCTCATCACGGTTGGAATGTACATCAGCTAGATATTAAAATTGCATTTCTGAATGGTGATTTGCATGAAGAAGTGTATGTTTTTTAGCCCCTTGTCTTTGTGCAAAAAGGGCATGAAAACTAGGTGTGCAGGTTAAAGAAGGCATTACATGATTTAAAGCAAGCACCACGTGCTTGGTATGAAAAGATACATGCCTATCTGATTGCACATGGTTTTGAGAACAGTCCAATTGAAAGCACTTTACATGTTAAGCATGCTAATGATGTGCTTCTGATCATTGTTGTGCATGTAGATGACATGCTGCTCACTCGTCCTCATGAGAAGCATGTTGCTGATTTTAAGGCTGATTTGCATGCCTTATTTGAGATGTTTGATTTGGGGCATTTGCATCATTATTTGGGCACTAAGTTTATGCAACTTGATGGCGGAATATCCTTGTGTCAAAACGAAATATATTGACACATAATTGCAGTATTTTGGCCTTGAAGACTACAAACCTATTGCCACTCCTATGGAGACATGTTTACAATTGAGTCTTCATGATGTTGGAGATGTATTTGATGATGTTCTCTATCACCAGGCTATTGGATGCTTGGTTTACTTATGCATTACTCAGCGAGATATTCAGTTTGCTATATCATTGATGAGCAAGTTCATGAATTGCCCACTTATCAAGCATTTGAAGGAGGTTAAGCGCATCTTTTGCTACTTGAGTGGTACCCGACTAATTGGATTTTTTTATCCCAAGGGGAATCACTACCGCTAGATTTACATGCTTTTTCTGACTCCGATTGGGATAGTTGATATGGCACTCGTGTGTCCACCAGTGGTTTTTGCTTCATGCTTGGTAGCTCATCCATATCTTGGTTGAGCAGGAAGTAGCCTATTGTGGCCACTTCCAGTTGTGAGGCTGAGTATATGGTAGCTTTCACAGTGACTATTGAGTGTGTGTAGCTCAGACGTCTTATGGCTAATTTGGGTGTTGGTCGATCTTCTGCCACCACCATATACACTGATAGTCAAAGTGCATTAGGAGTGGTGAGGAACCTCGTGTTCCATGCTTGCACTAAGCACATTGAGGTGCAGTATCATTATGTCAGGGAGATGTTCTCTGCTGGAGAGATTAGGTTGGCATATGTGCCCATGCAAGAGAACGTTGCAGACCTTTTCACGAACGCTCTGGCTAGGGAGATGTTTGAAGCTTTTCATAAAGCTTTGAGCTTACTTCCTTTTGTGGATTGACTCCACATAGCTTGGCACTTCCTTATACATGAGTGCCAGCTCCTTGTTCACTGCATCACTCCCAGGGGGTATTTGTTGATATATTTAGGTAGTGATGTGTGTGAACACACTAGGTCTGTTGGGGCACTTTTTTCCCTCTTTAGGAGGTTTCCCCTCCCCCCCTTGTATATATGCCTATTGCCCTAATGGGTCACTTATCTTTGTACATTATAGTGGTAATACATTCAGTATTGTGTGTTGTGCTCCAAGCTTCTTCATCTTCCTTGTGCTGTTCACATACTTCCACAAACCTCAAACTCCAACAATTGCAAACCTTTTGCCTCATTCCCAGGGGGGATTTGTTGGTATATTTTGCTAGCGATGTGTGTCACATGTAGAACTATCGGGACACTTTTTTCCCTATTTAGGAGGTTTTTTTTCCTTGGCTTATATATGCACCTATAACCCTAATGCGTTACTTATCTTTGTACATTCATTGGGTAATATATTCAACATTGTGTGATGTTCTCCAAGCTTCTTCTTCTTCTTCCTTTTGCTATTTGCATGCTTTCACATACCTCAAACTCGAACAAGGATGAATCGTTTGCTCATGTTGTTGATTCCTTAGGATTAATCTCAAGTATGTGAAGAATAGAACTCTCCATAGTAGTGAGAAAGAAATTCTTCAAGCTAATTATACAACAAGTAGTTCCCAAGAAGTCTCAAACATCTCTAGTGGTGCTTAAAGTCTAATGATTGGTATAACCCATAGGTGTATCAATCTTGAGGAGATTCTTAGCTTTGGAAACTGAAAGACATTAGCACATGCTTAGAATTGAGTTGAGGGAAAGATCTCTAAAAATCCCATGGGTAAGTCAAGGAGATTTTTGTTGGTGTGATTATCAAGCCTAAGTGCATTGCTAAAGCTTTAAGACTACACATATATTTAAGATTTTCATATGAAGAACCACATATGAACTCATGCTTGTCAATTTGAGCATAGTTACTTTGAATAATTATAAAGTCAAAAGAAGATGGAATCTTGTGAAGTTAGGAAGCTAAACCCACAACTCATGTGGTAGGAAGAATCAATTCAAATCATCCCTAAAGTGTAGGATCACTTTTAGGTCAAGGAAAATTGAAATTCAAACTCAAACAATGAGTATAAATAGACATGCTTTTAGTCAGGGGATGATAGAGCTATTCATAGACACATTGAGCTACTTAAATTAGCATACATTGCGTTCACTTCATGTATGAGTAGTCCACTACACTTCCCTTGTATCATATGTATAGCATTTACGTTTTGATACATTTCTCCAAGTACATTTCTGTCTATTGTCTATTGTTGCATCCTCATCATTGTAGTGATTTTGTGGAATCAATTTCTCTACATGTACTCATTATTTTTATATAGTTTAGCTTTGAGTAGTTATTTTGGAGTTTCTAGTACCTAGATATTAAATCTAATCAAGTTTGGTTTAGAGGATCTTGAGATATGGAGTAAGGAAGGCAACATTGTTTGCATACCTTCTAGATCCTAAAAAGTTGGGATGACCCCCTAACTTGCTAAATTGATCTCTCAATGGATGGTACAAATAAATGGATGAAATAAGTTGCATTAGTTATCTATACACTCCAATTAGATTTGTGAAAAAGATATTTGGTCAATTCATACCAAGTTGTGATCTTTGAGCATAATACTGAGACCTTCTATTCCTAGATTAGAAGCTTCTTCACATTTCTTGCATATTTTAGTTATCTATTTTGATGCAAGCAATTGAGATTGATGCTCCAAAGGACTTGGTAGTTCTAAATGCATCATTATGAAGCTAAAGGAGTCTATTATGCATCTTTGAAGCTAGATTGAAGGTGTAGAGCACGTTTTGTGCAACACCAACTCATCTCTAGAACCTATCTCACCTTCTCCTCACAGTGCTGGAGGAGAAGGTGAGATAGGATTTACTTCATCTCTTGAGCCTATCTCACCTCCTCCTTACAGTGTTGCAACAAATCTACACGGGAGATGGATTTCCTTCATCCCTAGACAAATTGGATCAAAATAACTACTTAGCTTGGTCACTTAGAATGGAAGATTATCTTCAAGGGAGAAATCTCTATGGTTCCATATCTGGAGATGATATGATGCCGATCCTCAGAAACAAGGGCCATCCAACTCGGGAAGAACAAGAGAGGCTAAACACATGGTGTTCAAAGGATGCTCTAGCAATATTCTAAACTCAATCTCTAATTTTTTACTTCCACACATCAAGAGTTGCAAGACTTCACAAGACTTGGAATGTTCTTGAAGCATTCTTCTCATCAAGTACCAAGGCAAGGAAGAATCAATTACAGATGGAATTCACCACACTCAAGAAGATGCCCAAGCAAAGTGTGACTGATTTTGTCACCAAAATGAAGGACATATCAAACCAACTTGGAAGCATTGGAGAAATCATTGATGAAGAGCAAATAGTAAGGCAAGTGATCAATGGAATAAAGGCATCCCTTCTTGTTTTTTTTTTTAAGAAAATAAGAAAATAATGAAAGGAAATTTAAAAGAATTTAGATAGATATAAGAAAAAATATCAAAAGAAAAGAAAAAAGCCAAATAATTACCCAGTGACTGATTAGTCTTGCTAAATTATAACCTAAATCTTGCTGGTGCTTTATAACTTATGAAAGAAAGTATTTAATGATTTTCTCCAATTTCCAGTATGACAAATGGGAAGCTTTCTGCATAGCCATGAACCTCTACATGGACATGCAAGTTCCTGATTTCAACACCCTCATGGGACAACTATTCATGCTTGAGGCAAAGCTTATGAAGAATGGAAACAACTCAAAAGGTAATCAATCCTCTACTCTCTATACAGATAAGAACAAGAATAAGGATAGCAAAGGCAAAGGTAAAAATTCTGATGATGAAGGTAGCACCTCTCAAGCAAACTTTGCAAGTAGAGGTAGAGGTTCAAGAGGAATAAATAGAGGAGGAAGACAAGCTAGGGGGAGAGCTCAAAGATCATCTCCATGTTCCATATGTGGCCTAACTAATCACAGTACTGAGAATTGTTTCAGTAATCCTAGAAATCAAAGCGGAGGCTATGGAAGAGGTTATAATAGAGGAGGCTATGGAATCTCAAGAGGTGGATTCAACAATAACAATGGTTACAATAATAACTCATACAATAACAACAAATACCAAGGAGGATATAGAGGAAGGAGAGACTACAACAACTATGCAGATGATCAAACTCAAGAAGATTCACTTCTTCTGATGAACATGACCGTGAAGCAAGGTAAAACAGGTGAACATGTATTCTATATAAACTTAGGTTGTTCAAATCATGTAGAAAGGAATGTAGCTTTTACTCTCAGACCTTGAGGATCCAAGGAATAGACATGAAATCCAAACACAAGGTATCTAGTGGAGAAGATAGACAATGTGAAAACTTTTTATGGTAATATGAACCTATTGAGCAAGGTATTGTATGTATCAACTACCACCAAAAACCTCATAAGTTTAGGTCTTGAGAAAGGATTGCAAGTTAGACTCACAAAGAATGGACCATTTGTTGAGCATCCACATCAGGGATTCAACAGGATAGTAAGAGGAGAAAGATCAAGAAGATTATGTATATTTGAACTCCAAGATACCAAAAATGTTTCATTGTTCAATTATGGTACTCAAACTCTATCACAATGGGAAATTTGGCACAAAAGGTTAGCTTATATAGGTGAAAGAGCTCTGAAGCAAATCAATAGGGATCATCATGTACTTGGTCTACCAAATGTCTCTAAAAAACACATGATCTACAAATGTAGTGCTTATCAATTTGGCAAGTCACATAGACAACCATTCACAAAGAATGGATACATTCATGGAGACCTATTAGAGCTAGTTCATATAGATGTATGGGGAACAAGCAAGGAGCTTTCAATCTCTGTATCAACGTATTATGTGTCATTCATTGATGATTGTAACAGATGGACAATACTATACTTTATGAAGCATAAAGATGAAGTGTTTTCATGTCTCAAGAAATACCTAGCACTTGTAGAAAATCCAATAAGTAAAACTTTGAAGAGACTAAGATCAGATGGAGGGGGATAATATTTCTGGCATGACTTTGATTCTTATCTCCAAGAGAGAGGAATCAAAAGAGAAATCACTACTAGGTATATTCCAGAACAAAATGGAGTGGCAAAGAGAAGAAATAGGACAATTGTGGAGGTTGCAAAGTGAATGTTAAATGAAAAGAAGTTACCAAATTACCTATGGGCAGAGGCTATATCCACAACCACATACTTGATCAATAGACTCCCATCAAAAGCATTGGATGGGATGACACCATATGAAGCATGGAATGGAAGGAGACCTAGCCTTGCTCATTGTAGAATCTCTGGGCGCATGATATATGCACACATATCTTCACAAATAAGAGAAAAATTGGATCCAAAGGCAGAGAAATGCATCTTTATTGGTTGTGAGTTTAATAAAAAAGGTTATAGGCTATAGAATCCGAGCACTAAAGGATTCATTGCAAGAAGCGATGTTGTGTTTGATGAAAACAAATCTTGGTTTGAAGATGATTGTAAAAAAATCAAACTTCCCTATGATCCAAAGGAAGACTTTCCAATATTATCAAAGAGGAATGAGCATACACTTGAAGCATCAAGTGATTTTGATGATGATTAGAAGAATCCAAAAAAGGAAATCAATTCTTGGAATTCCAAAGGCAAAGCTAAAGTGCAAGAGTTGAGAGATGTGGTAGAATCATCTCAAAAAACTATAAGAAGGTCTACTGTTTGGTTCTAATGCCCAAGGAAAAAGTGATTATACAAGACTTTATTTTGTTCAAACCCCTCGGAATCGGTCCAATTGGATTACCTAGAGCCCACAATTATCTCGCAATGGATTCTTCCTATGTCAATGCACTAGCTCATATGTTCCCGGCAGACGCACCAAAATGTTTGGTTCTAATGCCCAAGGAAAAAGTGATTATACAAGACTTTATTTTTTTCAAACCCCTCGGAATCGGTCCAATTGGATTACCTAGAGCCCACAATTATCTCGCAATGGATTCTTCCTATGTCAATGCACTAGCTCATATGTTCCCGGCAAACGCACCAAAATGTTAGGTCCTATACCCCACGAGAAAATGCCTTACACGTACCTATACCTTGCCAAATTTTTTTGTGCTCTGTCCCTTTTCTCACTTTAAGTCCACAATTGCATCCAAATATAGTTGTGAAGTGGGAGGAATGGGAACCGGAATGTTCACACCACAAGGATCCAATCTACAAGGATCACTTCTCACAATTTCACTTCCCACTCTCTCTACTCCTTATTCATACACACTTCTCATGCACAAACACTCTCTTTCACTTTCCCCATGCTCTTACACACCCTATTACTTCCTTGAACAAGCCCACCGATGCTCACTCACTTACTATTTATCTTTGGTCCACTCTTCACACCCACATGACCACACATATACACACTTACCCCCACTCTCTTCCTTTTTTTCAATCGGGCACACCCGAAATGTTGTGGAGTGTACTAAGAAGGAGAGAGAAAGAAAGAAAAAAACAGAGAGAAAGAAGGAAAAAGACTGATTAGACAGAGTCTAAAAGGAATTCTCCCACAACTTTATTTGGTATGAGTCAATTAAGATTGTTCTTCTATCCTTGAAACAAGAAGGATAGATAACCATAGTCGGGTAATACTTTTGCACTGACTTAAGGCAATTTCACGAGGAGTATGCTTGTGGCTAGCTCTCAATGAAATAGAAGTCCTTAGAAATCCATAAACTTGAAATTGAAAGGAATTGGACACCATGAGTTTGAATGGCTCGCTTCCATTTTGACATAAGTACTCTTTTAAGTTTTGCTCTCCACCCTTCACATTAATGACCACCTCACAACAACGATGATAGTGGTGGAGATTCTCAATGGCAAGAACAACAAAGGAGCCCTTTCAGTCAGAGGCAACGTAAGACATGATATGAGGCTTTTTCATTTAGCAAAGGTTCCAGAGTTTTTGTTTTTTGAGCAGAATATTACGCGAGCTCGTTTGGTGTTGTGTACATGAGTGGCGATGACACAATTTCTCAATGGCAATAACCTATCACCTTTTAAGAAAAATCTCAGATTGACTAACGTAGAAAATACTGATCTCTCCAGAGTTATACTGGGGTAGAATTATAATGGAAGTGAACTTACCCTTTTAGTCATCAAGCAACGTCACATTTCAGGGGTTCACGAAGAGGTGTTAAGGTGTACACCGAGATTCCATGTCATTCACCGTCTTCCACTTTAATCTTGCTGTAGCATGGACTTAGCACAAGAGGGAAGCACCTAACTCCTGTAGTTGTGCGCACTATGCTTCCTGATCTATGCCATTGATTGCTGGACTGTCACAATCCATCCACCAGAAAAGATGGATTTTTATTGCTTTTTGTTATGATAAGGGACAACTCGTAGGAAAACGCAAAAAATTTAATTGACAAATACTAGAACCACATACACCTTTTTTGCACCTTAAATAGAAAAACTTTAAACAAATAAAGTTTCAGAATCATTAACTTACAGAACGTAAATCTTGAAGAGTGAAAAAAGGTCCTTTGTTCAACCATTTGTGCTTGTTTCGATTTGGGTAAGGTTGATTGATACTTTAAATCGCTTCGTCAAAATGATGAGCTCCATATTCCTTCTCTTGGATTTCCAGGTCCTTCAGTTTAAAGTCTGCATAAGCATTATTATCAAGCGAATGATCTCCTTTCAAAACTACGGAGTGAGATGCCCTCCTCATAGACATGCATCTTCAAGAAAACAACCTTTCCAGCACAAAGCCTCGGTTTTTTTCTGAAATACAATTTACAGAATAACAAAGAACTACACAAGGTAGTTTCCAATCGTAGCAATTCTGTAATTTTTATTTCTTGTGTTTCAGATCTCCATGCTCTTTATCCTCCTGAATTGGTGTGTGAACGGAAGTTGACAACACATTGCATACATTGCTCTTCAAGAAAGAAGGATTCCGAAACACCTCTTGTTACAGATAGCAGCCACAGACTTGGATAAAGCGAGTGCATATTCCTTGCTCCAGTACATGGACAAGCCGCATCAGATTAGAGACAAATCTTGGATGACTTTGACCCTAGCTCTCTGATTCGCACCATCCCCACCATCATTTTTTACTAAAAACACATAACACATGTATGCGCAAAGAATGAAAAATACAAACTGTTGATCTTTTGATCAATTTAACCTTCGTCTTCCTCCTGACTTCTAGACAATAAAACTATAGACGAAAACCATCATTGCTCCCTATCAGCTGCGGGCTACCGCCACCTCTATTCCGTGGTCCTCTGCTATCTTTTTCAGCATCTCACAAAATCTCTATCAAGGCCCAAGCATTGTTGTACTCAGAAGCTCGCTCTGATAGAAGGATGCATGCGATTGATTCTTGGCACTCAGGATGTGAGACTGCCCTTCTAATTCCAGAGATTGACCTGCCTATCCGTCTGACATCCCTCTGTCATCTGAGAGGTAGATAGCAAGCCCCGAGTAACAATTTGATTCTGCATCTGGCAAAATTGTCGTAGAAGAAAATTCTTCTGCTCATCGTCAAGTCCTCCAAAATGATGCTCCCCGCGATCTGCTGATGTCCCCCTTTCCTTGTTCCCTCGATGACTGCACAAGGAGAACCCCTCCATCGAACAGTAAAATGGCCAATCCCCCAAACCAAAAAAAAAAAAGAAAACTTCGTTCCCCCCGTTGCCCTCAAAAAAACCTGCAACCCCCTGTGATTTGCCAGATATAAAGCATATATTGGCCTCCCCTAGCGCGCAGATGAAAAATCATATCTTATCTTCTACGTCGCGGCCTCATTTGAAGTCCGACTCTCCTCTTATCTGTACATCGGCCCCCCTGAGTGCCTTTGCTGCCACACAATTCATGTAGAAAAAACAAAAAAACTTCCTCCTCATACATAGATTCAATGCATCATAGCGCATCTTCAACACACCCATGTTCGACATATGCACCTAACATAGCATTCCATGAGATCGAATCTGACTTGGGACGAGAATGCAACACTATTTCTGCAGTTGCAAGTGAACCACATTTTGCATACATGCTCACCAAAGTGTTGCAAATTAGGGGCTCTTTTTCTAGGCCTATCTTGATTATTTCATCATGTATCTCCCAGCCTTTTGATATGGTTCCTGTACTTGCATAGGCCTTCAGACTGTGGTAACCACCATAACAAAAAGCCATGTCTCCAAGTATTGCCTCCCTTGACAGCATTCCTCTCTGACCAAGAAGTCGTCGTGTAGCTCCCAAATACTTCCCGTCAAACATCTAATCAACTCTTCAAGTACCTGCAATCAAACATATTCCCCTGCCAACTAGAAACATATTAGTGCATAAAAACCAACCATTTCTTGAGCTAACATACTCCCCTATTCTGCTCGCGAAGTCGTCCTCGACGAGCCAAATTGTTCCTGCGCTCAAATCATCCAACATGTGCTCATCACTCAATCAAATACAAATCTTTACCTTGCATGCCTATTCTCTTCTTCCTCAATGTAGCACCTGCAATCACCCTCATACAATCGTTGGTCAGTACCAAAATCCAATCATTTCACTTACCATCTTTGTCCATCTTCTCGCATCTTCACCGCCATGTCTACCTGTCTACAAACTCATCAAACATATTAGATCATTTTTCATCAAACACCACATCTACTACCAAAATGAGAAACATCCATATCAATCATCCATATCACACATATATACTCAACACACACATCACGATCCCGCATCACACATGCATTCTCGTCACACACAACATACATACATGCAAGCAGAAGACATGTCCACATTCGCTCTCGTCACTCTTCTCGACTACTCATTCAACACGTCACACATCTTTATTCCACATGCATGCTCAACACACTTTCCACACACAGCTTATATATGTAAGCAAGTACCATCCTTAAATTCTTTTTTTTTTTTTTTTTTTTTTTTTGATGCCCTACCCGCTTATACTGCCACCTCCCCAATTCTTCTTCCGTTTCTCATCAAGTCCTCTCGTCTATTTTTCATGCCTCTTTGACCTAGGGTTTCCTATTCCCAATTGCCTTCCTATCTATCTCTCGTTTTTTTTTGCTTGCTCATCGACTAGATCCTATGCTAGGTCACCACCACCTCTTGAATCGATGGACATGCGGCAAAGACCACTCAAACCTAACACGAGCTCACTCTAACAAGATCACTCATCGTCGACGCGATTCCGAACTTCACAAGTCATTGCACCACCTAAGAGCCAAACTGAACACTTCCCAAAGGTTTGCAAATGAACAAAGCAACTAGCACGATTGGATTCCTCAAGTCCAAGATTTCCACAGACACATTGCAACCAAAATCCTAGCCGAGCTTAAGCTTCGATTTGACATGCCTCATCAGGAGTCCACATCTTCCCATATCCCCACAACACAAACACATATATTCCCATCCGAGCTTCATGCTCTCTCACCTCTCTTATGTCCCCCCTCGAGCGAGGAATTCTTCTCATTCATTTTTTCCACATTTTTTTTCTCTCTTTTTTCATCATTTTTTTCACATATTTACTCACACTTGCCGGCCTACGCCGAAGCTGGATGCGACTCGTGGACTCGACCACCCGATCGAGTTTATTCCACCCATCTACCAACCCAACGAAGCGCGCGACACACAGACAGCTAGCCTTATGCGAAACCGACGTCGGTTCGTGGCTTTGACCACCCGGCCAAAGTGGGTCCACCCACCTATCGGCCCACATAGGCGCATAGCCACACTCACACATACACAAACATATATTTTTTCATTTTCTTTTCATTCCCGCATCTCGAGAATTAGGAGACAAAAGAAAGGATCTTTTCCCAACCATCCCAATCACGACACACACACATATATCCCCTCGTGGACATCCCAATGAGACATATCTCCTCTCTGCTGCCACTCAAGCCAAAATCTAGCCACTAATGCCATGGTCAACCCGTCCTCGCAAAACCCGCACATACTAACCACCTTGTCGACCTGAAACCTCAAAAAGTGTCACTTTAGTTCCTAAGTGTACAACACACTTGGTCCACCCGTCCTCACATCTTTGACTCGCAATCCGCAAAGCAAACCCTAATCAAACTCAAGCCGTCCTCACCGGCATCCATTATATCATCTTTTTCTTTTTCATCTCCATCCTCTGCCTCGCAGAGATTCCACATGATTTGACAGCTTGCTGATATTGTCCTCTAGCCAGGCGATACGGTCTGGAAGGCCACCATTCATTACTACACCTCTTAATGCCTCGAGCTTCAAAGCTAAATCCCTTATCCCTTCTTCTTTTCGCTCATCACTGCCTTGGAGTCGAAAAATCTCATCATCCACTTGATGGAACCGAACCCACATTTTCTTCTTCTCCTCTTCTAAATGGCTCATCTTTCTTTCTATTTCCAAAGGAACCTCCTCGCTCCTCCCGACTTGGCCAGACAACTTTTCAACCTCTTCTCGAATCGACCTCTCCTCCCAGATTCTACTCATATTTTCTACTTCCAGATCATCCACTTTTTTCGACAACTCCTTCGCCTTTTCTAACTCCATGCCTATCACCTCTAACTTGTCCAACATCACTTTTAGCTCTTCCTCTATTCTACCTACTTTCGGATCCTCTACTCGTTCTCGGGTCTCATCGTCTTTCTGATTCATCCACCTACCGAGCTTGCTACTCAGCTTTGCATTCTCTTTTTCTACCCGTCTCATTTTCTCATCACTCTCTACTTGGGCACTTTTCATCCCTTCTAACTCTAGGTGGAACTCCTCACATGCCTTACCCGCTTGATCACTGTATCGACAGATTATGCTTTGTACCTTCTCAATTTCATGCTCCATTCGTTCGATTCTCCTCATCAGGTCATCCCTATCTCTTGAGGGCTCTTCTTTGATCATGACATGGTAGCAGTCTATCGTTACCCGACCAGTTCTAACGTCCAAGACTTCTTTTCTCATTTGCTTTCCCCTTCTAACCCCGCTTTCATGCTGAAGTGTTTGGATTTGTCTTTTTAAGTTGTTGTTTTCCCCCTTTAACTCTTTATTCTCACTTTCCACCGATCGCATTTGCTTTTCCCAATTTCCTAAGACTTCTGCTAATTTCACTTGATTTTCCTCTATTCTCTCCATCTTGACCTTATCGCCATCCCGCTCCACATGCAGCCAATTGACTTGACATTCCAAGCTCTTCACAAGTTCTACCAAGCCTCGATCCGGAGATCTAGTGTTCTTGCTCTCACTTGCTCTTGCAGTCTCTGTCAAGGAAGTAACTCCACCCTTGTCAACTTCCACATACAAAGAGGATAAACACCTATCAGACTGATTCGTTGCGACCTTTACGCCAGTCACCTCTTTTGAGCCACACGTGTGCTCGCATAGTCTCTTTTTCCCGCAGTCCACACATGTGGGGACAAAATCCAGCGGGGTGCATACGCGAGGGCAATATTTGGCTATATGCCCAATCTGCTCGCAACACCAGCATCTCACATAATTTGATATCGGGCCAAATCGCCACCCTCGGTTCACATGATGTCTCATGGTCGGATGACAATATATCCATCTCCTATTTTGTCCAAAATTCGGTTGCTTCATGTTGGCCTTCTCAAACCCACATGCTTGCCTTTGTTGAGTCATTTCTTTAATGAAGATCAAAGCAGATTTGGGATCGACTTGGCTGTGCCACACGATTGGGGCACCAAGCAAACTCGTAGCACTCTCTCTGAGATGTGCTAAGCCAATTCCCGGCAAACGCACCAAAATGTTTGGTTCTAATGCCCAAGGAAAAAGTGATTATACAAGACTTTACTTTGTGCAAACCCCTCGGAATCGGTCCAATTGGATTACCTAGAGCCCACAATTATCTCGCAATGGATTCTTCCTATGTCAATGCATTAGCTCATATGTTCCCGACAGACGCACCAAAATGTTTGGTTCTAATGCCCAAGGAAAAAGTGATTATACATTTGTTCAAACCCCTCGGAATCGTTCCAATTGGATTACCTACAGCCCACAATTATCTCGCAATGGATTCTTCCTATGTCAATGCACTAGCTCATATGTTCCCGGCAAACGCACCAAAATGTTAGGTCCTATACCCCACGAGAAAATGCCTTACACGTACCTATACCTTGCCAAATTTATTTGTGCTCTGTCCCTTTTCTCACTTTAAGTCCACAATTGCATCCAAATATAGTTGTGAAGTGGGAGGAATGGGAACCGGAATGTTCACACCACAAGGATCCAATCTACAAGGATCACTTCTCACAATTTCACTTCCCACTCTCTCTACTCCTTATTCATACACACTTCTCATGCACAAACACTCTCTTTCACTTTCCCCATGCTCTTACACACCCTATTACTTCCTTGAACAAGCCCACCGATGCTCACTCACTTACTATTTATCTTTGGTCCACTCTTCACACCCACATGACCACACGTATACACACTTACCCCCACTCTCTTCCTTTTTTTCAATCGGGCACACCCGAAATGTTGTGGAGTGTGCTAAGAAGGAGAGAGAAAGAAAGAAAAAAACAGAGAGAAAGAAGGAAAAAGACTGATTAGACAGAGTCTAAAAGGAATTCTCCCACAACTTTATTTGGTATGAGTCAATTAAGATTGTTCTTCTATCCTTGAAACAAGAAGGATAGATAACCATAGTCGGGTAATACTTTTGCACTGACTTAAAGCAATTTCACGAGGAGTATGCTTGTGGCTAGCTCTCAATGAAATAGAAGTCCTTAGAAATCCATAAACTTGAAATTGAAAGGAATTGGACACCATGAGTTTGAATGGCTCGCTTCCATTTTGACATAAGTACTCTTTTAAGTTTCGCTCTCCACCCTTCACATTAATGACCACCTCACAACAACGATGATAGTGGTGGAGATTCTCAATGGCAAGAACAACAAAGGAGCCCTTTCAGTCAGAGGCAACGTAAGACATGATATGAGGCTTTTTCATTTAGCAAAGGTTCCAGAGTTTTTGTTTTTTGAGCAGAATATTACGCGAGCTCGTTTGGTGTTGTGTACATGAGTGGCGATGACACAATTTCTCAATGGTAATAACCTATCACCTTCTAAGAAAAATCTCAGATCGACTAACGTAGAAAATACTGATCTCTCCAGAGTTATACTGGGGTAGAATTACAATGGAAGTGAACTTACCCTTTTAGTCATCAAGCAACGTCACATTTCAGGGGTTCACGAAGAGGTGTTAAGGTGTACACCGAGATTCCATGTCATTCACCGTCTTCCACTTTAATCTTGCTATAGCATGGACTTAGCACAAGAGGGAAGCACCTAACTCCTGTAGTTGTGCGCACTATGCTTCCTGATCTATGCCATTGATTGCTGGACTGTCACAATCCATCCACCAGAAAAGATGGATTTTTATTGCTTTTTGTTATGATAAGGGACAACTCGTAGGAAAACGCAAAAAATTTAATTGACAAATACTAGAACCACATACACCTTTTTTGCACCTTAAATAGAAAAACTTTAAACAAATAAAGTTTCAGAATCATTAACTTACAGAACGTAAATCTTGAAGAGTGAAAAAAGGTCCTTTGTTCAACCATTTGTGCTTGTTTCGATTTGGGTAAGGTTGATTGATACTTTAAATCGCTTCGTCAAAATGATGAGCTCCATATTCCTTCTCTTGGATTTCCAGGTCCTTCAGTTTAAAGTCTGCATAAGCATTATTATCAAGCGAATGATCTCCTTTCAAAACTACGGAGTGAGATGCCCTCCTCATAGACATGCATCTTCAAGAAAACAACCTTTCCAGCACAAAGCCTCGGTTTTTTTCTGAAATACAATTTACAGAATAACAAAGAACTACACAAGGTAGTTTCCAATCGTAGCAATTCTGTAATTTTTATTTCTTGTGTTTCAGATCTCCATGCTCTTTATCCTCCTGAATTGGTGTGTGAACGGAAGTTGACAACACATTGCATACATTGCTCTTCAAGAAAGAAGGATTCCGAAACACCTCTTGTTACAGATAGCAGCCACAGACTTGGATAAAGCGAGTGCATATTCCTTGCTCCAGTACATGGACAAGCCGCATCAGATTAGAGACAAATCTTGGATGACTTTGACCCTAGCTCTCTGATTCGCACCATCCCCACCATCATTTTTTACTAAAAACACATAACACATGCATGCGCAAATAAAGAAAAATACAAACTATTGATCTTTTGATCATTTAACCTTCGTCTTCCTCCTGACTTCTAGACAATAAAACTATAGACGAAAACCATCATTGCTCCCTATCAGCTGCGGGCTACCGCCACCTCTATTCCGTGGTCCTCTGCTATCTTTTTCAGCATCTCACAAAATCTCTATCAAGGCCCAAGCATTGCTGTACTCAGAAGCTCGCTCTGACAGAAGGATGCATGCGATTGATTCTTGGCACTCAGGATGTGAGACTGCCCTTCTAATTCCAGAGATTGACCTGCCTATCCGTCTGACATCCCTCTGTCATCTGAGAGGTAGATAGCAAGCCCCGAGTAACAATTTGATTCTGCGTCTGGCAAAATTGTCGTAGAAGAAAATTCTTCTGCTCATCGTCAAGTCCTCCAAAATGATGCTCCCCGCGATCTGCTGATGTCCCCCTTTCCTTGTTCCCTCGACGACTACACAAGGAGAACCCCTCCATCGAACAGTAAAATGGCCAATCCCCCAAACAAAAAAAAAAAAATCTTCGTTCCCCCCGTTGCCCTCAAAAAAACCTGCAACCCCCTGTGATTTGCCAGATATAAAGCATATATTGGCCTCCCCTAGCGCGCAGATGAAAACTCATATCTTATCTTCTACGTCGCGGCCTCATTTGAAGTCCGACTCTCCTCTTATCTGTACATCGGCCCCCCTCAGTGCCTTTGCTGCCACACAATTCATGTAGAAAAAACAAAAAAACTTCCTCCTCATACATAGATTCAATGCATCATAGCGCATCTTCAACACACCCATGTTCGACATATGCACCTAACATAGCATTCCATGAGATCGAATCTGACTTGGGACGAGAATGCAACACTATTTCTGTAGTTGCAAGTGAACCACATTTTGCATACATGCTCACCAAAGTGTTGCAAATTAGGGGCTCTTTTTCTAGGCCTATCTTGATTATTTCATCATGTATCTCCCAGCCTTTTGATATGGTTCCTGTACTTGCATAGGCCTTCAGACTGTGGTAACCACCATAACAAAAAGCCATGTCTCCAAGTATTGCCTCCCTTGACAGCATTCCTCTCTGACCAAGAAGTCATCGTGTAGCTCCCAAATACTTCCCGTCAAACATCGAATCAACTCTTCAAGTACCTGCAATCAAACATATTCCCCTGCCAACTAGAAACATATTAGTGCATAAAAACCAACCATTTCTTGAGCTAACATCTACTAGAGAGAAAAGGAAGCCAGAAAGTTATGGCTATGATACTTCTTTAGTCATGATGCATTCAATATATATAGCACAAGATGCAAACTTTAAAGAAACATCTACATATGAAGAATCCAAGAACAATCTAGAATGGAGGAGTGCCATGGAAGAAGAAATAGAAGCTCTACAAGAAAATCAGACTTGGGAATTGGTACCCAAGAAACCATCTATGAAGGTCATTGGATCAAGGTGGATATACAAAGTAAAGAAGAATTTTGATGGCTCAATTAACATGTACAAAGCAATGTTTGAGCCAAAGGATTCGCACAAACCCAAGGCATTGATTACGAAGAAACATTTTCACCTATTGTAAAAATGCCTACTATTAGAGTACTCATGAGTGTTGCATCTTCCAAGAGTTGGAAGATATATCAAATGGATGTTAAAAATGCCTTCTTTATTGGTTGGATCTCAGAGTAGGTATACATGGCTCAACCTCATGGCTTTGAAGATCAAACATACCTTGAACATGTGTGTAGGTTGAGGAAAGCCTTATATGGCTTGAAGCAAGCTCATAGAGTTTGGAATCATAGACTTGTCACTTACTTGAAGGATAAAGGTTTTATTGTAAGCAAGGAAGATCCTTCCCCCTTCATTAAGAGGAATCATTAAGAGGTCATATACCTTTGTCTATATTTGGATGATATAATCATCACAAGAAATGATGTAGATGGAATTAGGATGATCAAAGCTCAAATGAAGGAGGAGTTCAAGATGAGTGATCTTGGTTTGCTCACTTACTTCCTAGGTTTGGAAGTGGTATATATAGAGAAAGGTATGTTCCTCACTCAGAGAAAGTACATTGGAGATATGCTCTCAAAATTCAAGATGGAGAATACAAAGGTTGCTAGTACACCCATGGAGGTAAATCTTAAGTTAAGTGCTCACGAAGGTGAGCTAATTAAAGACATAACTAGCTATCAAAGTCTAGTTGGAACCTTGAATTATGCTACTCTAACTAGAGTAGATATCTGCTATGGAGTAAGTTTGCTGACTCAATTCATGCACACTCCAAGGAATCACATGGACGTAGCCAAGAGAATTCTAAATTACTTGAAGGGCACAATCAATGAAGGGTTATACTATCCATATACATCTCATATCGATGTTAAGCTTTTTGCTTATGCATGTTGGGCATGCTCTAAAGATGATAGGAGAAGCACATATGGTTATCTCACTTTTGTAGGTACAAAGTTGATTTCATGGTCCTCAAAGAAGCAACCCATAGTTTTTGTTTCATCAACAAAAGCTAAATATAGAGGACTTACAAATGCTACACAAGAAGCTATGTGGATTAGAACCTTATATTCAGATTTAGGGTTGAACACTTCAACTCCACATTTATTTGGAGACAATACTACCTCATTACATCTTGTTGTTAACCCTATCTATCATCCCAAGACTAAACATTTAGAATTTCATTACCAGTACGTCAGAGAGAAGATCATGAGTAAGGAGATACAACTCTCATATGTGTCAACTCATCAACAATGTGCAGATATGATGACAAAGGCTTTGGATGAAAACAAGTTAAACAGATTCAAATCAATGATTGGATTGCATGAGATCATGAAGGATTGAAGACTCAAGCATCTTAAGCTTGAGGGGGAGATGTTGGTGCAATTAGCAATCCTAAGTGCATTGCTAAAGCTTTAAGACTACACATTCATTTAAGCTTTTCATATGAAGAACCACATATGAACTCATGCTTGTCAATTTTAGCATAGTTACTTTGGATAATTGTAAAATCCAAAAGAAGATGGAATCTCTTGAAGCTAGGAGGTTAAAACCACAACTCATGTGGTAGGAAGAATCAATTAAAATCATCCCTAAAGTGTAGGATCACCTTAGGTGAGGGAAAATTCAAATTCAAACTCAAACAATGAGTATAAATAGACATGCTTTTAGTTGTGGGATGAGAGAGCTGTTTAGAGAGACATTGAGATACTTTAGTGAGCATACATTGAGCTCACCTCATCTATGAGTAGTCTATTACACTTCCCATGTATCAAATGTTCAATAGCGTTTACATTTTGATACATTTCTCCAAGTACATTTTTGCCTACTATCTATTGTTGCATCTTCATCATTACAATGATCTTGTGGAACCAATGTCTCTGTGTGTACTCATTATTTTTCTATAATTTAAGTTGGAATAGTTAGATTGGAGTTCTTGGTACCTAATATTAAATCTCATCGAGTTTGCTTTAGTAGATCTGGAGATATGAAGTAAGGAAGGCGAATGTGTTTGCATACCTTCTAGATCCTAAAAAGTCGGGATGAACCCCTTGAATTGTTAAATTCATTTCTCAGTGTATGGTATAGCTAAATTTATGAAACAACTTTCATTATTTAGCTAAACACTCCAATTAGATGTGTGCAAAAGCTCTCTGGTCAATTCATACCAAGGTGTGAGCTTTGAGCATAACGCTAAGACCTTCTGTTCCCAAAATAAAAGCTTCTTCACATTTCTTGCATATTTAGTTATCTGTTTTGATACAAACAATTGAGATTAATGATCCAAAGGACTTGGTAGTTTTAAATGCACCATTAAGAAGCTAAAGGATTCTATTATGCATCTTTGAAGCTAGATTGGAAAGTCTGGAGCAGGTTTTGTGCAGCACCAACTCATCTTTGGAACCTATCTCACCTTCTTCTCACACTTTTGAGAGAGATCTTAAAGATAAAGACTAAGTCTTTGTCATTGTCTCTTCATCAATAAGTTATGAATAGAGTTGGAAAAGCTTTTCCAAGAAGTTGTGATTGGAACTACTATCCAGTTTGCCCAAGTACTTGCAATACTGAGGTTTGACGTCTAAGTTAGCACCAAGTTCCTAGTGTAACTCGGTAAAGTCAATTTGTTGGCTCAAAGTAATGCATAAGAATTGCATTCCTAGAAAGGAAGTCATGAAGAGATTGAATAAAGGATGGATTAACTTAGTTCGTGTGAAGTATAAATAGTTTGAGTAAAGGAGAAATGTCATCATTTGAAGGTTAGTGTGTCAAAACAGTGATGTTCTTTTTACCAAGCTGGTATCTTGTGTTTGAATGATATTTCGGCTTTACTCCAAAAATCTTTTGGGGAATTTGGTTTACTTCTCTTAAAGACATATAAATTGCTTCAATACCTTGTTGAAATGTATCTTTGAGAAGTGAAAGTCTTGAATCACATAGAGTTTGATTCTAAGCAGTTCCAAGTATCTTAGAAATTTGAATTGATTGTATAGAGTTTTAGTTCTTTCTTTCTCCTTTCCAAATCTTTTGCATCTGATTCAGATAAAGTATCTCATTCCTTTCAAAAAATATTAGGGATAGCCAATAGATGTTATGTACAAGAACCCATTCAGTCTTCAAACATATGCTAATTCTAAGTTGATTAATTCATTTGACTTTGCTTCAAGTTAAGTAGCATTATTCCAATGAATTTCCTAGAGTTTATTACACTCTTGAAAAGAAAACGTACGAATCACTCATAAGATTGAAAATTTCCAAGAACTTAAAGCTCAAGCCTTTGAGAAAAAGTATCCTATGTTGGATAAAGTTCATTTTGGATTTGACTTGGTCAAGTTAAAGTAAAGGTTGAACAAAAGTAAATGGCAACACTTTCTCCTACATTCTACATATGATTTTGAAGCCTAGGAGGACCAAGTTATCCTCTGGTAGGATTAAAAATGTTGGTTGAAAGTGCACCATAGTACAAACATCTAAGTTAGATGCCAAACACATTTCTAGTTTAGTTTTCAAATCAAATTCAAATGAATCAAGAGTTCTCAAAAGTCTTGGTAGGGATAGAAATTCCACCTCAATTTCTAGATCCATGCACTAGTGATGCCCATAAATGTACTAGTAACCTCAATCCACCCATTTCACATGTTAGTGCCCAGATAGCACATGGTGAAACAATGAATTAGTCAAGGGTGTTTTTTGATCCAGTATGAGCTAGAAAAAATCAATTATGGATGGAGTTCACTACTCAAAAGAAGAAACCTAAGCAGAATGTTTCAGACTTTGTGACTAAGGTGAAGGATGTAGCTGATCAGTTGGCAAGCATAAGAGAGGAGATTGAAGAGGAGCAAATAGTGAGACAGATAATCAATGGCATGAAGGCAGATGATAAGTGGGAATCTTTCACAACTGCAATGGATCCTTATATGGATATGCAAATTCCTGATATAACCACTCTCATGGGGAAACTCTTCACCCATGAGGCTAAGCTCAACAAAAATGGTGAACCACCAGGAGGTAACAATTCTTCTGCCCTCTATACAGATAAAGGAAAGTCTAAGGATAAAGGAAAGAGCAAGAAAGTTGAAGATGAAGGTACTACTTTTCAAGCTAACTATGCATGGAGAGGTAGGAATTCAAGAGGAAGGGGCAGAGGAGGTAACCAAGGTAGAGGGAGACCTTTCAACTCTTCCCCATCCAATATATGTGGACTGTCTAATCACACAACAAATGAGTGCTATAGGAACTTCAAGAACCAGAGAGGAAGAGGATTCCAAAGAGGTGGCTATGTTAGAGTATGATCAATGTCTACCCCTCATGATTGTATGCACATTTTGTAAGGCCCCCTTTATGAGGAGAAGCCAAGCGTGCATTACCCAATTGATGGGAATCCCAACTTGAATGTTGGATGAAGGTCATATTGGACCATGTAAGATATTATAAGGAAAGGGAGTTACCAGGGTCCCCAATTGTGGGGTCCGGGGCAGCGGTGAGCAGCCCCGGCTGGGGGGTCCAAGGCGGCCAGCGGGCCCCCTGGCGCTGGCCCCCTGGTGGGGGTCCGGGGGCAGCGCCCCCGGCGCGACGGTAAAGGGAATATTCCATGGAATATTCCCTGTCAGAGTCAGAAATCATTTATATTTGTTAGGTCGGTTCAACCAGTCTAAGCCGTGTATGGCAATTACGCGGGCGGTGGCCGCCCACGCTCTACCGCCCATGTATAGCCGTCCATGGCAGGCCACCCATGATCCTATATATACATGACTTCTGCACTACCTAAGACATTGAGTTGAGCCAGCATACCTCTACCTTGTATCTCCCTATCTAGAGTTGTCTAGATCACCATTTAAGCTCTACCTTGAGAGCGCACGGGTGGACAACGCCATCATCTTTGTACTTGCTGCTAGTAGAAAATTGTTGAGATTCTCCTATATCTGTTATCTTCTCTGCTATTGCTCCTGTGTTATATTGCGTAACTATTGTCTTACATGGTATCAGAGCTGTAAGGTTCGAATAGCTTGAGAAGTATCATTATTTTAGCCTACTAGCAGACTAGAATATCAGTAGATTATTCGAGTGATTACATGATGGCTTCATCGTCGAACACTAGTCTTGGTGCTTCACCTAATGTTAATGCTGCACCTATTCGAATTCGTCCACCTGCATTCACTGAAGGGAAGCTGGATGGAACCAACTATACACTCTGGAAGTTCAAAATTTCTGCAATTTTGGACTCCTATGAATTACTTGACACTGTCATGGGACCGATGGGATTGGATCCAGAGCCTATACCAGTTGAAGATCCAGCAAATTCAAGATTGATGATTCAGCCAAATCCAGATCTTCTACGAGCTTGGAAGAGGCAGAATGCTGATGCATTATGTGCGATTGTCACTAGTGTAAGTGATTCTGTGCTTACTTTAGTTCAACATACTACTAAAGCACATGAGGCTTGGGGCATATTGGCTCGACAATATGAGACCAAGAACCACACTAGGATACAGAATTTAGAAAATCAGTTGGCAAATGAAAAGCATTCTGATTCTGAAAAGGCTGATGAAGATTTTATCAAACGGATAAAGCATCTTCAAGATCAATTGGCTGCAGTTGGTGTTGTTATAACACCAGAAGAGCTAGCTCGAAGATCTGTACGTGTTCTTCCAGCAAAGTATGATGGATTAGTAACAGCCCTTAACACTCAGGTAAGGCCAACTCCTCTTACATTTGAAGAGTTTTGTGCCATGCTTTTAGAAGAAGAGATGCGGCTGAAGAATCGGCAAAGTACAACTGATGCTGCATTCTCAGCAAATGCAAAAGGTAAAGGCTCTTCAGAGGGATCAAAGAAGAAGCCAAAGAAGAAAAAGTTCACAGGAAGTTGCTTCTATTGTGAAAAGAAAGGCCATGCCATCAAGGATTGCAGAAAGAAGCAAGCTGATGAACGGAATGGGACTGTAAAATCATCATGGAAGAACAAAGAGTCTGCAAACAACACAGAGCTGGAACTTTGGGTAGCTATTGAAGAGGTATGTTCATCTGCTCAAGCTCGTGTTGATGAGCCATGGATTTTAGATAGTGGAGCTTCTCGCCATATGACTAGTAAAAAGGATTGGTATAGTTCCCTAGTGCCTCTGCGGGAATCCATCAATGTAGTGGTGGGAAACGACTCCAAGTGTCCAGCTGAAGGAACTGGAACCATCTCTTTTATCACTTCTCCAGGTGTTGAGAAAAAGTTATCCGATGTTCTCTATGTACCTACACTCAAAAGAAATTTGTTGTCAGTTTCTGCAATAACAGATCGTGGACTCGAAGTTCACTTCAATAAGAGTGGTGCGGAAATCATGGATTCATCAGGTAATGTTGTAGGTAAAGGCACACGACGGGATAACTTGTATGAGTTAAGTGCTTTAACTGCTACAGAAGATAAAGATGTAAGCAGGTTATGGCACCAACGATTTGGGCATCTCGGATTTGCAGTTTTGAAGGAGATGCAACGAACAGGGATGGTTGCTCATTTGCCTGCATTTTCAGAGTTGCAGGAACCTTGTGAAGCTTGTATGATGGGCAAGCAACAACGAAAGGCATTTCCAAGAGAGACCAGCAATCGATCTCAAGCTCCTCTAGAGTTGGTACATGCTGATCTCTGCGGTAAAATGTCTACACCTGCTTTAGGAGGATCTTTCTACTTCTTGCTGTTAGTCGACGATTATAGTAGAAAGATGTGGGTTTATTTCATTCGAGAGAAGGCTGATGCTTTTGAAAAATTTAAAGCGTGGCATAAGTATGTAGAAAGTGAATCAGGAAGGAAACTGAAGAAATTTAGAACAGATAGAGGAGGTGAATTCTTGTCAACAGAATTCAACAATTACTGTAAGGAGCATGGTGTGAAAAGGCAACTTACCACAGCTCATACACCTCAACAAAATGGCGTTGTTGAGCGCAGGAACAGGACAGTAGTTGAAATGGCTCGTTGTATGTTAAAGGCTCAAGACATGCCTGATTCATTCTGGGCAGAAGCAGTCAATACAGCAGTCTACATCCTCAATCGAAGCTACACAAAAGCTCTGAAGGGGATGACTCCTCAAGAAGCATATTCTGGTAAAAAGCCTTCAGTTTTGCATTTCAGAATTTTTGGTTGTTTCTGTTATGCACATATTCCTGATTCAACAAGATCAAAGTTGGATTCAAAAAGCAAAAAGTGTGTCTTCCTAGGATATAGTGAAGAGTCTAAAGCATACAGGTTATGGGATCCTGAGGCAAGGAAGATTTTTGTCAGCCGAGATGTGGTGTTTGATGAACGACCACACTTAGTAGAAGATAAAGGTAAATCTACTATCTCATCAAACGGAGAAATATCTCACCTTGTGCCTATCAAAAGACAGGTTAAAGTTGAGGAGGAGGAAACATCTGATGAAGAAATTTCCTCAATAAAAAGCCAACCAATCGTAGCTGCACAGCGTAAGCCACTACCGAAGTGGGCACAACAGCTCTTTGATGATCACAATCCACATGTAGATGCACCAGAATCATCGGATGGATTACGAAGATCAAAGAGAATAGAGGAGCAAAGAAGAGCCTCAGAACACATTGTTAACATGGCTCTAATGGCAGATATCATGGGTTCGATAAAGGAACCTACCACCATTGAAGAAGCCATTGATGATCCAGATTGGAGAGCGGCAATGCAGTCTGAGTATGATAGTATACTCAAAAATGATACATGGGATCTAGTCGACTTGCCGCCAAAGAAGAAGGTAATAGGTACTAAATGGATTTGGAAAGCTAAGTATAAAGCTGATGGAACATTAGAAAAGTATAAGGCACGATTAGTTGCACAGGGTTTTTCACAGATTGAAGGATTTGATGTTCAAGAAACTTTTGCACCAACAGCACGCATGACAACTATTCGGACGGTACTTGCAGTAGCTGCACAAAAGTCTTGGCCTATTTTCCAGATGGATGTCAAATCTGCATTTTTGAATGGTCACCTCAAGGAGGAGGTATATGTATCTCAACCACCAGGTTTTGAGGTGCCCAATTCAGAAAATAAAGTTTGCAGGTTGAAGAAAGCTTTGTATGGACTTAAGCAAGCTCCACGGGCTTGGTACCAACGAATTGATCATTTTTTCAAAAATATGGGTTTTGAAAGAAGTACTTCTGATGCTAACTTGTATGTAACGAAAAGGGATAGCAAGCTAGTTGTTGTCATTGTATATGTAGATGATTTGATCATTACAGGAGATCATCAGGAACTCATCAATCAAACCCGGATCAGCTTGGGAACTGAGTTTGAAATGATAGACTTAGGTCTACTCCATTTTTGTCTGGGAATTGAAGTATGGCAAAGGAAGGATGGCATTTTCATCTCACAACAAAAATATTCCAAAGAAATTCTCAAGGCATTTGGAATGATGGACTGCAAACCAACTAGCACACCTATGGAGGTAAATCATAAGCTATCTATGGATGATAACATGCCTGATGTAGATGCTAAGAAGTATAGGAAGCTCGTTGGAAGTCTTATTTTTCTATGCAACACTAGACCAGACATTTGCTATGCTGTTGGAGTGTTAAGCAGGTTTTCCAACAAACCTAAGGAGAGTCACTGGAATGCTGGAATGCGAATTCTAAGGTACATTGCAGGAACCTTGGATTTTGGTATTTTGTATACCACAGGTGATACACTCCAAGGATATTGTGATTCAGATTGGGCTGGAGATTGTGATTCTAGAAAATCAGTTTCTGGATATTGTTTCTCACTTGGTTCAGGAATATTTTCTTGGGTAAGTAGGAAGCAACCAACTCTCGCACTCTCCTCCACTGAAGCAGAGTACAAAGCAGCTTGTTTTGCTTCTTGTGAGGCAGTCTGGTTAAGGAGAATTCTTGCAGATATAGGCTTTCCATCAAATATGCCAATTGTACTCAAGTGTGATAATCAAAGTTGTATGGCTATTGCAAAGAACCCAGTATTTCATGCTCGCACCAAGCACATAGAAGTACAGTACCATTACATTCGTGAGCTAATTGAAGATGAAATTGTGGAGCTAGAATATTGCCCAACAGAGGCAAATTGTGCTGACATATTCACTAAAGCACTTGGAAGAGAGCAGCTCAACAAGCATCTTCAACAGATGGGCATAGGGCCGAGACCTACTTGATTTATCATCGGTAAACATTGAGGGGGGGTGTTAGAGTATGATCAATGTCTACCCCTCATGATTGTATGCACATTTTGTAAGGCCCCCTTTATGAGGAGAAGCCAAGCGTGCATTACCCAATTGATGGGAATCCCAACTTGAATGTTGGATGAAGGTCATATTGGACCATGTAAGATATTATAAGGAAAGGGAGTTACCAGGGTCCCCAATTGTGGGGTCCGGGGCAGCGGTGAGCAGCCCCGGCTGGGGGGTCCAAGGCGGCCAGCGGGCCCCCTGGCTGGGGGGTCCCAGGGGGCCAGCGGGCCCCCTAGTGGGGGTCCGGGGGCAGCGCCCCCGGCACGACGGTAAAGGGAATATTCCATGGAATATTCCCTGTCAGAGTCAGAAATCATTTATATTTGTTAGGTCGGTTCAACCAGTCTAAGCCGTGTATGGCAATTACGCGGGCGGTGGCCGCCCACGCTCTACCGCCCATGTATAGCCGTCCATGGCAGGCCACCCATGATCCTATATATACATGACTTCTGCACTACCTAAGACATTGAGTTGAGCCAGCATACCTCTACCTTGTATCTCCCTATCTAGAGTTGTCTAGATCACCATTTAAGCTCTACCTTGAGAGCGCATGGGTGGACAACGCCATCATCTTTGTACTTGCTGCTAGTAGAAAATTGTTGAGATTCTCCTATATCTGTTATCTTCTCTGCTATTGCTCCTGTGTTATATTGCGTAACTATTGTCTTACAGGCTACTCACAATCAAGAGGAAGATTCAACCATAATCAAGGTTACAACCATGGCTACAACAATAATTACAATAGCAATTATCAAGGAGGATACAAATCAAGAAAAGACTTCAACAACTATACAGAGGATCAAGAGGATTCTCTTCTCATTATGAACATGACTTCGAAACGAGGTATGAATGATGAGCACCTCTTCTATATTGACTCAGGTTGTCCAAACCATGTAGCAGGCAATGCAGCTCTCCTTTCTGATCTTGAAGAGCCCAAGGGAAAGCACCAAGTGGAGACTGGTGATGATACCAAGCATTGGGTTGTCAAGGTAGGAAATGTCAAAACTTGTGATGGGAATAGAAATCCGTTGAGTAGAGTTCTTTATGTACCTACTATCACAAAGAATTTGATGAGTGTTGGACAGATAGTGGAAAAGGGTTTACAGGTTAGGTTCAATAAATTTGGAGCTTTTCTGGAGGACCCCCAACATGGATTTAGAGAATTGCAAAGGGAGAGAAAATAGGTAGATTGTTTACATTTGAGCTTGAGGACACTAGAAACATTGCACTTTATAACTCTAAGGATCAAACTTTGTCTGAGTTAGAGATATGACACAAAAGATTAGGGCACATTGGTGAGAGAACGTTGAAGTAGATATGTAGAGATAAATGTGTACTTGGGATACCTAATGTATCCAAGCAACATATGATCTATAAATGTGGTGCATGTCAGTTTGGTAAATCACACAGGTTACCCTTTACAAAGAAAGGCTATATGCATGAGGATTATTTGGAACTTGTCCACACAGATGTGTGGGGACCAAGCAAGGATCCTTCAATTTCAGGCTCAAGGTTGTTGGGTGTGTGTAGAAGTGTGAGAGACACACGAGAAGCACACACAAGGAGCACAAACGCAGTAAAGACACATAGAGAAGACGATGGCTGGAATAGCTCTCTCTATTGACGATGAACTGAACTGAAGTAAGAGTTGAATGATATCCCTAAGTACAAAGTACCACCACATATGAGTGAATCATGTATGTGGTAACATGGGGAAAAAATCTCTAACCAACACTAGAGTAAAAAGTGCCCATGTATAGGGAAAACGGTTCACATCAAAGGTACTCGAGGAACACATAAGTGTAACGAACCCCCCCGAAGCGAATGATGTGAACACATACAGGGAGTGATAGATCAACCCCCACAAGGTAATAAGCCTAAAGCTTCAAACTTTTCCCGTGGAAGAGCTTTGGTGAATATGTGTGCCATATTATCTTGTGTAGGCACATATACCAAATCAATATCTCCTGCATGAAGGCACTCTCCCGCATAAAGATAATGCACCTCAATATGTTTGGTCCGTGCATGAAACACTGGGTTTTGTGCAACAGCCAAAGCACTCTGACTATCAGTGAGAATATGTGTAGCAACATCAATCTCCATGCAAAGATCCATCAATAGGTGCCTCATCCATATACACTCCATTGTAGCTGTGAAAATTGTCCTGTACTCAGCTTCACAACTTGATGTCACCACTGTAGGTTTCTTCTTACTCAACCAAGATATGCATGAGTCGCCAAGGAAACAGCAATTACCACTAGTGGACACGCGAGTAGTATCATAACAACCAGCCCAATCACTATCTATAAAAGCATGCAAGCATGGTTGAATATCTTTGCCATAAAAGTGACCTAAGCTCAAAGTGCCTCGAAGATATCTAAACACACGTTTCACCACTTGCCAATGCTTAGTGCCAGGGCTATGCATGAATCAACTCAACTGGGAAACTGCATACTGTATATCCGGCTTTGTGTTGCATGCATATATAAGACATCCCACGGCTTGCTGATAAAGAGAAGTGTCAAATGCATCACTGGAATCCTCAACTGAGAACCTGACTCCTATCTCAACTAGTGTGGAAACTAGCTTGCAATCCTCAAAGTCAAAACGCTGAAGTAGTTTTTCAACATACTCTGCTTGATGCATAACAATTCCCGCCTCAACGGATACAAAATGGATGCCAAGATAGTAGCTCAAAAGACCAAGATAAGTGACATCAAAAGTATGCTAGGAATCAGCCATAAGAATGTCAAGTTTTGCATCACATGACCCAGTCAAGAGTATGTCATTGACATAAAGAACAAGCACTATAAGATCAACCCTATTTTTGTGTACATAGAGTGTGATTTTAATCGGACTACATGTGAAGCCAAGAGTAATCAAGTGCTTATGTATTTTGTCATACCATGCACGTGGAGCTTGCTTGAGACCATACAAGGCTTTATGCAAGCGACAAACCATATGCTCTTTCCCTTTCATAGCAAATCGAGGAGGTTAATTCACATAAATCTCTTCTTGCAAATCACCATTCAAGATGTCCAACTGATGCACTCTCCAACCTCGATGGGTAGCCAATGCAACCATGGTACGAATGGTAGTCATGCGTGAAGTAGGTGCAAATGTTTCCTCATAATCAATGCCATATTTTTGCACATATCCTTTGGCAACCAATCTAGCTTTGCAGCGATCAATGCTACCATCAGATTTTCTTTTAATCTTCTAAACCCACTTTGTACGAATGGAATTCTTTCCTTTTGGCAATTCACATAACTCCCAAGTACCATTCCTATGTATGGAATCCATTTTTGATTGCATAGCACTCATCCATTGTGGATCGTCACATGCATCTTCAAAAGAAAGTGGCTCTTCATTACATGTTGTAGCAATAAAAGAATAATCCACAGAATTACTTGATGCATGGTGAGAGCTTGATCTTGTTCTACCAAGTAAAGGTGCACTCAATCTGTTGTCCTGCAAAGTTTGTTTCAGCCTTTTTGACATAGATTGTGCACTCTTGATAGACATGCGTTCATTATGTAATACATCTTCTACATGTACATCATGTGTGGGCTGAATTTCATGCTTATTTTCAGCCATATTTTGATGCAAATGTTCAACCATATGTGGCGGGAAATCTCCAGCAGTTTTGACAAATTTTGGCTGAATTTTTTCAGCCATGTTTGGCTGGAAATTCTCTGCATTTTCAGCCCTATTTGGCTGGAATTTTTTAGCCCTTTGAGCCTCAATTGACTGGTCTAAATGGCCATAGTCAAGCGCACCATTTTGGAACAAAGGCATGAGTGTATCGAACACATCTTGTGAGCTAACTGTTGGCTGTTTTTTGCATTCGAGTAGAGGGAAAACTGAATTTTTAGCAAATACCACATCTCGACTCACAATAATTGTGTTCGTCAATGGATGGTACAAACGATATCCCTTACTTTCATCACTATAACCAACAAATATAAAGTTCTTTGCCTTGTCATCAAGTTTGTGACGTTGTTGTGATGGCACAAGAGCATATGCCAAACAACCAAACACATGCATATGGGAGAACATGGCCGAATGTGTGGAACTATATGACGCTTCACAGGAATCGCAATCAAAGCATGAGCTTGAGCATCTTTTCCATCCTATCTAAGCTGCTCCTGTGTAGATGGAGAAGGAAAAACCACTGTACTCGAAGAAGAAGCTCCATGTGAGAGAGTAGACTATGAAGTAGAAGAACCTGCGGGTCTTCGATCTACATCTGCCACTATGTTCCAAAGTTGTTTAGCAACAAGAACATGCTTCATCATGTAAGACCACATCGGACAGTTGGTCCCGTCAAGCTTATCTTCAGCTTGAAGCATGCCAAACAAGTCATTGTTGCCTGCCATTTCACTAAGGAACAAGAATGTGACAAAAGCTTCACTACGACGAAAGCTGAAATGAATGCTGAAATTTCAGCTCACAAACCGTCACTCTGATGGTGATTCTGACTGCACGAATGGCTTTGAAATGGGGGTAAAACCCAACGCACCTGGTGGAAATGTTTCTTGGCTACTGAAATTCACAGTTCTATGCTTTAAAGTCGATTTGCACTGTTAAAAGTGTGCGCATGCTACGATGCAAAAAACCGAAACTTGAGAAGAAGTTGAACCTCCTCTGATACCACTGTTGGGTGTGTGTAGAAGTGCGAGACACACATGATAAGCACACACAAGGAGCACAAATGCAGCAAAGACACACATAGAACACGATGGTTGGAATATCTCTCTCTATTGACGATGAACTGAACTGAAGTAAGAGCTGAATGATATCCCTAAGTACAAAGTACCACCACATATGAGTGAATCATGTATGTGGTAACTTGGGGAAAAAACCTCTAACCAGCACTAGAGTAAAAAGTACCCATGTGTAGGGAAAAAGGTTCACATCAAAGCTACGCGAGGAACACATAAGTGTAACAAAGGTACTATGTGTCATTTATTAATGATTTCAGTAGGTGGACTATCTTTTATTTCATGAAACATAAGGATGAAGTGTTCAGTTGTTTCAAGAAGTATCTTGCACTTGTGGAAAATCAAATAGGAAAAATCTTAAAGAACCTAAGGTTAGATGGAGGAGGTGAGTACTTCTCCAATGAATCTGATGCATTTTTGCAGAACATAGGTATCAAAAGGGAGACCACTACTAGATATACTCCTGAGCAAAATGGAATAGCAGAGAGGAGGAACAAATTGATTGTGGAAGCAGCTAGATCAATGTTAAATGACAAGAAGTTATCAAATTACTTGTGGGCAGAGAGTGTTTCTACTGCCACTTATCTTATTAACAGGTTACCTTCTAAGTCCCTTGATGGGATGACCCCTATGAGGCATGGCATGGTAGAAGACCATCACTTGAACATTTCAGAATATTTGGTTGTGTTGCTTATGTGCATGTTCCATCTCAAATAAGAGGTAAGTTAGACCCTAAGGCAAAGAAATGCATCTTCATAGGGTATGATATAAATCAAAGGGATACATGTTTTTAAATCCATCCAACAAAGGATTTATGATCACTAGAGATGTTGTGTTTGATGAGAATGATTCTTGGTCTGAAAGTGAATGCAAGAAGGTCAAATTGCCATATGACTTGGAAGAAGAATTTCCAAGCCTCACCAAGGAGGAGCCAAGCACAACTGAAGACATCAAATTAGATGATGAGGACACCATCAACTTGGAAGAATTTAATTTATCTTGCGAAGGATTCATCACTTGAAGAACCTTCTTCATATGAAGAAGCAAGTACCAAAGCACAATGGAAGGAGGCTATGAATGAAGAAATAGAAGCACTCCAAGAGAGTGAAACTTGGGAGCTAGTACCCAACAAAGCATCAATGAAGGCAATTGGTTCTAGATGGATTTACAAAATCAAAAGGAACTCAGATGGATCCATAAATAGATACAAAGCTAGGCGTGTTGCCAAGGGTTTTGCACAAACCCAAGGAGTAGACTATGAAGAAACTTTTTCACTAGTGGCTAAGATGTCAACCATCAAAGTATTGGTAAGTGTAGCTACATGTAGAAATTGGAATATGTATTAATGAGATGTAAAAAATACTATTCTGAATGGGTGGATTTCAGAGGAGGTTTATATGGCTCAACCTCTTGGCTATGAAGATCCAAGCAAGGTAAATCATGTGTGCAAATTAAAGAAAGCTCTTTATGGTTTAAAGAAAGCACCTAGGGCATGGAACCATAGGTTAACAACCTATCTTCAATACCAAGGATTCATGATGAGCAAGGCAGATTCTTCTCTGTTTGTCAAGAGGAGTAATTCAGAAATGATATATTTATGTGTATATGTGGATGACATCATTCTTTCAGCTAGTGATGCCAATGGCATCAAAAAAATAAAAAAACTAGATGATGTAGGAGTTTAAGATCAATGAACTAGGGTTTTTGAAGTATTTTCTTGGACTTGAGTTAGTATACACTAACTCTGGAATCTACATCACTCAAAGGAAATATGTGCAAGACATGTTGAAGAAGTTCTGCTTGGAGGATGCAAAAGTAGCTAGCATCTCTATGGAGGTAAATCATAAATTGAGTGCTCATGAAGGTGATTTGCTTGAAGACATTGCAGGTTATCAAAGCATAGTTGAGAGTCTAAACTATGCAACATTAACAAGGATTGACATATGTTATGGAGTAAGTGTTCTGAGCCAATTCATGCATAAACCTAGAACACCTCACTTGGAAGCTGTTAAAAGAATTTTGAAGTATCTCAAAGGTACTCAAAATCAAGGTCTTTACTTCCCATACACATCAGATTTGGACATAAAGTTGTACTCAGATGCACATTGGGCAGGATGTAAGGATGATAGAAGAAGTACTTCTAGCTATTTATCTTTTGTAGGTGATAAGCCCATGTCATGGTCCTCTAAGAAACAACCAATTGTTGCTCTATCTTCAACAGAGGTTGAATACAGGGGATTAGCAAATGCTACACAAGAAGCTATTTGGATTAGATTGCTCTACTCAGATTTGGGACTTCACACTCATTCACCTATGATCTTTGGTGATAATACTAGTTCTTTGCATCTTGCAGCCAATCCCATTTATCATGCAAGAACCAAGCATAAAGAAGTGAACTATCACTATGTTAGAGAGAAAGTCTTGAGCAAATAGATTCAACTAACATATGTATCTACAAATATGTAGTGTGCTGATTTGTTAACCAAAGCACTTGATGGTACTAAACTTTGCAGATTTAAAACCATGATTGGATTTCAGGATATTCAAGAAAATTGATGAAGCCAAGATTTTTGTCTTGAGGGGGAGCTATTGGTGCAAGTGATCAATCCTACACATTTGGCTTAGCATGGAAGATAATGTTTGCAATTATCACTTGATGAATCATGTGAACCTTGGCTTGTAATCACTTGATCATTTACTATTGTAAAAGATTAAATCTTTGAAGAATCTTGTAAAAGCCTATATCTCGTGGAGTTAGGAAGAACATTAGCTCCAACTAAAAAGTGACTCCTAAATCAATGGAGTCACTTTTTAGTTGGAGCCAAGTTTGAATTCAAATTCAAACTTAGAAGAAAAGTCTTATAAAAATTCTTTGTAAATCTTGCGGCTATGTGTGCCTCATTTTAGATCCCATTTCTTGAACATCTGTAGAGATTGAGTATCTTACACCATAGCTCTTTCAATTCAATCATCATTTAACATCATTACTATGCCAATGACCTTGTACGATCATGTCATATAATACATATAGCTCATTGAACATCTATGTCTACTTCTCTGCTATGACTACTCAGAATAGTCAACTTTCTCTCATCATATATCAGTGAATACTCAACCATTTTTCATAACCTTTGGGTTCTTGGAACCAGCTTAAAGTGTACTTTGTGTTGTCAAAATTTCAAGGTGTTTGGTTTAGGCATCTGGGAGACGAGAGCTGAGACAGATCTTCAACAAGTGTAGAGAATAATGGTATGTTAAGGTAAGATCTTAGGTCATATTGTTTCTAAGAACGGAATATCAATAGATGAGGACAAAGTAAGAGCCATAGCGGAATTCTCAGGCCAAGAAATGTTAAAGAGGTACAAGCCTTCATGGGCCATTGTGGATATTATCGTAGGTTTATCCACATGTATGCAATCATATCTAAGCATCTTTATGCTTTATTGACAAATTTTGAGTGGAATGACGAATGCAAAAATTCCTTCAATGAGTTGAAGATATATTTGTGCACAACACCAATACTGACCACTCTTGGTTGGAATAAACCATTCCATGTCCATATAGATGCATCCAATTATGCAATATGATGTGTACTAGCACAACCTGCAGGCGAAAGAAATCTAGATTTTCCTAAAGCATAGCAGAGAACTAGACGCAACTGAACAAAACTATACAACAACCGAAAGAGAAGGCTTAGTGTCTCGTGAAGAAGTTTAGACACTATGTAGTGGCCAACAAGTTCAAGTTTTTCACTAATCATCAAACTTTATTATATTTGGTCAATAAACCTTGCAATACAGGATGCTTAGTAAGATCGTTTCTCTTACTAATGGAATATGATTTTGAAGTGGTTGTTCAAAAAGTTAGAGCCCACCTCAAGGCAGATCACCTTTCTTGCATCACTTTAGGAGAGTCGCTGCAAGGAGTGTCTGATGAACTGCCTGATGCTTATATATTCAATTTAGAAGTTATTCTTAAATGGGCAAATAAGTTGGTACATGTCCTAACCTTCGGACCCACAAATAAGAATGTGAAAATGAACAAAGCTAAAATTATAAAATCACAAAACTATCAAATATTGGTAGGAATTATGTACAAACAAGATATAGAAGGTGTACTAGCTTGTTGTGTCGAGGAGGATGAACATGGCAATTGGTTGCAACAAGCCCATAAAGGATTGCTAGGGAATCACTATTCTAAACAATGAACATTGCAGAATGTGAAATGTTTAGGAGTGTATTGACCTAGTATGGACAAAGAAATACATGAGTGGATTAAGAATTGTCCAATGTGCTAGGAGAGACCCCCTTGTGGAGTATGCTAACCTTTATCACATGTCTTTAATTCCAAAATGGAGTGCTCCATTGGTAGAATTTATGAGATCAGGAACATTACCCAACGAGACTAACCTAGCAAGAAAATGAAGCATGGAGCAAGAGGCTCAAGACTACGAGTTAGTAGGAGACAACCTATACCAAAGAGGCAAAGATGGTTGCTTAAGACTGTGCACTCATGAATCCAACTACTTGAAAATCTTAGAAACTACATATAGCGGTGTTGTAGATGGACACTTTAGGCATGATCGAGTAATTAAGACCATTCTTTTCTCAAGGCTTTGGTGGCAAACTCTTCATATGGACACACATACCTATGTGAAGAGATGTGACATGTGCCAACATACACAATATCTGATTAAAAAGGATAAGATGCCTTTGAGACCAAGTATGGGAGGACGTGCATTCTCGAAGTGGGTATAGACTTTGTAGGTCCTATTAAACCCCCAGCTAGAAACTCCCATGGAGAGTAAATTATTGTAGCCAGAGATTATCTTACAAAGTGGGTAGTAGTAAAAGCCAAAGAACGATGCTCAAACAATGGCTAAGTTCTTATTCGAGAATGTGTTCACTAGATACGGGTTACGAATAGAGTAAGTAAGTGATAGAGGTATGCACTTCTTGAATGAAGTCATTGAAAACCTTCTCTAAGAATTCTTGGTAATACATAAGAAGTCTGCCCCCCTATTATCCACAAGCTAACAAACAAGCCGAGAGCACAAATAAGATCCTATGTAACATATTGACAAAACTGGTAAATAATAAACGCTCTGATTGGGATAAACAAATTCATCATGGTATTTGGGCTTACTCAGTTGCCTACAAAATGGTACTCAATGCCACCCCATTTCAAATGATTTTGAAGAGAATGTTGTGTTACCATTAGATTTCTTGATCTTGACTTTAAAATTAGCACAAGAGCATGAGTGGAATGGACATTAGTTGTCCTCTAGGATATTTGATCTAGAACGCTTAGGTGAGACCAAGATATGAGCAGCAGTAGGCATCTATGCTACAAAGAAAAGACAAAAGGCATACTTTGATGCACACATCAAGGATAAAGGATTGAAAGAGGGAGAATTAGTGTTGGTTTATACATTAAAACAACATGCTCGTAAATTGCAAAAACAAGGATATGGACCGATGATCATTAATAGAATTTCCAATAGTGGCGCGGTTCAATTGGCCACTCTAGAAGGTGCATCTTGCCAAGTTGTATTAGTGGATGCCGAGTCAAGCTACATCAAGAACTGCTTACAAAGGACATGCTAATGGGACTCAACACTACTAGGAAGCGGAAAGAAGAAGAGTTAAGTGTTAGAGAAGAAGCACATGCAGAAGCTAGAGAGTGCATTAGGTGATATAAGTTGAGATGACTAGGCCTAGATGTAAATCCCAATGCCCCAAGATATCACATGGTCATGTGCCAAACATCGGGTGTCATTGCTCCTCAAATAATCGATCGACATCCCTTTGTGACCATAGAGGTAGGACAAGGAAAGAGTGTAAGGATTCTGAGAACCTTGATTGACTCAGGTGTGGAAACTAGTGTAGTTAGACTCTCATATTGCCAAGATCTACAATTGAACATCGATTCCATAGAAGCATATCTCATAGGATTGGGAGGTGTGGAAACCCCTTGTTTGGGAGAGGTGGAGCTTAAGATGTCCCAATGACAATCAAAATGCAAGTGTGTGAAGATGAGGACCTTATGGAACCACTTCTCTTGGGTCAAGATTGGATCTATGACCATGCAGTCAATTTAAACCTAAGAAGTTAATTTCTTTGGGTACATGAACAATGCATCACGTTAGAATTAGAGAAGTGCATGATCACAACTCTAGGTACCACAAATTCTCTTAGTTCTTCTAAGAATAATCTTAGAGAAGAAGACGTTGTATGTGTCAAAAGCTCTATGATACAAAAGAAGTCAATCATGAAAGAATAGGCTCGAATCCAAGTGGATCTCTTTCCTTTTTCAGAAACTAATGCAGCCATAGTTGTTCAACCATAGAGGCAACCGAGCCAATACAAGACAACCACTATATCAAATACACAAACAATAGTCAGGAAGAAAGTAGTTCTGAGCATGAAGTAGGTCTGGATATGAAAGGAAGAGCAATCAATCACACCATTGCAATCAAACTCATTACCAAAAAAGCAACAGAGAAAGGCAAGGCAACAAGTAGCAGATCAAAGAGTACTCCAAATTTAGATACCAAAGCAATTGATGAAGGCCGACCACAACAATGTACAAATTTGGGTGCCTAAGGAATTAGTTGCAACTCAACAAGGGTGATTGCACATGTGGATACCCAAGGAACTCTTGCATGCACAAAAACCTAGGCTCTCCCTCACAAGAAAAGTCTCAACAAAGAAGCCAAGGAGAAGTAAGAGTCGGAACCAAGCATAGAGATTAAAGGAAGATCAAATCACATCTTTGGCAATAGTAAAAAGATAATCATCAAGGGTATGGACTTGGAAGCTAAAAGCACTAGTAGCCTTCATAGAACCAAAGAACCAATCATGAGGGATACAAAGTTCACAAAACCATCCAAAGATGAAGATTCCAAAAGTGATATGTACACATACGAACACTGTTCTAAAATCGACCCTTTAAGGAGGAATGATTAGCTATCATTCAATCATCAGTTGATTCCATCATGTGAAGATCCAATTGATACTTCCCAACAAAGATTGCATCAATGTCTATAAGTAACATCGGAAGCCTTGACATGCGAAAACCATATGCTCTTTGCATAATCCCATCTTTTGCACCATTGAGGTCATGCATTTCCATAGTATGCATTAATATAAGGCCACATTACAAGCCCATGCATAAACAAAATTAAGAATCCTAGGTAATCATTGTGATGGGAGTACAACACAAAGAGATGAATATCAATTGACCTTTCAGCATGGTAAGAATACCCTACCTTGGAAAACATGATAACAATGAATAGATTAGAAAACCTCCTCATCAGCATACCCTTGAGTAGTTAGCTCAAGACCCAATTTTTTGCACCATACTTCTTACAATGCACTCCCCAAGTAAGCATGCATAGGGCCACATTACAAGGCCGTGCACAAGGCACATATCTTCTTTAACCCATGCACTAACACACTTACCCATCATTCATTATGGGTTATGAGTACTTGGCATGATCGCTATGAAACCCATGTTTGAAAGATCTAGAGGACATCAAGGTCACATCATCAATAGCTGCTCAAAATCAACATTGAAAACCTCTTTTGAGCAACTAGCAATTTTTGAAAGCTCGTAAATACACCATCATGCTAGAACTAAGAAGAAGTACATACAAAGAGACTAAAACTTGCAAAGGCTAGTAGTGAACAAATGAAGAAGAGGACAACCAACCGTGTTCCAATTGGAAGAAACACCAATCTTGTTCATAGATGATGGACACTACCTCTCAAAGTACTACATGGAACACCCGCTCCAACAACAGTCTATTAGGGAGGGGGGGAGTGTTGAAACTCAAGGTCAAGCACAAGGTGTGAGAACGCATCAAAGAAGTGGACTGGAGAGGGGGGGAGTGTTGAAACTCAAGGTCAAGCACAAGGTGTGAGAACGCATCAAAGAAGTAGACACACAAGAAGACGGAGCATCTAGGGAGCTCCAAGAAGTGCATGTCAAATTTTCACAAGAAATCCCTATAAAAATAGTCATTTTGATCACTAAGAACCATTGTAAATATCATTTCACATTTTTGCAACTCCATTTTTTCAAGCCAAGGATTCCTCAAGCTTGAGGAGTATTTCTAATACCTACGTATCAATTTTCATAATTTTCTGATTTTGTTTGAGCCCTCAAATAAGCCCTGAAACCTAATTTTTTAACTAGGCCGAACACTAGGTTTGGACAGGGCCAAAACTAGTCAAAAAGCTATAAAATGAGCTAGAGAGCCCATTTTTGGGGTTAGATATTTGGAGAGTGAACTTATTCTTGAACATTGTAAACTTTCTTTGAGCTTGCTAAGAGAAGCTGCCATTGTTCCTATATTTGCTATCTTATCTTATGTTCATGTGTGTTTGTGTGCATGTATGTGCTTTTTACTCACATTTACTCACCAAAATCACTCATGATCTTCATATCCTCCTCACGTCTCCATGGATTGACAAGCAAAGGAGGTGGTGCTCATGCTTGGGCTACGGTGGCTTCTTCGGAATGTTCTAGTGTTTACCCCCATGTCGCTGCATGCTTTGACCCTGCTTATGATCTTGCATTGCCAATAATAGAGGAACACTGAATGTTAGCTTGATATAGTGCACAAAGAGAAACTCATCCTTGAAGGAGCTTCACACAAGAAGGCATCAGGGCTACATCTTCCAACCATCCCCCCATAGGAATACTCCTTCTTTGCCTAATTACAACGCCTTTCTTCACTTGTTGACTAGAAGAGAACCTCCATGAAATGAGAATGAACCCATTCATCTGGTAAAAAGTCATAAGGATATGAAATCAAATGGACTAATTTCCCTTATGCCCAAAGAACAGTCTACAATCTTTGACCCTCATTCACCCATAGTCACTAGAAACTGTAGCAAATTAAAAGATCTGCATAGGGAAGACTCACCAACCCTAGGAAGACATAAGTAAGAAGCTAAATACTAAGAAGAGATTCTATAATCCCAAACAAGACATGTAGGATTCAACAAGTGTTTTGGAGGAATCTAATCTTGTTCGACTATCTGTGCCAAGGTCCAAGACCTCTAGTGGAACTTCTACAAATCTAGTTGAGGAACTTGGCTGGAGCCCTAAATCTATTGGCTCCTGAGACTCGGTATCAAGCTAATGGGTATTTCTTCTTTTTCTTTGATAATGCAGCACAAGTTGACCTTGAGATTAAACAACCCAAGTAGACCATAAGGAACATGCATGTCGTTTTCTTCATATGGTACCCTTCTTTCAATCCCCTCATCGATAAAGCAAAAAAGCCTCTAATATGCATCGACTTTCCCAACTTGCCATTAAGATGGATTAATTGTCTTGTTGCATTGAACCTGCCATTAAGATGGATTCATTGTCTTGTTGGCATTGTTGGATCCCTAAGTACTATCATGAATGCCAATGAACCCACGCTTAGCCAAGATGGAATCTTGAAGTCCTAGTTGAAATAGAAATGAAGAAAAAGCTAGAGACCGAAATAGATATCGTAGATGATTGTCAAAGGGTAGACCACATGTAGGAAATCTTACATAAGAACCTACCCAACTCTTGTTTTGTCTGTCACAAACAAGGACACTTACACTTCGCAAGATATTGTCCTTTTTGTAAACAAAAAGGACAATATCTTGAAGCCCACTAAGTAAACCTATGAATGTTGTAGACCAAAAAGGATTTACACTAGTCAACAAGAGGAATCAAAATCCAAAAAAACATGTGATTATCCTTCCAGACCAACCACTCGAACTTCCCCCACCCCTTCACCTATAGGGAACAATAGATTTAGCACTCTATCCATAGAGGAAGACAACACAATTGACATTGTCAAAAAACACCCAATTCTCAAACCTTGACAAAGAAAAAGGCATGGAGGACAAGATTTCGGAAGAAACTCTTTTGAACACAGGAAACCTTGAAGAACAAGATATAGTAGACACTTTTATAGATAAAAACAATAAAAGAAAAGAAAGGGCCAATGATGATCTCTCAATTTCCATTGAGGGATTAGAAAGACTCAAAAAGGGAGCTTCGACCTCCACTTATGCCCATGAACATTGGAATTATCTCCTACAACAGTAAAGGATTCACAAATCTATCCTTCAAGCCATAAAGAAAGGCCTCAATGTCCATTACTCTATGGGTCAAGTAATATAATTTTTTATCAAGAGTTATTTGATAGCTCTCCCATAGTCAACAATTCAAGGTGGTGGGCCTATGCAAAAATTGCATGATGCCAAATCAAAACCATCAACAAAGTTTTGAAGAAGCAGTTAGATCAAACTTTGGAGATGAATGAGATTATTGGTGCAATTCATCCACTAAAAAAAGGGACAAAACCTAAGGTCTTGATGGCCTTCATGCCGAGTTCTTCCAAGTTTTCTCTTCCAGGCTCACGCCTCTTACTCTTGAGTTGTAGGTGGATGCATACAACAAGAATGGGCTCCCAAGATTTTTTAACCAAGGAGTGGTCAAAATGATTTATAAAAAAAGTGACAAAAACTCTCCCAAGGAGACCAATCACTGGCTTGATTATAGTATACAAGATCATTCTTAAATCCCTTGCTACGAGGATCAGCCCTCACATGCACATTATCATAAGGTCTAAGCAAAAAGGATTTATGCGAGGGAGATTCATCATGGATACTATCATTTCAATCTAGGAAGGTATGCAATTGGCTCTTTCTCAAAATCATCATTTTATGTTCCTCAAAATCGAATTTGATAAGCTTATGAAAAAATAATCTAGGACTTTGATTTATAGTCTCTACAAGATTGTGGATTTGGCCCATACTTTATTCATGTGGTGCATTGCCTTCTAGCTAATTCATCAAGCAAAGTTGTTCTTAATGGTTCCCTAACAGGTCCCATTTTTTTAGGAGGTCCATCATCTTGCCTCCCTCCTTTTCAGTATTGTGGTTGACTTGTTGGGTTGGTTACTACAGCATGAATATAATAGCAGTCACTTGAAAGGTATCTCTTTACCCAGTTGTGAAGAAGATATGTTTCTTAATACATATGTAGATGACACCAATGTGACCATTCACATTGACTCCAATAGTTTGGCTTGCTTCTAGGGAGTCTTGGGAACATTTTGTGTCACCGATGGTTCCATTATTATTAGTCAGATCAAAACTTAGATTAAGCACTTTGGTAACCCCTTGCTAGATTTGATTACCAATGCAGGTTGTCAACCTATCAGTGATGGGGAGATCATCAGATTGCTTGGTATGATGTGTCTTCTAATATCAGGTGGGAATGGATTTTGGATAAGCTCATTATGTGGACCTTACTATAATCTACCATCGGTCGGCTATACTTCCTCTAAGTCTCCTGTCCTCCTTAACATAAAGTATGGATGGAGAGCTTCATCTAAAGTTTCTAATTGAGATGTAGAACATTTATTTCATCTCTGAGACCACTTTGAAATCAATTAACTAGATAGTCTTCTTGATATGCGGATCCTTGAAATACAAATTTGAAGTCTGATGCGAATTCTCCAACTGAGCAATCACCTTGTTGCAACCTCCGTTCAAAGTCTCGAAGTTTTATATATATATATGTATATATACCTAGAGTAGACTCAATATTTCTAAGTATGGATATGGAGTCCATCATGCTTGGCACGGTCTTGATGTGGATAGTCTTGCCAAAATATCAGGGGAGCACTAGATTGTGCTCTCTGACTACAGTAGACAAGATTTCAGAAATGCACTTCTGATTACAAGAACACCCACGAAGGGAAAACGATACAAGAATACGTGACTGATACAAGACGTCCCACAACGCAGGACCGATAGGTATGAATAACTCGACTAGAGATGATACATGAGATCCCACAACCCAGGATTGTAGGTATGGAACAAGATATCAAGATTACAAGAACTCTCTTCTCGAAGATGAACTAGACACAAGAAATAACTCGAAAGGATCTCATACCACAAGATTACAACATGACAAGAAAGGATGTCCATGATACAAGACTAGAAAAAACTAGAGCAAGGGACAAGACTAGAACTTGAAAGTACCTACTTCGTGATCACGACCCCTTGAGCTCCCAAGACTAGCATTGGCAAGACTGAGAATCAATGTGGCCAATGTCAAGGGAGCACTAGATTGTGCCCTCTGACTACACTAGACAAGATTTCAGAAATACACTTCTGATTGCAAGAGCACCCATGCAGGGAAAATGATACAAGAATATGTAACTGATACAATACGTCCCACAATGCGGGACCGATAGGTATGGAAAACTAGACTAGAGATGATACAGGAGATCCCACAACCAGGGATCGTGAGTATGGAACAAGATATATGGATTACAAGAACTCCCTTCTGGGAGATGAACTAGATACAAGAAAGAACTCAACAAGATCTCGTACTATGAGAGTACAAGAGGACAAGACTAGATGTCCAGGATACAAGACTAGACAGGACTGGAACAAGGAACAAGACAAGAATAGGAACTGGAACTTGGAGAGTACTTACTTGGTGGTCACAACTCCTTGAGCTCCCAAGACTGGTATTGACAAGACTGAGAATGAATGTGGTGAAGCCCTCCTTTTATAAGTTTTAAAAGGCGATGATCTATTGCGGTTATGAAATGATGACGTCATCATGATGTCATCGACTTGAAACAAGACCTGCCGGTGTCAGAATTCAGCAAGTAGACAATCGATCTTGGGGTTTTTGCACGTTCCAGATGCAATGGTTGCATTAGTTTCTCCAAAATCGAAACTAATCATGAGATATGTAAAGTCACATGGAATCTAAGGGTTAGGATGGTTTCCTTTGTGTCCATGACATCACCTCCCCCTCAAGCGACGAGTTCCATGAGGAGCAGCCATGTTCTCTAGCTTGGGTTTCATTGGATTCTTCTTATGGAATTCACGAACCTTGATTTTTTCTCTCTAAAGATTTTCTATAAGCTCCCAAGTATGATCATTGATGTCATAATTCTTCCAACGAATAAGGCATTCCAATCTTCCTCGAGAGATCCTTGAATCTAATACATGCACGACGTCGAATTCTTCATAATCCTGAATCTTGACAGATGGTGAAGGACTGGGTGTCTCTTGAGCTTCCTTGGGTTCTTGATGCAATAGATCCTTTGAGCGTATAGTGGAATGCTGTATTGTTTCCAAGATCTTTGATGGAGTGCCTTGAGTAAACACACCTCCTTGATTGAACATGAAATCCTCCTTTTCCTTTATCTTCTTGTTATCTTCATAATTTGTATGCTCCATATCATTCATAATCACTTCTTAGTCTTCAAAAGTTCTTGGTTCAAATTTTTGAGGAATAGTGTCATGATTATTCAACACTTCTAGGTCTTGGACTTGGCTTTCTTTGAATAATTGATTCTCACATTGAACTGCCTGATTGATAACATCCTCCAAGGTATTTGCTTGAGGCATGGATAGCAAGAGATATTTGACTTCAAGATTGAGGCCACTTTGAAACTGATTAACCACGTAGTCTCCTTGATATGTAGGTCCACGAAACAACATCTTGATATTCAAGGCATAGCTTGAAACTGATCGATCATCTTGTCCTAGCAATCTTTTCATCTCTTGGACATGTTTGATCGAGTCCTTTATGGTAGATTGAATCTCCTTGCATAGGGAATCCATGGTCCCTCGTCTTGATGAAGATAGTCTTGCCAAAATGTCACAGGAGCACTAGATTGTGCCCTCTGACTACACTAGACAAGATTTCTGAAATACACTTCTGATTACAAGAGCACCCATGCAGGGAAAATGATACAAGAATATGTAACTGATACAATATGTCCCATAACTATCGGGTGGACCGATAGTTATGGAAAACTGGACTAGAGATGATACAGGAGATCCCACAACCCGGGATCATGAGTATGGAACAAGATATATGGATTAGAAGAACTCCCTTCTGGGAGATGAACTAGATATAAGAAAGAACTCAACAAGATCTCGTGCTATGAGACTACAAGAGGACAAGATTAGATGTCTAGGATACAAGACTAGACAGGACTAGAACAAGGAAGAAGACAAGAATAGGAACTGGAACTTGGAGAGTACTTACTTGGCGGTCACGACTCCTTGAGATCCCATGACTGGTATTGCGAAGATTGAGAATGAATGTGGTGAAGCCCTCCTTTTATAAGTTTCCAAAGGCGGTGATCTATGGCGGTTACAAAATGATGATGTTATCATGATGTCATCGACTTGAAACAAGACTTGCCGGTGTCAGAATTCAGCAATTAGACAGTCGATCTCGGGGTTTTGGCATGTTAGAGATGCAATGGTCGCATTAGTTTCTCCAAAATCTGAACTAATCATGAGATATGTAAAGTCACATGGAATCTGAGGATTAGGATGGTTTCCTTTGTGTCCATGACATCCAACCCCTCTTTATATAGGTCTTCAAGGGTAGTTAGCCAAGGCGATTACGACTTGATGATGTCATCAATGATGTCATCGATTAGAAACAATACCTTCAGGTGTCAGAATTCAACAAATAGACAATCAATCTTGGGGTTTCGGCACATTCGGGATGCAATGGAAGCATTAATTTCTCCAAAATCTTAACCAAACATGAGATATTGGAAATTGACATGGAATCTAAGGTTTAAGATGGTTTTCTTTATGTCCATGACACCATCAATCATCAAACACAAACAATGAGGATGCTAACAAGCTTTAGCTTGATGATGCATTGCCTTATTTCTCTTAAAATCTTGACTTGGACAATGCTCTTTGAGACCTTTCTTAATTTCAACCCCTTAATGTCTATTTGTGTAGCCTTTGTCATTCCTTTGAGTGAAGCACAATCATAGCATTCATCCATTCATACTTTTTTAGGAATCACAACATTGTGCAATTCTCTCTTTCAAAATCTTGTAAAGTGTGCATATTCAATATATATATCCGCTTGACTCATCATATTCTCTTTATAAGATTCATAAGCCTCTTGAAGTGAAAATGAATCCAACAAATGTATTCTTCTAGTGGTTGACATAAGATCACAATGCAAACTAAAGTGTTTTTGTCATCCAATTAATAGAATTAGTACTACTTAAGCCTCTTGCTAAGAGAAGAAAAACAAACCATAGTTCAAATACTCATTTTTTTATTCTTGCAAGTCTTGAATTACCTATTACAAAGGGAATTTTTGAAATATCTTCTACAACACATAATGCCACATCTATTATAGTACTCAAATGATTGCTTATCTTTGAGTTTCATGTATCCTATAGTCTACATATAAACACATGAAACCACAAAAATATTTTACAAAATCCTTTTGAATATGAAGATTAGATAAAAGAAATGTTGCCCTGGTCAATCATGGAGTATGTATGAACTCTTTCAAATGCTACAACACATCCCCCATACTTTTTGCACAATTACACGAATAAGGTGATTATGAGCAAAAAAAAATGGACACTGCCCACATTAGAATTAATCGTATGAGTAATTTGATTATTAAAAACACTAGAGCATGTGATCTCTTCAAAAAATAATATTGATGCTTTTGACATATTGGGACTACTCTTATGAGCACATGGACTATTCCCAATATTAGACCATGAAATCTCTTCAATAGAGAAATTTGATGTCTTAGATTGAGCATTGTCAATAAATAAATAACACCAATGAAAAATATGGAATACATACTGATTAGAGATGTAGAGAACAAATAGAGAGAAAGTTTAGCTCGAATATCATGTTTTATCCTCCGATGAATCAAAGCCAAAATCAACATGAAAGAATTCAATGCACAATGAGTGTACAATATGGATATTATTCTCCTCTCATTTACACTATTTAACTCAAATAATCCACTCATTTTAAATCTATCACTCGAGAAATAATGCCTCAAATAGAAATTTAGATGTATATGTTTCCTATACATGTAGTAAAGGTGTTCTAAAACCATCCAGAAAATAGTTATTGTCCATCCAATTACAAATGAACTAAACCCTAAAGCGACCCCCAGAAAGTCGAAGCAGTGCTCAAATGGGCACCTCCAAAGACAATCAAAGAGGTGCGAGAATTCATCGACTTCTGCCAATTTCTCCACCGTTTTATCCAAAGCTTCAACAAAATTGCGGCCCCCTTTCTGGAGTTGGTCAAAGAGAAGGAACCATTCAAATGGGGAGCGGACGAAGAAGAAGCGTTTGAAGCATTGAAGGTAGCCATGTGCCATGCCCAGTCCTTAAGCTCCCAGAGTTCGAAAAGCCATTCGAGATCCACACAGATGCATTTGGCTCGGCCATTGGAGGCGTACTCTTACAAGATTGACAACCGGTTGCATACAAGTCTCAAAAGCTCATCGGACCCGAGCTCAGATGGAGCACACACGAGCAAGAAATGTTGGCAGTCATCCATTGCCTACGCAAGTGGAGGCACTACATCTTGGACAAACATACAAAGGTATTCACCAACAACATATCTTTGAAGTATTTTACTTCCCAACCCAAGTTAAGTCCGAAGCAAGCAAGGTGGTAGGATTTTCTCACCGAGTTCGACATCGAGATACTTCACAAGCAGGGGAAACAGAACGTCATGCCCGATGCGCTAAGTCGAAGACCTGAGATCCAAGCAATGTCCACAGTTTCATCAGATTTGCAAGGTAGAATTCAACGTGCACAGGCACAGGATGCCCACGTCCAAGAACTCCTCCTCAAGGTTCAAAGTGCCCAGCCATCCAGCCGCTACACAGTGCAAGATGGCATACTCTACCGCAAAAGGAAGATCTATGTGCCCGACAACTTCGAGCTACGCAAAGAGCTGTTGTGGGAAGCACATGATTGCAAAGTGGCCGACCATGGTGGTCAAAATCGTAGCTATGAGATGCTCCACAAGCACTTTTATTGGCCCCATATGAAGGCACAAGCCCAGGAACATGTAGAAATGTGCCCGACATGCCAGTTGGTCCGTCAAGATCGAGTCAAGCCCCCAGGCCTCCTACAGCCCCTCCTGATTCCGAACCGGCCTTGGGACATGATCAACATGGACTTCATAACCAAACTCCCACCATCCCAAGGGTTCAACACCATATTCGTGGTAGTAGAATACTTCACCAAGAAGGCCCACTTCATCCCTGCCAAAACGCCTCTCAATGTTAAGGCAGTGGCCCATCTCCTCTTCACTCACATTGTGAAGTATCACGGATTGCCTTTGGCCATCGTTTTAGATCAGGACAGATGCTTCCTAAGTCGGCTATGGACAGAGCTTTTCCGCCTCTTGGGAACACAACTTTGGTTCTCATCAGTTTACCACCCACAGACAGATGGGTAGATAGAACGGGTAAACCAAACAATAGAAGATTATATCCGCAATTATGTTAGGACCGATCAGAAGGACTGGGCAAAACACTTAGAAATTCTGGAGTTTCACTACAATGCCTCCATCCACTCAAGTACGAAGATGACTCCATTCGAATTGGCGACCAGCAAGGAGGTAATCACACCCTTGGCCCTCACACGGGACTCCACACTTGCAACGAATGACCCTGATTGCAGCGCCTTTTTGGATCAATGGAAGACAAAGCTTGAAGAAGCCAAGTCCAGTTTGCAACAAAGCAAAGAACGCATGGCCAGGTACGCGAACAAGAAACGAAGACCCGACGAAGATTTCCAAGTCGGCAACTTAGTCTTGGTCAGTGCACGCAACATTACCTTGCCCAAGAACATAACACACAAGTTCAACCATCGCTACTACGGCCCATACAAGGTGGAGAAGCGGATCAACGAGGTCATGTACAACTTGGAGCTACCCGACAACGTCCAATTTCACAACGCATTCCATGTGAGCTTACTCAAACGGTTCAAACCCGACTCCACTTACGGATGTGAGGTCCCCGTTCTTCATGATGGGGAGAACCAATTCGAGCCCGAGGCTATCTTACGGGATTGCAACGCATGCGAAAGTCCCCAATTTCTCATCAAGTTCAAAGGCCGCCCCTTACTAAATGCGGATTGGATTCCGGCCGACACCTTTGGCCTAGACCACCCGTTAGTACGCAAATATTACCGCCACACTTAGGCCACTTTGGCTATAAGCCCCATGTAATGTTCCCAATTTTTGTAAACACACCAACTTTTTTGTAAGACATGAACCCGCTTGTTGAGGACACCAAGCTCTTCAAACCGGGGGAGGATGTCACAACCTGTATTTCTATCCAGCCCTTTTCAGTGCTTGGGGTATGTCACAACCTGTATTTCTATCCAGCCCTTTTCAGTGCTTCAAACCGGGGGAGGATGTCACAACCTGTATTTCTATCCAGCCCTTTTCAGTGCTAGAGATAAACTTGATGCTTGGCATCACATTTTATGCAAGAGCCAATGCATGCTATTAGTTTCCAACACAAGTGTGATTCTAGGCATTGACTCCTTGCATAAGCACAATGCGAAGCATTACATTTATGTGTCAGGTCCTTGGTAGGCAATAGCATCACTTCCACAAAAACAATGTATGGCATTGAGCTTAGTTGCTCTCAGTCAAATATTTTCTTTCAATAGTTTTATGAATGCTCAAATGCATCGAGGATCATACTTCTAATGATGCAAATGATCAAGTGGTTGAAGTAGTAGAAATAAAAAAGAAACAACTATTTACAAAGAAACCAACAAAGAGAACACATAATTACAAAAGCTTCAAGTGAAACAAATGATTTGACTTCAAAACAAGATTCGGTTCCCCGTAGAGCAGAATTGTGCATAGGTGTCCTTTCAACAAAGCAGATTAGAATAATAGGAGATGTAATAAAAAATAAATTACTAAGGAAAGGGAAGGCATTCCTTCTACTAGTTACAAAGGTTCATAGATCTTCTACCGATCCAAGTATTGGAAGAAGCCCACTTTGAATTAGGGAACCACATGATCTACATGTGTAGAACAGTAAGAAGAAGATGAGAATCAATCCTCACACTAGAATTGTAACTTCTTCCCATGGTAGATCCATGGAACTGCATTGAATTGGAAGTCTTTGATGATGGAAATGTAGAACAATATGATTACGTTGTGATTGGAGGATCACAATCTACAAATGCCATGAGGAAGCTCATCAAAGAATCTCCAAAAACATTCTTTTTTTGGTATGTTGACTGTAAACTACATGTAGATCTGACGATTGAGAAAGCTAAGCTCTTATCTTGGAGTCATAACAATGATAACTAATATAGAAAAAAGATGTCTTTGATTGAGAGAATAAGGTTTTGCCATCATGAATACTTTGATTTTCTAAAGGAAAATGGCCCTTTGCATCCTAATATTTGTAGAAAATGTCTAATTGAAGTTGAGATAGCAGTAGCACAATTCAAGGCATGATATTCTACTAAAGTATGATCCTTGGTTCCAACTTGCACTTTGAATAAGAGAGATTTGGGAATTGTTGGAGTGCATCTTCTCTATCTAGGAGAGAAAGGAGATCAAAGAATAGAAAGTTAAGAAATCAAGAATTGATCTTGTTATAGACATTAAGGGGAAGGGCAAAGCCGAGAAGGATATGAAGTTGAATCCATGGAGAGCATTGCAAGGAATAAAACAAAAATTCCTTTGGATCCATCTCTAAGTATCTTTATACTTAGATTTAGCATCGAATATGCTAGGTTCTCTTGTACTAATGTATACATGACATTGGGCCCAAGTGAAAATGGGAAATATTTGCACTGAAAACTTTCTAAGTTTTTCAATAACTTAGACATTGCAAATACTTTCCCTTTTAAAGTATATCTTTCTTCCTCACCATAGATAGGGCAAGGGAATGTAGATTCAAATTGGAACTCTATGTCCTTATGCTTACTTCTATTTAAGCAAGACATACTTAATGTAAACTTTACATTAAATATTTGATACCTTAGCATCATTTCAGAAAGAATTTTCCAAGTAATTATATTACAAAATCTACGTAGTATGATTTTGCAAGTGAGCTTCATACCTTCCCAGCTGACTTTCTTCCATATATAAGTAAATTCTCTACTCAAAACTATGGTCCCTTAATTAGTTTCACAACTTCAAACAATGAACGAGTGAACTTGAATGCATGTTCTTGCATACATACACTATAATTAATTGTGTCAAAAAAATAGATTGTGCTCCTTTTTGTGTACAAACATGTGCTTCTCATCCATGCAACATCATGCCAATGCACATATTCCTATACACCCAAAATTATTTCTCATGAAAAAAATCTTTGGGTTTAAATTTGTGCATTGAAATTATCCTTCTAGTAAAAAGAAAATGCAAATAAATCCACTCTTTTCAATGCATAGATGCATGCAAGTGCTTGAGGTGCTTGATTTACCTTTCTATGCCTATGTGTTTGCTATTCTTAACTTCAAATACCTTATCTTTGCATGTATACTTAGACTATATCCACAATTGAAGTATTACTCTGTGATTCAATTATGAATATATATGCAAAGATAATGCAGACTAAGGCAAACAAAAATCAAATATAAACCTCAAAAAGATACTTAGTTTTGTAATAAGCTTCATCCTTCCTTTTTCAGTTGGGAAAAGCCATTCTCCATTTGGTTTCCAATTTCCCCCTTTCATCCTCACTCAATTAATAGTTCCATTGTCTCGAAAGCCCAAATCTTATTGATGTGTGACCTCATCTCTTGCTTCTCAAAAAGGAAAAGAAGCACTTCGGACTCAATTGGCTGAAAGGGAAAACTTGAAGTTGATTTTGATGTGTGGCTACTCTCAGAGAAGGAGAGTGGGCTTTACAAATCCCATAGATGATGACAAAAGTTCATGAAAAAGCCTACAAGAAATGCAAAGCTTCTTTTCTTCTAGTGATAGAATGTGAAAGATGGGTTGCCTTCTCCCATAGTGGTCAGAGTCACTATATGTGTCAAGAAAACAAGTCGATTCGCTTGTTCAAATGATCAAGGAAGCATAAGGTGGTTTGCTTTTCAATAAGCAAAGAGATAAAGAAGCTTAAGAATCGTTCTTGGGCGCCTTATTCATAAAAGAATTAGAGTCTTCTTAGAATCTTGAAGAGACTTGAGTGTGGGAGGGGCTTATAAATCCCATAAACGCTGTACAACAATGCAAATCCTCTTGATATAGCGTTGAAAGTTCTTTTTATTTATATTTCAAATGGGAGAAGGACCCACTTTCCTCTCAAGGGCAGCAGGTCGGCTGATCCTCATGAGCAAGTTGAGTGTGGTGTGGGAGCATGTGTCCGGCTCCAATGTGGATATAGAAGGAGAAGCATGGTTGTCACACTATCATTTAGGGGGGAATTGCTGCTATATTGAGGTTTTGCTCCACGCATTTTGCACAAAACAAAATAAACCTCCAGAATCTTCACTAAGGGCAACTCGCAAACGAGAAATTCAATGAGGGAAAATCATTCGTCAAGGATCTCCAAAAGGCTCTAATAGCCACTATTGTATAAGCAACTACACCTACAAGCTATCCTAAAATCAATCTAAGAGACACACTAATTTAAATTACTTCAAAAGTCAAACCAAACCCACAAAGGGTGAGAGATGCATGTACCCACTTGACCAACTCTACCCATATATATACCTCTAAGCCAAGGGGGAAAATGTGAGGAGAGCTTGCCAAGTGTCCCCTCCACATGGATTCCAATCAGAGTCCTTCTAACCTTGGGAGTCATATGAAATCACATGGATTCTAAAAGGATTTCTCCCATCCAACCAACTCAACAGGTACATATACCTCTAAACCAAGGAGGAAAATGTGAGGAGCTTGCCAATAGCCCCCTCCACATGGATTCCAATCCAAGGCCTTCTAGTCACATGAGATCATATGCCTCTCACATGGATTCTAAAAAGATCCTTCCTAGCCTTCTAGGTGCAAGTCCAAAGGCTTGAGAGGCCTCCGTAAATGTTAAATACCATACCCCTAAGGAAATATCAATCCTAAGGGTCAAAACCCTTCAATTGGAAGTAAAAAAATACAAATAGCTCAAGAGTTCAAACCATAGTCTTGGAGACACTTTCCCAAGGGTTTCTCAATAAACTCAAAGGGTTCTCCAAGTGACTTTGGACCCTCAAACCCCATGTCTTTTGTCGCTTGGACCCATAGTTATACAACATAAACCAAAAAGGGAATGTATGCAACTCACCCCCTTAGTAAGCATCTAGCACCCAAAGGTGTGTAGCTCATGATTCATTAGTCACGCAATTGTAAGTGTAAAGAAACCAAAAGAGATTGTATGCAAATCACCCCCCCTTTCGTAAGCATCTAGCACCCAAAGGTGTGAACCTAGAGTGTGGCTCATGAATGTCATGTGACCTTACCAACCTCTAGGTTTGATGAACTCTTTGGCTTTCCACTTTCCAAGGCCCTAAAACACAAGGTGGCCACAAGAACAAGAGAAAACCTTCAACTTTCCATAATCTCAACTTAGTGTTCCAAGCTATTTTCCAAGGTTCAGGTGGTAGTGCATCAAATTCAAATTTTGGTCACAAAAATAGGTGATATGGACTTGGAACCTACAAGCCACTCGAAAAATTTCAAACCATCAATTTCATCGTTTCACAGCTTCAACATTCCTTTATTTCCCCAACCATCACTAAAACATTCAATAGCCCTCAGTATTAGTAGACACATAGGAGGGCAACCAATGCTTCCCCATGTATCATAAACAATCCCAACAACCTCACACATGAATGTATGATGAGTAAGGCATCCCTTATATCGGTGGCATATACACCACTCCAATCCACACAATTCGGTGCACCAAGGTAAGCCACCAAAGCATCCCCAAGCCTTGAATAGAAATATTGCGGTTCATGGCATGCGCCCCCTCTCTGACAAAACTTAATGTCCTCATGAAGCTACACCAATGAGGTCAAACCTATTGCGCTATTCATGGTATAAGTTTGAACAGGTCGAACATAGTGATAGAACCGATGGCCTTCATGGTGTTCTTTAGCTCTTAATGGGGGAATGTCTCTAGTAACTTAATGTCCTCATAAGTAACACCAATGAGTTCAAAGCACTTTGACCACATCAAGACATGCCAAAGCTCCATATCAGTGGGATCATGCGATTGAACAAATTTTGTTGAGCAGGATCAAATCTAAATGCTATCATGAACATACCTCAAAGAAGATATCCTCATTGAAAGATGATTAAGCTTTCGAAAGTCACATCCTAAAACTCACGAGTCCAAAATGGGGTCAATTTCAACAAGGGTGCGGATTGGATCTATGCTATCATGACTTCCCAAGGTAGTTCCATGCAATGCCCTTAGTGACTCCACTTGAATAAAAACGGCTCACCAATATAAGGATGGAGGCCAGTCCCCTACCCATTGGTGTGCTTTCTCGAATCTCAAGCTGCTCTCCATCAGGCATCATTTTGGCGATTCCGCATATAGTTGTTCGCCTTAAGACACCTCAAAGATGGGCCATGGGAATACAAGTGGGGTTTTCCCAGTCATAACCAGAGTAGCTCACAGATGCAGATTTTGAAAGCAAAATTTATTCCTTTGTTACTTTGATGTATACTGTGTTATTTCTGGACTGTTGCCATTTTAATGAAGCTTGCATGCACATGCAATTGGCATCAAGAACTAGGAGCAAAGGCACAACACAGTTCTAGAAACTCAATAGGGGGGGACGAACTCATTCAACATGGTTTTTAAATTCAAGGACGTCAGAAAGCCTTTGTTTTGCTGCCATATGTAGATGGATTAGCAGAAAGGAGATGCCTCGTAGACATATGCAAGCAAATGTATAAATTGATACAAGTTTCCCACCAGTCACGTTTGGTCTTTGTGAGAGGATGCTGAAAATAAAGGATCTCCATAGAAAAGTATCTATTGAGCATTGAATCTCTACAAAAATGTCATAAGTTCAACATTGACACATAGGAAGACGGAATGAGAAGGTGCTGTGCCTAATTGCAAAGTTTAAGACTTATCTGGAAGAGAGAAGTCCGGAGTCTGGAGGGGACACCAACGATCTAGAAAAGCATTTCAAATGTAATACAAAAGACCAAGCTCCAGGATAGAGGTCACACAACCCAGCTCCAAAAAGAACTCCAGGAGTTGCAGTTCTAAAGAGGCGTCTAAAACTCCTAGACTTAGTAGTGTGACCAACGTTTCAGAGAGATGAACTTTTCCAGAAGAAGCAGACTGCAACCACAAAAGCATGTGCACTTTTGAAGATGTTTCTGAATCTAACTTGCAAGCTTCGATTCCAAAATGAGCATCTCAAACTATCCAAAACGATCATGTCTGAAACTGAATCATCAGATCACTTCGATTGATGCTGTGTATCCAAGCATGGTCTTGGACACCGAATCGACTCCACCTTAACCTTCACTCATTCCCACTTTGAATGTAGGACTACTATGTCTCTCTAATCCTAGAGAATCACATTGATTTGCGATCTTAAATGATGAACAGAACATACAAACAAAGAAATTTGACCTTATCCTCCAGGAATGCAGTAAGCTGCTCTGGGATGAAGGGATGTGCAGCAAAGATGCTTCACCCATCCTGGATACTCGATTAGTCCACCCAGATTCATTTTGCTAGGTCTCTGCCTTCAATCCCTTGCCCAGCACACACACGTGATGGCATAAATGACTCTTGTCTGACACAGTTCCCAAAGGATTTCGGCATACAGCTTCCATGCAAATTGAGTTGTTCCCAGTATTGTAATTACCCTTCGTCCAAAACAAATATAGCATCAAACCATTTATGATCTCTGTAGTTATATCCAGTGAAAAGTTCCACACTATATTGCACCATCACAGATTTCATGGAATATAATCGTGAAAATAATACTTGTTTTCAAACAATTCGACTTGATGGTTGCAAAGCCAACCTGTCGCTTAGATCATCTTCAATTAGGGTTATTTTTTATTCTAACTGAAATACAGTTGGCTTGCTTGTCGATCTCCTGAATCACATACATGATATTCCTCCTCACAAAATGAAGATAATATCAACCCCATAGGCAATCTCACCCACGTTCAGTATGATATTCTTTCTTGATTTGAGATCCACATTGCATCCACACTCCAATGTACTCCAAATGCCTAGCTTGGTGCTAAACACTTCGGTTGCAGTCATTCACAATCTAGACATGCTCTCCATTTCCAATGGTACATGTTACTTTTTCCCTCATATAGAGTCGAAAAGAAATTCAACTCCTATACCACCCTTAGATAAATAACCCTTACATACTAATCAGAAAATCAAGCTTCCTTAAACAAATGATAAAAAACAAAGCAAAATAGCCACCAATAGTATTATAATCACATTCTTTGACAGATCAGAGAGCAAGAACTTGTGTTCAGCCTCATGTTTGTTAGTATAAATTCATTTATGCTCGCTTGTCACCTGTGCAGAGCAAATGGTCCAATGACCACAGTAACCGACCCAACAACAATATATCCTCTGGGAGATCTTGATTCCACATTGTATTGAAAAAAAAAAACTTTAAAAAACATTCTTCATCAATTATGGTGATATAAAAGCCTTTACAACAAGAATCACACATCAAAACATTTCATAGACATCAAATTATCCAAAAGTGTCCTGCCAATTATCTCATCCACCAAAATCTTCATGAACATAGTGTACTCTTCAGACACAAGTACATCCCAGATGAACTTCCAATCGGAGTGTTATTCTACATGTCCCACTTGTTTCAACTACATGGAAATAGATTCCATCCTAATAACTCTACTCATATACCTGAAATCTACAGTTTGTGGCATTGAGAAATAAAAAAACAAGAAGTCTAGTAAACATACCACAACAAGCACAGATATGTGAATGCTAGAACGAGGAGGATGAAAATACAGATCTAAAATTAATGACTGCTTGAGTAAATCTCAGAGTAAGGTCAAAACATCAAAACTGACAGCTCAAGTTATTAAATCTGAATCAGACGTACATATAGGGTGGACAAACAACTTCCAACGACTGTGATAGCCATTTCATTGTTAGACCACTTGTTGCCACTTGTGGCTCCACTTAGAAATACACAAGAAACAATCTGATCCACAATTAAAGTTTAATGAATAAAGATTCTTGCAAGTTAGTATGAGACGCATGAACTGATAGTATAAGATATTTAATTCAATTGCCCTCACTCCTGATATGATATCCAGTACACAGCGACAAGTAATTGATGATTAAGTTGAATGAATGGAAATTCTTGCAGATCAAGAGATGAACACAAAAAATAAACTAGCCTGAGCCTGTCATTGAGAAGAAACATGGCTTGTTAGAGCCTTGCCCTATCAGCAAAGTTGTTATATGATGTACATGGATCCCTGTAATTACAAGCGTACATCTGATAAGGATAAGGATAGAGTGTTGGAGCAAATGCACTTGGTACGCCAGTAGCAAATCCATTTACCATCAAAGTACTAGGCATGGAAGTTGAGTAATTTCTGACCAGTGAAGTATGAGGCAAGGCAGTTGAAGACCCTATGACTGGAAAATCACTCATTCCAAACGCCATGGAATTAGCAGTTGAACAATGCTGAATGCTAGTGGTTGCATGTGGAACTTGGTATGGTTCTCCATTCACATTTTGGTAAAGTAAGGCGGCCCCATTAATGGTGCAAGGAGTTGCGACCAGCGGTGCAGAGGGGCATAAACTTCCGATTTTCATAGATTGCAGCATGCAAGGGCTCAAACTGCCGGTCCTCATGGGTTGTGACATAGAGGTGATAGAAGGGAGGTTAGAGTACCTCAGCGAACTCCGATCATAATCTGGGTCATTCAAATCCTTCTCTACGTCCCTGAACTCTGCTACAGTGTTACTTGTCTTAACTCCCAACTCCTCTTCCTGATCCTTCCCATTTTCACTGCAAAGAGCTTCCCTCTGGACAAGAGTCCCTCTAGCGTTCAACTCACATTTATCAATGTTGCTGGATTCACCACTACTACTGAAAATCCGTGCCCTTGCATTCTTATATTCTTCAAGTCGTTGATCAATGGATTTTAAAGAAACTTTCCTTAGAGAATCAGAAGAAGCATCATCCGTGGAGTTCTCTTTCGTTCTTTGCTTGATAGAAAAGTTCCCAAACGGCATGCACGCAGGTTTGGTGTCACGAGGTATGTCAACCAGCTTAAGATCTGGAACCCTGCTATCCGATGTTTTTATGAGGAGAATTTGCGGTTGAGATGCGGTGCTACCGTTGACTGCCATGGATCGCACATGATAGTACTGTGCGACTCGATGAGCTGCAAGTCTCTCGTATGAGGAGGGCATTGGGTTCAAAAGGAGCCGTTGCTGATCACCATTCTTCACAAACTTCTCGATTTCAAGCTCCAGCCTTAATACTGCACGTCAACATCACAGCAATGTTAGAAGATTCGTGATGAAAACAGAACCAGAGAGCTCATTCTCTGTACTACCGTCAAAAGCATGATCATTTGAATATGTTATAAGCGAGACGATGAACTTTACAAAGAAAATGCATGTCGACATTCTCTTGAAACACATGGAACGTGTGAATGCATTGGAATACGTATGCACACGCGTCGACGACTACTCCATTACCTGTAATTCTATTCTTTGAATTCAGAGCATCTCGCAAGAAAGTAACAAAATTTTGCTTGCAACATTCTGGGATGAGAGGATCATCAGAACAGGAAGCGCTGTCTAACGATCGTGCTGATAGCGTTGGGGAAAGGGGAGACGAAGGAGATGACGGTGATGGCTCAGTGAGAGATTCTTCACTGCATATTGTAGGGAGCGCTGGAATTCCCAGAGAGTTCGCTCCCTTAACGTCCATACACAAAACAGAATCCATGAAAGCTGCTATTAGAGGAAGAAAACGCCACGCGCAAGCGATAGTGAAACCGTTCGAATTCAGTGACTCTTCTTGCAGCCCGGAACGAACGCCTTCTTCCTGGTATTGAAACGAAACCCTAAAGTGACCGAGAGCAATCGCATCAGTTCTATGAGAAGATATGTGACGCTAGAGCCGAACCTTGCCAGCGCCCAGTACAAACTTCCCACCGTGACGCAGACGAAGATTACGGAGTGGAGAGGATAGAGAGGTTGAGTCCTCAGTCCCCAACTTGAACCTGCGTCAGATAACAAACAGCGAGGGAAGCTTAGCGTCTCTCGTTTTATACGTAATGTGGCTTTTCCAGATTTCATTGCTTTTCGACAACGATTTCCTTTTTTTTTTTAATAGCGTTTTTAAAGCCAAACCCGAAAATTATAAATTTTTTTTGAGGAAATAGGAAAAGATAAATGCTAGCTTTCAAAGGTGAGGAAAGAAGCTCTTCGAGGCCGAACTTCCTCGTTTTTTTTCTTTTTTAAGCTCGTAGGGTTGAGCTCACACTAGGGCGGAAACAATATCATGCTTTTGATTTTTTTTTGAGAACAACAAGAATTGAAAACTCACTCACACACCTAATATTTGGTATAGAGGACTTAGAGATATGCTCCTTAGAGTTGAGACATCCAGCCTTGGGCGAGACTTGAACTCTGGCCATCTGCCTAGGAAAACAAGGCACAACCGCTAAATCATGCCCGGTAGATGTCATGGTTTTGATTGTTATTCCGAGTGGAACAGAAAAAAAATCATTTATTATCTCCATTCATATTTGATGTCGAACAATGCTCAAAACTCTACTCTAAGGGTGGCGTCACATTGGGGCTCAGGAACTACAACAAAAAAAGGCATTGTTCCGCCTGGAACAATGAAAATCTTTGAGAGTTTGTCCCTCTGAATCACACAAGCTTCAGAAGAGGAGTAGGAAAAGACGATTGAAATGTTGAATTGACAACTCAAAACACCTTGGGGCAAGTGGGGATCAATACTATTCATAAAGAAATGTTCCATGGCATGGATTGAGTAACCATAGGGGCTTCCACCCAATATGAAGAGGCCCATGGCATGGATTGAGTAACCATAGGGGCTTCCACCCAATATGAAGAGGCAACCCACAGAATTGTAGAGTTGACATAAAATGGTTGGATTGTCATTGTGAAATTTGAAGAGCCACCACGTAGTCTGAAACGCCCCTAATGAACTTTAACAGAGTAACTCCTTACAATACTATTGGGAATACACATGAGTCGAACAAGGTACAAAGCTCTAATCTAATGAACTTTAACAAAGTAACTCCTTACAATGCTATTGGGAATGTACATTGAGATCTCTTTTACTACTTGTTTGTTGTACATAAAAATGGGTTTTTGTTAACAAAAAAATATTTGTTGAAAATTTTGGATGCCCTTCAAGTTCAATTTCCTGCTAATATCTATATTCCCTTTCTTTTTATTTACATCCATTTCATAAGAAGCTTTTCTACCTTCCCTTGTAAATTAGCCTTTTTTTGTGTACTTAACTCCCAATAGTCTATATGTCGAATACAATCTATGACAAAACACCCATATGACCTAAGCAACAGTGTAAATAGCCCTACAATGCAATTAACTCCCAATAGTCTATATGTCGAATACAATCTATGACAAAACACCCACGTGACCTAACCAACATTGTAAATAGCCCTACAATGCAATAATAGACACTTGTCATTGTCATTTGGAGTCTCAATACAAAATGAAGAACTTTGAACACAGAGAGAGTAGGAAAATTTTGAGAATGTGAAGGAGTAGCATACGGAAACATAGATGAGAGAAGTAGAAGGGTAAATAGGTCACTAGGATAGTCACAAAAGGTCTATAATGATGGAAAAATTTTACTTGTCGTGAATGGAAGCAGTGCCACATTGTGATTTTCTTAGTAATGATCATCCAATTTTGTTCCACTTTCCAATCTTCTTGACTATTGTTCGGCATCATCTTTGTTTCTCCACCATTGTTAATACATTTTTTTTTTTCGTTTATATAGCATGGACAGACCCACAACGAGTTCGACGTTAGTGTACCAAGAAACTCCAAAAGGGTCACACAAGACTCAATTCAAATATATATGTATCAATGGATTAGTGCTTGTATTTATGAGGATGGTTTGAGAAGATTAGTAGTCCAACTTAGAAACCCAAAACATCCTTTTGAGATAGGACCATCCCATGGTCAAATTAGAGGATGGACCATACATTGATAAGCAAGGAACCATGTATGTGGTGACCAACTTTCTAGATAGGACGGATGATTTTGGAACAATCATTCCTGAGTCGGAAGAAGGAGAAAGGAGGAGGATCATGATGAAGAACCTGGCACTCCTAAAGGAAAATCAATCTTGACAAGGATCATTGGCACATCCAAAAATCCCTAGGATAATGTGGGCATAGAATTATTCGCGAATAAGGTAACAAAAGAAGCCTTTTTGAGGTTTCGACCAACCACGCCCTACACCAATGATGTGTTCTTAGTATATGAATTCAAAGATCCATAAACCCCAGGCAAAGTGACCTGTTTAGGTCACGATTCAAAAAGGATGTATCTATTTCAAAGTACAATAAGAAAATCCATGTTTGGAAGGGTGGGAAAGTATTTCGCTTGCATACGCCTACTATATCTCACAAGAAAACTAGTGTTGGACCCTCAAACCCATTAGGTGCTCATAAGCAAAATCAAAGGAAACCCCATAAGTGAGCTTTGTACACAATCTAGGTATAGGAAGATCAGAACATGGAACTACTCGATCGAAGAGAGAGAGAGACACAACGAGAGAGAGAGAGAGAAGGTGAGAGGACATAGAATACATCAAAACAATGGAGAGTTTCCCTTACCCACACCAAAAGAGCATTCTAGAACTCTAAGACCTTCTCAGGTAGTAAAGACCATGAAAAAATATTTTGATGGCAGAGGAGATCCTTATGATCATGTGGTCAAGTTCAAGCAAGTTTTTAAAGCCAAATAGGTGAAAGATTGTTTGCTCAATTAGGGGCATTTGGGCTGACCTTGAAAGGTATCAACCTTGCATGTTTCAACCATTAAACTGAGGAAGCTATCGAGAGATTTCCTAGTTGATGTATGTTTTTATAACAGAGTTCTCAAAAAGTGGAAATAGGCACAATGCATCATCCTTGTTGGGGGATTCTTTTGCAGAAAGGGACTTGAGTGTTTGTAGGAGAAAGAAGAAGAGAAGAAGAAGTGGAACATAGACACCGAAAGCTTCTCTATATTGATTACCAATGGGAAGAATACAATAATGATGTCCAAACAATACCAAGTGATCTCTATGCAGAGTGCTTAATCCCAATGAATACACATGCACACAAGGTTACAAGATACCCAAAGTTCTTTATGCCGTCAACCTTCTTTGCACCATACATCCACGTTCTCGAGGAGCTTGCTCTTGTGCACACCTTGCAGTCAAGCTTCCAATAGGGTAGGAGGGAGAGGAACACCTTCTATCGATGTGCACACTTCTTCAATGGTCCTTGTGCCACCTTGGTTGCCTTGCTTACTGGTTCTCTGCACACCTTCTCTGCACACACTAGATCACCCTTCTTGCACACTTTGTCTCACACTTGCTTCTCAATGTCGCACACTACTCCAAATGTCTCATGCTCTTCTCACCTAGTATAGACCATGCTCTCACTTGCTTAGTCTAACTCCAAGAATAATGCATGCTCCTTGTTGTGAGTGTCGATTCACTTACATATGCTGTGCCTAATTGATAGTGTATCTTGGTGTTCACTTTGATGTCCCAAGAATGTCTCAAAATGTGTACAGCCAACGACTCCCTATTTTGTCTTGTAGTGACTTTAGATTTAAAACAAAATTTTAAATGGGGAGGGCCATACTTTTACTTTTGCGTACTGCTTCTTCTTCAATTGCCTTCACTTTTGTCCTTCAATTCTCTAAGATGCATACATAAGGGAGGGTTAACTTGAACCTTCCAAGCACTTTAAAAACCCTTGAAAACTTTACAAAAAGACAATATTGTGCACTACCTATGCACCTTGACCAACTTGACTTTGACCACTTTGACTTTGGCCATCTTGACTTTGTCCATTTTGAATTTGACCAATATGACTTTGATGGGTTCAATAGTTGCCCACCACCTAATGGGCTCTCCATACCGGAGAGCTAACAGCCAACAACCTTCAAAATGACATATGAGCAGCTACCAAGTGCACTAGGAGCAAGAAAGGACAATCACAAGGGACAAAGCAAAATTGGATATCAACTCATTGAAGAAGCATAAGCTAGAGAATGGAGGGTAGGAAGGAAAGGTTGAGGGGGTTAAAAGGTTAAGAAGGATAGGGTAAGGAGGGGTAAGGGTGGGGCTGGGTAGAAGGATAAAAGGAGGGGCAGGGAGTAGGATTTAGAAGCTCCAAATGGAAGAGGCAAAAGAGAAACATAATGCACAATATGGCTAGAGACCACAACAACTTAGGAGATGTCAACATTGTAATGGGGAAATCGCATTTACATGTGCAATAGAGTGCCAAGGTACACACCGCCATATTATAATAGGCCACCTCAACATCAGTATCAACAAGAACAATATCAACAAAGACCACAATACCAACCTATGCCTATGTATCCTCCTATGAATTCATATGGAAATCCTCCTAAAGATAAGCAACAATACTACAAAGAACCTTACTATGGACAACCTGGGTATAATCAAGGCAACTAGGATCTATTGATACTAGAGTTGGATCAACAACTCCCTCCACCTCCAAAGGTTGTTCCAATCAAGTATGTCAAAGAAAACACAAAAATGGCTATTGTCCCAATAGAACTGGCTATGATAGAAACAATCCCTAAACATAATGAGATGTATCCAAAAGATAGAGATGAGTATCTTGAGGATACATATGATGAAGGTAAATAGTATCAAGAAGAATCCAATCATCTTGCAAACACTAGTGGAAACTCCAATTGGAATGATCAGTCTAGTGTAGGCATTTATTATGTAGAAATTGGAGCCATTCAAAGACAACAAGATACAAAATGTGCACTTGATCCTAAAGGTCCATGTTGTAGATGTGGTAGCGGCCACTTCTTGAAGGATTTTCCTAAGCCATCTAGGACATTTCCCTAAAAGATTGAAGGTTTTTCGAGGACTATAGCAAAGAACACTTAATTAAAGACTGTCGTCAAAACTCTCAAAGCATTTTTCATAGCCCACTGAAAATGGTTAACTTCATGGAAAGTGGTAGTGATTTGGAAGTTAAGTGCCTCTTCAAGTACTAACATGGGCTCAAGCTAAGTAACAAGCTAAGGAGCATGAGATTGAGCATTCAAATGGAGGATTTTTTTCACCTCCTTAATCCCTCAATTCAAAGCCATTTGCGAAAATGAAGAAGAAGAAAAGGGACTTGACTTGAAGCGAGAAAGGAGAAAATTAGTAAAAATCAAAGTTAAGAAAATGAGAAAATTAGTCAAAAATGGGAAAAGAAAGTAAGAAGCCTAGAGAAATAACTTCAGAGGTATGCACAAAGGCTTCTCAAGAAAAATCAATAGCCTCCAAGGAACAAAACACTTATGCGAAGATTAAAGTAGGTTCTATGCTCGCAGATACATGCCTTGACAACATAGATATGATGTTTAAAGCCTATGAGGCTCCACAAAAAGGGGCCCTAAAATAGATACACACCACATTTTTACCCTTACACCCAACTAGAGAACGAAAGGCTCAACATGTGCAAACAAATCATTGGGTTGTCATAGAGAATTCTTGAAGAAACTAGCCTTCTTAAGGAGAAAGCATACATAATTGTGGTTCAAAAAAACCATCCTCACTTTGGTGATGGATTGAAAACTACACTTGTCTTAGGTAGAGCCTAACAAAAAAGAGCCAAATTAAAACCTCATTGAAACTATGATTATCCTAGATTCTATTGGATATTCAACTCTAGAGCCTATTGCTAATGAGTTAGAATATCAAACAATGACTATAGAATTTAGCTTAGTGACCCGTGAAGTAGAGGAGATGTGGCCAGAGTATTTATGGGATCAGGTGCAAGAAGCAAGAATGGAAGAAAGAGAGGAAAGATGGAGAAGAACCACCATTGAACGAGGTTCAAGATTTTTATGAGTCTCAATTCTTGGATTGTTCCTTGAATGAGAGTGCATCAGTAATTGATCTCTCTATAGAAGAGGAAGAAGATGGAGATCTCATGGAGTTTCCATAATATATGGGAGAATACAAAATAGAGTCTTTATTGAATAAGGAAATTTCCATTAGGCTTCCACTGCCCCAAAACAACAAAGATTGCATCAAGCATGGAAGTATTAAAAAACACCTATGTAAATTGTACGCTAACAACAGAAACTACTTTGTGCAAAACCAAAGTTATGGCATAAAAATGCCAAACATGTGGATCCTATCTCCACTTAGAACTAAACCTTTAGAGTGTCCACTCAGACTAAATCTTTAGTTTCTAAGCCTAAATCATATAGTTTGAGTGTGAAGCACGTTTCAATTGAGCAGGTAGGCGAATATAGTGAAGGAGATGAGGGCAATATCATGAAGTTAATGGTAGTCAATATCTTGAGAGGAGACTGAATACCTCAAGATGATGAATTAATAGAGATTTATTTTATCGAGGCCAAGGATAGGGTGATGCATGTATCCCCTCCTATTATGAGAAGTGGTGCCAATTCAACTACCATCTATGAGTTGCATGACCTTGAGGATCAGATTCGGGTCACCTATTTTAATCAGACTAAGAGGAGATACAGAGACTTGCCAGAGGCAAAAAATCCAAAGTTGAATGCATGGGCTTGCCAGTGTTTACACTCAACAAACATGCATCCTAATTAGGTAATCCCAATGGGAACCAAGGGAACCTAGGAAACCATAGTTTTAGAGAATTTAATTGGAACAATGTAAATCCACGACCTCAAGTGAAGTTCACCATCCTAGTTACTACAGTTATGCCTAACTCTTGAGGGGTGAGAAGTTTGAAGATAAGTAATCAGTCGAAGTTTTGCTAAATCGGAGTTTTGCTGAATCTGTATTTTGCTTCATCGGAATTTTAAAAGAAGTAGTTACAAATTGATTAGGTGTGGATGTCGTGTGATTATGCTCGTTGTATTTTTGTTTGTGCGAGTAGGTAATGGGAAGAAGAAGCATCTTAAGGGGAGATGAACAAGAGAGGAGAAGAGAGTCTCGGTACCTATCTTTTGACACAGGAAGATTGTATTTATGGTAGACGTTGAATAAGATCAGTGCTCTCCAGCATTATCAATTCAAAGAAGTGACACTACTATCTACTTTGTACTTTCTATTATTTGAAGAACTTGAATGAAGTATTTTTCTTTCCTACACATCGCAAGTGTAACTCTATGTCTGTGTGAGCAAAAATTCTATTAATTAATGTGTTGGCACAGCATTTAAAGTAGTGAATCTAAATTCTACTTGTGAAGGTTCCTGTTGTGTGAGTAAAGATATGTGATGAGATTGATTGCTTGAAAGTTTGTAGCGTGAGTTAGTAGCTAGGTGTTGCTGAACCTCAACACGTTTGGCGATCCTATTGTGTTTGCTAAAGAATAAAGAGATGCATGATGAGAAGAAGAGAAAGATTTAATAAAGTTTACTACACAAGAGTACAAGCACAAGGGGGTAACATGGATTCATCTTTTGGACCTTGCAATTGGTACAAAGCACAAGAGGATTCTGAAGCTAAAGAGGAGGAAGGAGGAACAGGTGTAGCAGAAGCAAGGCTGGTGGGTGGAATACTAGGAGTGTTGTTCCTAACAGAAGCAGTTGTAGGAGTTAAAAGACGACTCTAGTTCGACCCACTTGGAGGGACGACTAATCAAAGAACTAGGCATACACCTCAGCCATTGCCCATGGCGCAAGCACCTCCAAACCCCAAAGTGAAAGCAACACATTTTAGAGGAAGTTCAAAGGAGGATGCAGATTTTCATGTTGCTCAATTTGAAATAAAGTGGACAACAAATGGATATCCAACAATATATGGTGATGTAGTTAAATTACAATAGTTTGCAGCCACATTGGAAGGAAGAGCAATGAGCTGGTTCAGGCAATAACGTATCACTCATTTTGCTACTTATGATGCACTAAGATTAGCATTTTTACAAAGATTTAGGAAAGAAAAAACTCTTTCGGATGTTTTGAGGAAGTTGAGAGAAATTAGACAAAAGAACATGTTAGTGGAAGATTATGTGCATAAATTTAGAATTTTAATGGAAAGATTATAAGGCAATGAGAGACCTACTGACGAGATGTTGGTGGGTTATTTCCTAAAAGGATTAAGGAGCAGCACTAGGCATGTGGTAGCAAGTGTGGATATAGCTAACGGTTTTGATGTGTTAGTGTTAGCAGCTGCAAGAGTAGAAAAAAAAAGTTGGCAGATGTAAGAAGAAGTAATTATAATTGTAGGAATTTCATTTATGGTTAATTTTGTGGTAATTATAATGTTGGAATCTACTTATCAGTATGGAATGTTGTTGGGGAGACCATGGTTTAGGTTGGCTAAAGTAAAACAAGATTGGGGATTAAATGTGGTTGTGATCACAAAAGGTAAAAAGCAAAGTACAATACTAATGAAAGGAAGAAGGAACATGTCAGTAAGGGAGAAACCACTGATGGCTCAGACTATTAGTTTAGCAGATGAGATTGAAGATGATGACGAGGAAGAATTTCTGAAGGCAAATCCAACAGTGGTCCCAATATTGGAAGTAGACGTGGATGGTGTATTATCATAAGAAGAGGAACTTTTGGAAAGTACCAGTTGTAGGTGACACAATGAAAGGCACACAGTTGAGACAATTGTTTGAGCAAAATCTGGAAATTCCAACTTAGTAGAAGTTGGAGCAGCAAGAAAAGGAGGTAATTAGTTTGGCTGAAAAAATTTATGAACAAAAATATGCAAGCTCAGGTAGATTAAAGGAAGATGAACTTCAAGAAGTTAATTTGGGAACTAAGGCTGAACCAAAGATGGTGAGAGTAAGCAAAGAATTAGAAGGCAAGTTCTTGGAAGATCTGATTTTTTGTTGAAGGAGTACATTGATGTATTTGCTTGGGATTACTCACAAGTGAAAGGCATAGACCCAAATCTAAATCAATATCGAATTAACTTAAAGAAAGATGCAGTTCCAGTTGTGCAAAAAAGGTATCGAATGAATCGTAATTTTGCAAAACATGTTAAGGAGGAAATTGACAAGTTATTGGCAGTTGGATTCATCAAACCAGTTAATCAAGTAACACAGTTATCTCCTATTATTGTTGTGATCTTGAATGCGAGTGAGAGGGCATAGTATTTTCAAGCTGCAAAATAGAAAATGTAATTAGTATCATGGATCATATAGTATGCGCTATGGTACATGCATATAAAAAAACACAATGAACACGCCACCAAAGCAACCCCTGGCGCACTATGTTAGATCCCATGACATCTGCCAACGTGCATAGCTCTGGTTCGTGTGGTGGGGCATATGGGATATACACTATCCCATTCAAGTACCGAACCACACTGACGCTAACATGGCCAGCAGGCATAGGCATCCCATGTACTGTGCTGGTAGGATCCACGCTCACAACATGGCCTTTTTCCACGACTTCACCTCCGTCTAGCAAATCCACTACATTCAAGACTGGCATGCCTACTTGCAACAATAAAGATGAAGTATATGGTCCGAGTGTATGAACTGAGTCTTGCAAAACCTACTAAAATAAAGAGATGTGGAAAGATACCTAGAAGAGACAAGAGGATTACTGCCTCAAGAGGGTCGGCTAGAGTGTATGATGCAAGTCCTGCAAAAACCTACCGAACTAAAGAAACAATAATGTTAACACTTTAGCATTTGAGAGCGTGAGCGGAAAAGAGATGCAGACAGATACCTGGAAGCGAGAAGAGGAAGCTAGCTCAAGAGGGTCGGCCAGAATGTATGATCCAAGTCCAAGGGAACCTGCGAAAATAAAGATACAATAACTATTAAATTTTATCATTTGAGAGCAAGATTGACTCCAGGAAAATCTGATAAAACTTGGTAGACATTATTACTACAAAATGCCTTTCACATACATAAAAATGGAAAAACACTATCACTACCAACATAAAATGGGAAACATTATCATTGCAAAATGTCATATTTTTGATACATGCACAAAAACAATATCATTGCATGGTGTGGACACTTCATTTATACAAATGTCTTGTCGAGAGTCTTCTAAGACTAGCTCTAAATTGATTCCTAAATTAAATTGGTTACGCTATCATCATTGTTTCCATTAGATGAACAATCATCACTTTCATTTGAGGAATCATCGCTTGAAGTCCCATCCTTAGTCATGCACATGTCACTTGCTGATGCAATAGGATGTAGTTGGCCACTTGTAACATCATTCGGTTGATGTTCCTCCTCCACAACTTCTCGAGTGAAGGCGTTGTGTACTCCCCCCTCTTCAAATATGTGTCGTGAACGAGGGCCAATTTGAATAACATACCATCACCTCGGATTTGGATGTGTGGGATAGAATACAACCTTGCAAAGCACATTTACATGAACGATATCAATATTCAAAACAAAAAACAAACCAATCAAACTTATATCTTTAGCCTATGTGCCTACTCACATTGATGGGGAAAAACAAATGTGTCATTTTGGTCTCTCCAAATGACATTGGAGTCAACAGTATAGAGTCCACATTGTTCATGGCATACAGTGGCATTTCTTCCCCTCTTGATCACTTTAAACCATTTCACATCTAGAATGAAATGTGAGAATCTTCTATATTTCACCTTAGAAAATATATTGTATCACTCCAAAGTAATCAAGATTCACTTCATCACTGCTAGTGTTGCTTGCATCTTGATCAAATGTAGCCATCACTCCACAATCATATGCTTTGTGATTCTTGTCTATTTGTTCCACTCAGAAATGACTACCTCATGACCAATAAGGTATTATATTTGCGATATTGTATATAAGACAACCACAATCAACAAATTGGCTAAAGCAGTATAATTGCACAATACTTAAAGAAAAGTACTCACATGCCAGTCTGGCCAAATGCATACTCTTGGTCATCAAGGGAGACTAGTTCACCACTTGCTTTTGCTCTTGCAAACTTTCCTTGAAGCCATGATGCACTCATACTCTTTGGAGAAGACTCAATGAATCCAGATAGGGAACACAACTATTTGTTTGGTTCCATTCTTCTTGAGCCTGAATCTGTTCTTGCCTCATTTTATGGTACATTCCATACCACCTTTGCATGATATAACTATTCATCATACAATAATTATTGACTTTGGTTTTTACTTCCTCACTGAATCGCTTTACGACCCCATTGCCTTGTGGAACATCACTCACCACTCGATCGTCGTCCTTTATGCTCCACGATTCTAAAACGTTTTGAGAGTGTGATAGGTACTCAAAGATGAATACACATGACTCTTGTACCAACCATCATTTTTCCATGGAGCCCTTTGGTAGTGCTCTTTGTCTCATGAAGTCCTTCAAGGTTTTCATAAACATTTCTAGACAAAACATCCAGCGAGCATGCACACTACCTACAATCTCCACCTCATCCACCAAATGTACAAGCAAGTGGACTTGAATGTTAAGAAAACTTGTGGGAAAATGCTCTTCCAATAGACATACTGTCTAGATGGCATTTTCTTTTGCACACAAAAATGTTGCCTGATTGATTTCCTTGCAAGATATCCACCTAGAAGTTTGTGTAACACCCGACGTTAACTCATGTCTTGCTTATAGAAAATCGATTGCTATGTCATTTCCTCAAGTAGGCACACATAGTTACCTCACTTGTATATGCATTTGCACACTACATCCATCAAACATCCACTTGTTGCATTTGGTAAGATAAACTAGATGGCATGATAACACAAATTTAGTTTAATCACATCCTAATGAGTCAGTCTCATTATAGAAAAACAAAAGGGCATCATACATGCAATCTTTTATGCCAATCATGGCTCTTTAGTCCAGAGAAAACGCCATTCGTAGTGAAACACCCCTTTAGAGATCGCATGGTTCTTGTTGGCATTCGAAACTTCTCGATAGCTTCTTTCAATGTAGTCAACTCTTGTTTGCTTAAGACCCATGGCACTACTAGTTTGTTTCCATTTTTGTCAATCCAAAGATGTGGCATACGGTTAACTCTCTCCAAATCCCTGCGACATTCAATGGTATCATGCTTTCCAGCTATATGATCCCATATTGCTTGACTCACGTTTTTAAAAATATGCATTGGATCTAGAAGATGATTGATGATTAGTTTATGCCAATATGGAAAACTATGAAAGCAACTTAATGTTTTCATGCGGCGAGTATTTTTCTTTGAGCTTGAGATGGATGTCCCCATCTGATCCCTCTTTTCCCAATGGTCCAACCAATCTTTTGCCTTCCACACATATGGCTTTTCATGCATCGCATTGCAATGCTTTGTGTTGGTGCAAATGAACAAGCCCTCACACTTGGCTTAGCATGCAAAGCAATAAGTGGAAGCACTTGATGAAGCATGAGAACCTTGGCTTGTAATACTTGATCATTTACAACTTGTAAAAGAATAAATCATTGAGAGAATCTTGTAAAAGGCTATACTCATGGAGTTAGATAGAATATTGGTTATGACTTTAGATTGAGAGAATATCTCCTAGATTAGAGGATATACTTTTAAATGGAGCCAAGTTTGAATTCAAATTGAAACTTGGAAGAAGATTGTTATAAAAAGACTTTGTAAATCTCGCGGCCTTGTGGTCTCATTGACAATATCTTTTCTTGATCATTTGCAATAGCTAAGTGACTTACTTCATATCGCACTTAGACTATCATCATTGGGCATCATTACTATGCCAATGATCTTGTACAATCATGTTTTATAATACATATATCACATTGATCATCTCTGTCTACTTTTTTGCTATGACTACTCAAAATACTGAACTTTGTCTAGTCATATCTCAATGATTTCTCAACCATTTTCCATGATCTATAGCTTTTTGGAACCAGCTTGAAGTCTATTTTATGTTGCCAAAATCTCAAGGCATTTGGTTCAACCCTTTGGGAGAAAATGCCATCGAATTGCTCACTGGTTATCTATTATTCAGTCCCTAAAAAGTCGAGGGTAATTTTTGGATTGCTAAACTCATTTCTCAAAGTATAGTTCATCATTTTAGATGATTCCACGTGTAATCATTAGCTATCTAAGTTAATTAAATTCCCTCAAAAGGAATTCAATCAATTGCTACTGTACTGTGAGCACTGAGCAAAAGAACCAACAAGTGTCTAGACCAAAATAGCAAGCTTTGTGACACTAGCCATACATGAAGTAGTCTATTTTGATTCAATTGTTTGAAGGATCAACTCCAAAGTACATAGGTACTTTCTGGTTGACATTTGCAAGCTGAAAGGGGCTACTATCAAACTTTGAAGTGATTTAGGACAGGTACAAAGCAGGTTTTTGTAGTACCACCTCAGTTCCTTGAGGTATCCATCCATCTCTTCCAACAATGGTATCAGAGAAAGTTAAGGTAAAATGGGAGATGGTTTCCCTTCTTTCATTGATAAATTGGACAGGAATAATTACCCAGCATGGTCCTTGGGGATGAAGAACTATCTACAAGGAAGGAGTCTCTATGGATACATATAAGGAGATGAGCAGATGCCCATATTCAGAAGTAAAGGTCAACCTACAAGAGAGGATCTAGAAAGAATCAACTCATGGTGTGCCAAAGATGATTTAGCAAGGTCATATCTGAAAGAACTTGGAGAAGCTTGTAGAAGGTAGAAAAGTGTGTTTCGAAGCGACGAAGTTTGGTCAAGCCAACCGGCACAAGACCAGCCCTTGAGCTTATGGAGACTCAAATAGACCTTATAAGCATACAATAAGTGCAAAGAAATGCACTATGTACTTTGGAGCATCAAGGAGAATGAGTCGATACAAAACAGATATGTTCGCAGGTCGACTAGCTCAAAAAACTTACTATCTATGGAAGAGACAATGAACTTCAAATTCCCATAGCGACTAGCGTGATTACAATTAGAAAAAATACTTTTATGTGAGTGATACACATAGGGTTGAATGTATGGAATGCACAAAAGTATAAGGAATAAGTAAAAATATGCTATAGGAATGAATGCGACATTCACCGGTGGTACTTCCTATTTTTCAGGAATATGTAGAGATTGACCCCGAGACAGAAAAACTCAAATTTCTCCCAATATACTGATCCAAATGCTTTGAAAATTTATAGGCATAAACTAGACACTTATACCTTTCCAATGATCTATTTTTCACTCAATTTGGAGCTCTAGAGAGAGAGCAGCAGCCTCTGCAAGGTTACTGTTGGCGAAGAAGATGATGCAGAGAATTGAAGGAGCAAGACAATGATGGTCACAAGTGTATGCATATTGCTTCCATGTAATGTACAAGTGATTTCAAGTCTTTATATAGCCTCTAGAAGTGTTTCAAGACTTTTACAAGTTGAGTTTGAATTCAAATGAAGGTGGGAATGGTTGTTGGAGGGAATCAATTCACTTTCCTATAATCTAGGAAAAGTGAAGATCTAGTTTGATCTACTTTTAGGTGATTGATTGCTTGATTGAATGCAACTTCAATCACCACAAATTCGTGGGATTTGGGCTCTATTTTTCTACCTTTACATGTGTAAAGCTCAAGGCTTTTACAACGGTAAATGAACCATCAAAAATCTATCAAAAAAATACAATAAATGAGCATAAGAAAAAGAACTCTCCAACGGATATTCTTTCGACGTGATAGCCTTTGATGTAGATCAAATCCACCTCAAGCATAGTGTAAGCTTGATGTTCCAACAGCTCCCCCTCAAGCTAAAGTATGCTTGAGTCTTCATTCTCTGATAGGTTGAATACCTGCCATAGCTTTGAATCTACAAAGCTTTACTCCATCAAGTGCCTTTGTCATCATATCTGCTACTTGCTTTTCAGTTGGAACAAAAGAAATGTCAATCTCCTTTGCCATGAGCTTCTCCCTGATGAAGTGCTAATGGACTTCTATGTGCTTGGTTCTCGCATGGAAAATAGGATTTGCCGCTAGATGCATGGAACTTACATTATTTCCAAATATGTGAGGTTTGGAACTCACAAGTCCCAAATCTGTATACAATGCTTTTAACCATATTGCCTCTTGAGTTGCTATGGTCAAGCCTCTGTACTCTGCTTCAGTTTGAGGATAAAGCAACTGTTGGTTGCTTCTTGGAACTCCATGACACTAGCTTCGAACCTGCAAATGCTAAGTAACCAGATGTACTTTTTCTATCATCCTTAGCTCCTGCCCAATCTGCATCTGAGTAGATTTTGATATCCAAATCTGAAGAGTAAGGATAGAATATACCTTCGTTGATTGTACCTTTGAGATACTTAAGTACTCTCTTAGCCGCATCCATGTGTGGTCTTCTCGGTGAGTGCATGAACTGACTAAGCACTCCCACACTATATGAGATGTCTGCCCTTGTATGAGTAGCATATATCAAGCTACCTACCAAGCTTTGATACTCTTTAATGTCTTCAATTTTCTCACCTTCATAAACACTAAGTTTATGATTCATCTCCAAAGGTCTACATGCAGGTTTAGTGTTCTCCATTTTGAACTTGAGAAGAAGATCCTGAATGTATCTTCTTTGAGTCAAATACATTCATTCATCTATATATATCACCTGCATACCTAGGAAATATGTGAGCTCACCTAGGTCACTGATTTTGAACTCCTCTTGCATGTATCTCTTGATCATTTGAATGCCATTTAGATCATCACCTGTCACAATAATATCATCTACATATACACATAGATAGATAACCTCATTGTGATCCCTTTTGATGAATAGAGAAGGATCTGAGCTGCTAGCTTTGAACCCTTGATCTTGAAGATATGTAACCAACCTGTAATTCCAAGCTCTAGGAGCTTGTTTCAATCCATACAATGCTTTCTTAAGTCTGCAAACATAAGATGGATGATTAGGGTTTTCAAAACCTGGTGGTTGTGACATGTATACCTCTTCACTTATCCAACCATTTAAGAATGCATTTTTCACATCAAGTTGGAGGAGTCTCCAATTCCTTGCAGCAGCTACACTTATCAATGTCCTGACTGTAGTCATCTTTGCAACTGGTGAGAATGTTTCCTCGTAGTCTATACCATGAGTTTGTGAGCGTCCTTTGGCAACTAATCTTGCCTTGTACCTGCAAACTGATCCATCTGAATTTCTTTTAACTTTATATACCCATATGCAACCAATTACCTTTTGATTCAGTGATATTGGAACCAAATCCCAAGTGTCCATTTCCTTCAATGCATCTATCTCTTCGTTCATGGCCTTTTCCCAATTAGGGTTTCCCTTTGCCTCTTCATAGGTTGAGGGTTCCTCTAAAATAGAGTCTTTTGCCAGGTAGATTGAATGCTTCATAACAAATGTGGAATCATATCAATACCTTTCTGGTTGTTTCTTCTCTCTTGCTGATCTTCTAGGTGCTTGTTTAGAGCATTCTCCAACCTCCTCCATCTTTGCTTTGCCTCTTGACTTCCATAGCTTGTAATCACTTTCTCTTTCATCTTGGTCATCGTTTGTATCACTTCTTGGATCATGGACCTGTGTATCATGCTTGCTTCCTAATTGATGAGAGTCAGAATCAAGATCATATGGTAGTGTTACCTTTTGTTTGTCTTCATCATACCAAGACCTGTGTTCTTCAAACACAACATCTCTACTTGTAGGGCATTGCTTGGTTGAAGGATTGAAGAACCTGTAACCCATCTGAGTTGAATCATATCCCATAAACACTGCCTTTGTTGCCCTCTCATCTAGCTTACCTCTTATTTGTGATGGTACATGAACATAAGCTAAACAACCAAAAACCTCTTCACTTATCCAACCATTTAAGAATGTGACATGTATACCTCTTCACTTATCCGACCATTTAAGAATGCATTTTTCACATCAAGTTGGAGGAGTCTCCAATTCCTTGCAGCAGCTACACTTATCAATGTCCTGATTGTAGTCATCTTTGCAACTGGTGAGAATGTTTCCTCGTAGTCTATACCATGAGTTTGTGAGCGTCCTTTGGCAACTAATCTTGCCTTGTACGTGCAAACTGATCCATCTGAATTTCTTTTAACTTTATATACCCATATGCAACCAATTACCTTTTGATTCAGTGATATTGGAACCAAATCCCAAGTGTCCATTTCCTTCAATGCATCTATCTCTTCGTTCATGGCCTTTTCCCAATTAGGGTTTCCCTTTGCCTCTTCATAGGTTGAGGGTTCCTCTGAAATAGAGTCTTTTGCCAGGTAGATTGAATGCTTCATAACAAATGTGGAATCATATCCATACCTTTCTGGTTGTTTCTTCTCTCTTGCTGATCTTCTAGGTGCTTGTTTGGAGCATTCTCCAACCTCCTCCATCTTTGCTTTGCCTCTTGACTTCCATAGCTTGTAATCACTTTCTCTTTCATCTTGGTCATCGTTTGTATCACTTCTTGGATCATGGACCTGTGTATCATGCTTGCTTCCTAATTGATGAGAGTCAGAATCAAGATCATATGGTAGTGTTACCTTTTGTTTGTCTTCATCATACCAAGACCTGTGTTCTTCAAACACAACATCTCTACTTGTAGGGCATTGCTTGGTTGAAGGATTGAAGAACCTGTAACCCATCTGAGTTGAATCATATCCCATAAACACTGCCTTTGTTGCCCTCTCATCTAGCTTACCTCTTATTTTGTGATGGTACATGAACATAAGCTAAACAACCAAAAACCTCTTCACTTATCCAACCATTTAAGAATGTGACATGTATACCTCTTCACTTATCCAACCATTTAAGAATGCATTTTTCACATCAAGTTGGAGGAGTCTCCAATTCCTTGCAGCAGCTACACTTATCAATGTCCTGATTGTAGTCATCTTTGCAACTGGTGAGAATGTTTCCTCGTAGTCTATACCATGAGTTTGTGAGCGTCCTTTGGCAACTAATCTTGCCTTGTACCTGCAAACTGATCCATCTGAATTTCTTTTAACTTTATATACCCATATGCAACCAATTACCTTTTGATTCAGTGATATTGGAACCAAATCCCAAGTGTCCATTTCCTTCAATGCATCTATCTCTTCGTTCATGGCCTTTTCCCAATTAGGGTTTCCCTTTGCCTCTTCATAGGTTGAGGGTTCCTCTGAAATAGAGTCTTTTGCCAGGTAGATTGAATGCTTCATAACAAATGTGGAATCATATCCATACCTTTCTGGTTGTTTCTTCTCTCTTGCTCATCTTCTAGGTGCTTGTTTGGAGCATTCTCCAACCTCCTCCATCTTTGCTTTGCCTCTTGACTTCCATAGCTTGTAATCACTTTCTCTTTCATCTTGGTCATCGTTTGTATCACTTCTTGGATCATGGACCTGTGTATCATGCTTGCTTCCTAATTGATGAGAGTCAGAATCAAGATCATATGGTAGTGTTACCTTTTGTTTGTCTTCATCATACCAAGATCTGTGTTCTTCAAACACAACATCTCTACTTGTAGGGAATTGCTTGGTTGAAGGATTGAAGAACCTCTAACCCATCTGAGTTGAATCATATCCCATAAACACTGCCTTTGTTGCCCTCTCATCTAGCTTACCTCTTATTTGTGATGGTACATGAACATAAGCTAAACAACCAAAAACCTTGCAATGTCCAAAACTAGGTTTTCTTCCATGACATGCTTCATAAAGAGTCATACCTTGAAGTGATTTGGATGGTAGTCTATTGACAAGGTACACAGCAGTTGAAATAGCTTCTGCCCATAGATAATGTGGCAACTTCTTCTCTTCAAGCATTGTTTGGGCTGATCCAACCAATGTCTTGTTTCTCCTCTCTGCAATTCCATCTAGTTGAGGAGAGTACTTAGTAGTCACTTCCCTTTTGATACCTTTGTCTTGCAAGAACTCATCAAACTCTTTGGAGAAGTATTCTCCCCCTCCATCATATCTGAGCTTCTTTAGTGATCTACCTGTATGATTATCCACATGTGCAAGATACTTCTTGAAGCAATCAAACACTTCATTCTTACTCTTGATAAAGTATAGAACATTCCATCTACTATGGTAGTCAATAAATGAGACATAATACCTTGATCCTGCCAATGAAGGTTCTTGACTTGGTCCCCATACATCTGTATGTACTAATTCCAATAAGTTGTTGTGGATGTAGCCTTTGTGGTTGAATGGTTGTCTTTGTGCCTTCCCAATCTGACATGCATCACACCTGTTGATCATGTGTTGCTTTGATATGTTCGGTAGTCCTAGAACACTTTGATCCCTGCATATATCCTTCAAGGTTCTTTCATTCACATGAGCAAGTCTCTTATGCCACACTTCAAGCTCACTTAGGGTTTGAGACCCAAAGTTGAATAGAGCTATGTTCCTGGTTTCTCCTACCTCAAAAGTAAAGAGCCTACCATGCTTCTCACCTCGGGCTATCTTCTTGAAGCCTTGACATGGATCTTCCACAAAAGCTCCATGTTGGGTGAACCTAACTTGCAAGCCTTTTTCAACTATTTGACCTACACTTATTAGGTTTTTAGTGATAGTGGGTACATAGAGAACCTTACTCAGAATGTTTGTCCTGCCATTGGAAGCTTTGACATTACCAATCTTCTCCACATTGTGCTTCGTGTCATCCCCTGTTCGCACTTCATGTCTATGATTTGGACTTTCCAAATCAGATAGAAGAGCAATGTTGCTTGCAACATGATTTGAACATCCTGAATCTATGTAGAACAAATGATCATCTTCTTTACCTTCTTTGTGGCCTAGATTCCTGAGAGGCAATGAGTCTTCATGTGGTTGATCTTCTGAATAATTGTTGTAGTCCCTTCTATTATAGCCTCTATTGTTATTGTTGAAGTTGTGTCCACCTCTGCCTCTATTGCTTCCATATCCACCTCTTCCACTTCCTTTCTGGACCTTCCCATTGAACCAACAATTTTGAGTGGTGTGGTTGGTCTTATCGCATATGGCACAAGGTTGAACATTATGACCTTTGGCCTTGTCTTGCTTTGGTCCTTTCTTCTTCCCTTTCCACTTGCTCTTGCTTGCGAAGTTGGCTTGGGAAGTCTCTTCTTCATCTTCTTCCTTCTTCTTGCCTTTCTACTCCTTATCCTTCTTATCTACATATAGAGCACTAGTTGAATTACCATGATAAGAGTTACCTTCCTTTATGCTATTGTTGGCTTCTTGATTGAAGAGTTGTCCAAGAAAGATGTTGAAGCCTGGAGTCTGCACATCCATGATGAGATCATACGCCGTCGTGAAGGATTGCCATTGCTTATCACTTCGAATGCCATTGAGAATTTGCCTCATGATGATCTCTTCTTCAATCAGCTCTCCAATGGATGCTAACTGATCCACAACCTCCTTGACCTTGGTGACAAACTCTATGATGGTTTGTTTAGGTTTCTTCTTCATTTGGTTGAACTTGTTCCAAAGATGATTCTGTCTTGCTTTGGTACTAGCAGAAAAGAAAGTCTCGAGGGCATCCCAAGTCTCTTGAGATGTCTTGCATCCTCTTATATGTGGTAATAGAAAGTCAGAGATAGAGTTTAGTATGTACGACCTTGCTTGAGCATCCCTTGCGCACCAAAGTGTGAGCTTATCTGTCTCCTCTTGTGTAGGTCCTCCTTTGGATCTTGGAATAGGCATAACTTCATCACCTGCTACAATTCCATAAAGATTTCTACCTTGCAAATAGGCCTCCATTCTAATTTGCCAAGCCGCATAGTTGTGTCGATCAAGCTTCTCGATCATTGAGGGAAAGCCATCACCCATCTTGATCTAGCTCTGATACCACTGAAAGAACTTGGAGAAGCTTGTAGAAGGTAGAAAAGTGCGTTTCGAAGCGACAAAGTTTGGTCAAGCCAACCGGCACAAGACCAGCCCTTGAGCTTATGGAGACTCAAATAGACCTTATAAGCATACAATAAGTGCAAAGAAATGCACTATGTACTTTGGAGCATCAAGGAGAATGAGTCGATACAAAATAGATAGGTTCACGGGTCGACTAGCTCAAAAAACTTACTATCTATGGAAGAGACAATGAACTTCAAATGCCCATAGCGACCAACGTGATTACAATTAGAAAAGATCCTTTTATGGGAATGATACACATAGGGTTGATTGTATGGAATGCACAAAAGTATAAGGAATAAGAAAAATATGCTATAGGAATGAATGCGACATTCACCGGTGGTACTTCCTATTTTTCAGGAATACGTAGAGATTGACCCCGAGACAGAAAAACTCAAATTTCTCCCAATATACTGATCCAAATGCTTTGAAAATTTATAGGCATAAACTAGACACTTATACATTTCCAATGAGCTATCTTGCACTCAATTTGGAGCTCTGGAAAGAGAGCAGCAGTCCTCTGCAAGATTATTGTCGGCGAAGAAGATGACGCAGAGAATTGAAGGAGCAAGACAATGATGGTCACAAGTGTATGTATATTGCTTCCATGTAATGTACAAGTGATTTCAAGTCTTTATATAGCCTCTATGAGTGTTCCACGACTTTTACAAGTGGAATTTGAATTCAAATGAAGGTGGGAATGGTTGTTGGAGGGAATCAATTCACTTTCTTACAATCTAGGAAAAGTGAAGATCTAGTTTGATCTACTTTTAGGTGAGAGTGCTCATGAAGGTGATTTGCTTTAAGACATTGCAGGTTATCAAAGCATAGTTGGAAGTCTAAAATATGCAACATTAACAAGGATTGACATATGTTATGGAGTAAGTTTTCTGAGTCAATTCATGCATAAACCTAGAGCACCTCACTTGGAAGCTGCTGCTTTTCCATCATGTGATTGATCCACGATTTTTCGTCCAAAACTAATGATCAAATCTTTTGGATATTTGAGACAATACTTACATTAGAAGTAGAAGAGGATCAAGACCTACTACAATGGATAAAAATTGTGGAATCTTTCCCTCGCCATGGGATTAAGGTCATAGAATGTGAATAGGAACTTGAAACCATGGGTCTTGGGGAACCAATTCTTGACTATATAAGGGGAAAGGATAAAATGTGTAGGTATAACTAAGAAGAACCTCAAGAAAAAGCTGAAGTATTAGCATACAAAAATGAGCTGATGAAAGGACCAAATGAAGAGTTTGCATGAGATGGGTTCAAGAGAAGGAAATGAGTGTAGTCCCGGATGAATCTTCATGTTACCCAAGTGATATTTTTTCCCATGAGTCCACACAATCTTTTTTTTCTCTCAAACTTGTAAAACAAGTTATTTTTGGAATAGACGAAAACCCTCAACTGCTCTCATTTGCATCTTGGATGTGGAAGTATCCTAGTCTACTAACAAAGGTAATTTTATTTATGCAAAATTTTAAAAATCTCTTTGCATGGACTTATGAGTATCTAGAAGGGATAGCTCCACATTTGGGAGAGCACACCATCCCTCTCACTGAAAATGCTAAACCTATCAGAGGAAGGATATATAGGATCAATCCAAATATGCAAAAGTGATGAAGAAGGAGATTGAAAAGATGGAAGAACCAAAGATCATTGTATGAGTGGAATACTTAGAGTGTTTTCCTCTATGGTCATAGCTCCAAAAAAATTCAATATGTGTTGACTTTAGGGATCCCAACAAGGTGACACTTCCTTATGGATTTCTAACTACTTTCCTTGAACAAATTGTAGAAGATATGGGTGGTCATTCTCTGTACAACTTTATGGAAGGATTTTGCGGGTACAACCAAGTACCAATTAATCTTGCAGATCAATCAAAGATTGCCCCTTTGTAACCCCATGGGGTACATATGTGAACACAGAAATGGCCTTTGGACTAAAGGAATGCTTTTGGGTCCTTCAACAGAGTAGCCTACACCATTTTTAGACCACTACTTATAAAATTCTTAAGAGCTTCTATGGACAGTTTTTCTACTTTTTCAGGTGTAGGTTTCTCTTCTCCTGCTGAAAATTTCAAAGAACACCTCTCTCAGCAGGAAGAAGTTTTTGGGCTGTGTAGAAGTGCACAACTGAAGCTAGACCCAAATGTAATTTTTTGGTCACTGAAGGCATGCTTCTAGGGCACGTGATCTCCAAAACATGCTTCCAAAGTAGGGTTGCACCAATAGATCCCTGTTCTCTTCAAATTAGGTTGCATACATCCTCTATCTTCCCCCTTACATCCTCTCGGTGATATTCAACAAATGTTTCTCTTCCAAATTGTTCTCACCTCCAACAAATCTCCACCTTGTCTCCCCCACTAGCCTCACATGTAATTGTACTAATCCCCACTTCCATAAGTACCACATCCATGATTTTGCTCCACACATTTAAAATCATCCATTCAATTCTATGAAATTGCTAGCGACCAAGCCTAAATTAGTATCTGAAATATGTCCCAACCACCCATCCGATGCCACCTAATTGCCCACCCTCATAGGATAATTTGCATGATTTTATAGCTTCATACTCGCCCTGATCGAACTTGCAAACTCATACCCACTCATCAATTCAATCCGAATTGGACACTGCAACATCCATTTGAGTCATCACATCCTAACTCATCTTCTCCATCCACCTACCATCATCCCCAAACATCTTTATACCCACCCACTCAGCCTCGATTCCTTCTAATCCATCTACTTGTGTCTTGACTATATCCATGACCATGACTACTCAATTTGTCTCTCTCTTTTCATTGGGTCCTGAATACAATATATCCACCTTATATGTTCATCACCTACGCCTCCTATACCCTGCATGGACCACACCCCGTACTTGAAATATACACAGTAATCATCATGCATACTTCAGCTCCTCTACCAAAACACCCAACACATACACCAATTCGACTTCCCAAATTTTTATCACCACACATCATAGGATACTTGTCTCAAGTTACCTCTCAAGATCATTACTCATATTTTTCTCCCCAATATCATCATCACCATATAAAAAAGTTCCCCCCCCCCCAGATATCATCACAACTGTCTATAGAAGTCATCATGTTCTCCTATCCTCACCTTGTCATTGACCCTCCATTCACCCTAATGGCATCTTCACTTGCTCCATAGTGCGATGAGCCAACCCAATTGCAAGAAGATTGCTTAGAGTCCAATAAGGGTAAGGGGCCTACAATTGTTACTAAGGATATTCTAGTTTCAAATCTTCCATCATGTGAGGAACTATCCAACTCCACATGTGAAGGTGATGTTACAGGTTCTGAGTTTGTACCCTCTAAGCTAATGTCCTCTAGGCATGTCTGAGAGTTAGTGATTCCACACATAGAATCATGTTGCATGCATACTCCAATATTCCAAAGAAGAATGAAAAGTTGAGGTATCTATTTTCAGAAGACGAGCTCAAAAACCTAGGACTTAATTCCTTTTCGTTGGTCCCTCTTTCCATTCACCCAAACCATCTGGAAGTTGTGGATTTTTCAAGTCTTTTCCAAACTTTAATGGTGGAATTCTAACAATTGAAATGCTCTCAATTGCGATGGGCATAATTACTCCATCCCCCTCTCTTGGAGTTTCAACATTTTGAGGTGTACAAGAGGATCAACTCATTAAGAAGTGCAAAGATGCATTTGAGGTCAAGCGCGCTGCTAAAGCTATTGACCCCTCCCTAAGGGTGTTGGCATACAAGTCAGATGAAGAGCATACTAGCGCAACGGAGGAGTCATGCACAATACGGCAACAAGGCCCAATCATTTTTTCCATGGACCATTTACAACTCAAGTGATTTTAATCACTACACAAACATTGTAAATTCCGTTTTTGGTAGAATAGACTCCATTTTGTGCAAGTCGAGGAGTCCTCGAGCTTGAGGAGTATTAGAACTAGCTACATATCAATTTTCATAATTTTTAGACTCTGTTTGAGCCCTCAAATAGGCTCTAGAACCTAAATTTTAACTAGGCCGGACACTAGGTCTGGACAAGACCAAAGCTAGTTAGAAAACTATAAAAAGAGCTAGAGAGCTCATTTTTGAGGGTAGATTGTTTGTGAATTGAGCTTATGTAAGAGAATTTTTGACTAATGCAAAGAACTCCATTGTTCCTCTCCTTGTTCTTGCCTTGTGTGCGCGTGTGTGTGTATGTGTGTGCATGCTTGTGTGCTTCTCACTCACACACTTGTGCCTTCACTTGCTCATAGTATTCATACTAGTCCTCACGTCTCCACGGATTGACAATTATGAGGTGAATCTTCTCACGTTGGTACTCACCATTGTGCTAGAGTGACACCAAATTTGGCGTCGTTGCCGGGGAGAGAGCTTCGAGGACGAGCGTGTGATGGTAAGACGTCGAGTTGAGACATTGGAGTTATAGGTAATATCCTTCCTTCTCTTTATATTTCTTCATTTTTTCCTTACTTTCGCATCACCATCATCACCATCATCATCCCCACCATCTCCCACCTCCATCTCCATCTCCACAAAAAATTTCAGTTTTTTGGTCATATTACACTCCCCACCTCATTTCCCTCATTTCATTGTGAGAGAGAGCGAGAGAGAGCTTGCATGCTATCTATTTTTGGTGTGTTTTTGAGCTTTTGTTGCAGGAACTAGCTGTACCACCTTCTCCAGCAGTGTGCGCAGGTACGACAGACTCTACACAGGTCCCGGGACGACGACCTCTGTCTGTCGTGACAGACAAAAAAACTTAATATTTTGTGAATGCGTGTTTGGCACGGTAACCTACACCATTAGAGCACTCCAAATCACTAGAAGTTTCTCAAAAATTTGCGTTTTTTCAGTCTATCGCGACAGACATCGTCTATCGCGACAGACAGAGACCCACGATAGACCCCGTCTATCGCGACAGACCAAAATTCCACGACAGACCCAGTCTATCGCGACAGACACCGTCTATCGCGACAGACCAAATCACGACAGACGACAGACACCGTCTATCGCGACAGACAGAGACCCACGATAGACCCCGTCTATCGCGACAGACACCTGTCTATCGCGACAGACCAAAATTCCACGACAGACCACTCTATCGCGACAGACACCATCTATCGCGACAGATCACTCTATCGCGACAGATACCGTCTATCGCGACAGACAGCCCCCCACGATAGTTTGTGTCTATCGCGACAGACACCGTCTATCGCGATAGACAAACATTTTCGACAAAAATTAAGGGGTAAAATTTCTGGAAATTTAGGCTAAATTTTGGGCATATTTGCACTCTCAAATACTCACACACTTGCAAAGGCCTTAGAAAAATGCATTAAAACTCCTGAAAGGTTCTGTTTGTCTGGTTAACCCCCTAAACCCTGAACGGCCATAACTTTTTCATACGAAATCCATTTTTTGAGCTCTAGGGCTTGTCGGAAAGCTCGTGGCATATACTACACGCCCTCAACTGTTTTTTATAAGAATAATGCGTTGATTTTCAGATAGGATATTTGGAAGTTGACACACTGAGGGGTAGGAACACCAAGGGAGCTCTAGAGGAAATTTTTAGCAATACAAAAGGGGGAACAAGGGTCATTAAAAAAGTGTCTGAAATAAATTGTCTGTCAATTGAAGGATCAACTTGAAGCTAAACTTGGGATTCTTACAGGATCATCGAGAGCTCTTGGAGAAAGCAAAGTAAGTGCCAAGGAGAACAAGCTCGGGAACGTGCTTCCTGGGTAGACCAGCATCGCCAGGAGGAGCGACTTGAGGTTGGAACATCACATAACCCCCTCAGTCTATTCTTAGCATAGGCTAAGTGCGAGTAGTTGTTCTGATTGACTAGGGGTACGATAGGAACACTCAAGTTTGAAGAGCCCTTAATTTCTCAAGTGCAAGGGTAGGCAAAATTGTAGTCAAGGGATAACTTAAAGGAAAAGAACTTAAACTAAGCGGACGCAGAACATCAAGTACGACCCACGAAAGTGCTCCTGATGACGCTTAACTAAAAACAAGAAAACACATCCAAAGGAACTTAAAAGGAACAAGTGACTGGTACCAAAGAATCAGCAACGTACAAGGGCATATGAACCTTAGGTCAGGTAGACACCTAGGGAGAGACAGACAAAGTCTTAGATCTTCAGAGGCTAGTGTCAATCATACTGCGAGGTCTTGGGCCCAGCAGTTGAGCCATCATTCGTATTACCCTAGTTCTGAGACTAGCGAGTCTGAGATGTCCCACGGTATGGAGAGACCTACAGGAAGTTCTGGGGTGCCATATTTACATAGGGTGGAAGGCCCTTACAAGATGCAACTCGAGTACCTTAGGACCAACTGATTAGGTGCTAGCATCTATGAGGACGGCCTAGGAAGAGCGGTGGTCCAGATTAAAAACCCTGGCCAATCCATTGGACTAGAGTGCCCAACTGTCAAGTTTGAAAACGGAGCATACTTGGACAAAGAAGGAACCATATATGTAGTCACCAGTCACCCAGATAGGACGGACGAATTTGGAAATGTGATCCCAAAAGCAGACTTAGGGGACCTAGAGCAAGGAAACATGGGTACAGAACCTAGAACCCCTCGAGGCAAATCGGTTCTCACTAGGATTATCACACCAGAGTGGATCCCCCAGGATAATAAGAGCATAGATTTGCTCCTCAATCGAGAAACTGACGAAGCCTTTTGGAGGTATAAATCTGATCAGCCAACTGATATAGGAACAATCATGATCTATGAGTTTAAGGATCCTAATAGCCCAGGCAGAGTGACCTACTTAGATCACGCTTCGGAGAGGATCTTTGTGGTGACAGAAAATGATAGGCATGCTTACACTTGGAAAGGTGAAATTATTTTCCCCCAACCAAGATCGAATGTGTCCTATGGTCACCCTGGTGCTGGAACATCCCAAGCTCATGGAATTCAAAGAGACAGGAGTAGAGATAGGCCAGAAGTAAGCTTTGCCAACCCAGGGGGCAGAGAAAGAACGAGAATGGAAACAAATAGAGTAGAGCCTGAGGTACTTAGAGCTCACAGGAATCAAAGAAATGCGGATGAGTTCCCTCTACCACGACCTAGAGAGCACACAAGGACTTTGAGACCAACTCAGCTAGTTAAGTCCATGAAGAATTACTTCGATGGCACCGGAGATCCATATGATCATGTGGCTGAGTTCAGGCAAGTGTTGAGAGCTGAACAAGTGGAGGATTTATTCACACAATATAATGCCTTTGGTCTAACCCTTAGGAACACAGCCCTCACATGGTTCCAACCATTGAATGAGAGACAGTTCAGGAGCATAGACCAACTCCTAGAGGCTTTCATTATTGAATTCTCTAAGAGTGGCATAAGACATAATACCTCCTCGTTGATTCACAGCTTCAAGCAAACCCCTCAAGAGACCGTGAGACTTGCAGGAAGAAGATTTAGGCAATATCTTGAAAGATGCCCTGTCCCTGAGCTACCCACACCAGCTAAGCAAGTGGCTTTATTCTTGGATGGATTGCTAAGTACCAAATTGAGATCATATGTGTATCTGAAGGACCCTAGGACTATAGAAGAGTGTGTACGCATGTGCATTGACATCGAGGATAACCTAGGGGAGGAGTTAGAGCTTTCCAAGATATACAAAGATTCATATAGTGCCTCTAGTCTCTCTTCCACGCAATCCACATCAATTGAGGAACTTGCAGATAAAGTAGCTCAGAAATTAGGTGTCACTAGCAAACAGATCCCAAGGTACGCCCCTGTGAAAAGATGCTATACTTGTGGTGGCGACCACATGGCGAATGTCTGTCCCATTATGGCTCAACCCCAAGTTAATCCTAGTAGCCAGTACTGCACCATAGAACGAAGGTACACCAATCACACCGTGCAAGACTGCCCATACAATAAGCAAGCGGTTAGGCAACCCTACCCTCAGCCATACCCTCAACAAGGCAGATACCAGAGCCAGTACCCACCTCAGCAGTATGTGAGACCTAAACAAACCTACCAACCCTATCAAAACCAACTGAGACCCCAGCCAGTGCTAGCACAACAACCACCTGCTCCTACTAATGTGATCCCAGTAAAATATGCAGCTGTAGAAGAGAACCTGAATAGAGCTATAGTCCCTGTAACATCATTGCTTTCTGAAAGTGACCCGAGTGACCATAGCTTTGATTCTACACATGTTGATAGCCCCCAGGACTACTACATGCAGTCTCCTGAGCATGGTGAGTCTTACTATAGTGAAGAGCCAAATGAACCTAGTTGGGAGTCAGATTACACAAACGTCATGTATGCAAACCCCAACCCTAGGCCTCAACCTAAGCAAGTAAGACCCCCATTCCCTAAAGGACCATGCTACAGACGTCAGGGAGATTATCTCATTCGTGATTGTCCCTTACCTCCACCTATGCAACCCCAATCAGTAACAATTCAAGGCTTTTGCCAAGAATGTGGAAAGGAGCATCTCTTACGAGACTGCCCTAAGAATCCTAATAATATGCCAAAAATCACTCCTATTAATGTTATTGGGTTAGTGGTAGATTCCACAGGAAGTGTCACTTCCATTGCACCCGTACAAGTAGTCACTAGAGCTCAAGCAGTGCAGCAAAACCAAGGGGTAAGCAAGGAAAAGAGCCCAGACACTAGCGATACTGAGAGCCAAAATAAGAAGAGAACAAGAGCTTGGAGAGATAGCCGTGAACGTATGAAAAGGCAATGGGCAAAGAAGATGAGTGAACTTGAGGAAAGTCTACGAGAAACCAAGGCCAAAATCATAGAGATCACATCTCAACCGCACTCTCACACATTCCCACCGCTACCATCCCCATCACCCTCCATCCCTCCACCCTCTAATACACCCCACGTAACCCACCCACCACCCCGAGCAGGATCAGTATTAGCTTATCCCACTCCTGAAGACATAGACATGATGCTTAAAGCATATCAGGCCAGAATCCAAGAAGGGCCAAATGTAACGGATCATGACAAGTGCTACCCTAGAGCTAACCTAGAGATAGAAAGAACCAAGCTTTGCGCGAAAATGGTCGCATTGGCTCAGACTATGTTTGAAGCTAGTCGCCTTTTCAATTACTCGGGCTCAGCCAAGACGCAATTACACTTGGATGGACTTCTAGAGAAGTTAGAGGGCATAATTGCAAGATCTGCCAAGGAAGAAAAAAATCAAGAAAGAGATAAAGCAAGCAAAAACATGACCCATCCCCCACCGAAAGCTTATGTGCCCAATTCCACTGAACCAGACAACCCCCCCTCCCTAGAAAGAATAGAGAATCTAATTGCACAATCACAAAAGGAACCCGCCCCTCAACACCATGACAAGGCTAGTGAAAGAGCAGGTCTTCCTATCCAGAAAGCCTATGTGCCTGAGGCCTACGTGCCTAACTCTACGGAGCCAGACACCTCTTCTTCTATGAATCAATACACACCAGAATTCTTGCGAGAGATTCAAGAAGAGAAATGGGCTAAAGAGAGTGAAGTTCCTCCTCCTATTGAACTTGTGGATGACACACACGATCAATTCCCACAAGACCTTCCTTCCATTTATGGAGAGCAGGAGAGTGCCCAATCTCAAGAAAGGTTAGACTTCGAGTCTAATTCTTTACAAGAACTACCCCATTTCACAGGCCCGTGGGAAGCAAAGTCCACATGTATGAGAGCACCTACAGTCATGGTAAGAAACGAAGATTCAGTCATACCTAGGAACACAGAGGTAGTGAAGAACACCAAAGTGCAGTGCAATCTCACTTTGGAAGAGCTGCTTAAGGTTAGACCAGAAGTGTGGAAACATGTAGCCAATCCAGTGCCCGAGATAGCAAAACCTCGTTCCCAGGTAGGATCCCAGAGAACAGTGCCAGAAATACCCTTAGACAAGATAGGAGACATGAGTGAGGTCGAAGAGGGAAACACATATCTCCCCATCACTCATCAGGGATACACAACCAAGGCCATCTTGGACTCAGGTGCAGGAGTTGCAATTGTTACCACTTCCTTATGGAAACGATGGGGCAAGCCAGCTCTCAGGCCAACGAGAATGAAATTGCAGATGGCTGACGGGCACATAGAAAGACCCTTAGGACTACTCGAGGGGATAACTCTCACTACTTGTGGTGTAGAGTTTGAGCACACATTTTCTATCTGTGACTTTAGCAAAAATCAAGCCTATGAGATGATTTTGGGAAGACCATTTATGCGGCAGTTGCAAGTGGTACAGGATTGGGGAACCAATTCCTTGTATTTGCAGCACTTAGGTGTTACAACCAAAGTCAATCTCAAGGATTACTCTCATAGAGATGTCCCTCCTATCCAATGGAAACCCAACCATAGAGCCAAAGATGATACGGAATCGGTGCATTCCCTAGGATCAAGATCCTCATGGATGCATGAAGACACTCACTTATGGATGTGTAAGGTAGCAGTAGAAGAAGAGAAGAGAGAAAAAGCCAGAGAGATAGGTGCAAAAGAAACCCATAGATCAATCCAAGACCCAGCCTATGCACCTGTAGTTTTTCCAGACGAAGAATTCGAACCTCACGGCTGGGCAGAAATTCTAGCAACCATGGATGTAGCCATTAATGAAGAATAATGGACACCTCACTGTGATGAGGATGGCTATGACATTTCAGTCTTCTCCATAGAGCCGATCATGGGAGAGGCAGTTTTAGAAGAGTGTGAACCTAGCCCTGATGCATTTGAGGATGCGAGCGACTCCGATCTAGAGTCAATCATTATGGACCCACCTTTTGCATCAGATGAGGAATACTTCTATGAAGTAGAGTTTCAACCCCAGAAGCACGGAGAGCTTACAAAGGATGTAAGGCTAGCCACACATGTAACCTCTAAGGAAGAAGGAAAGGAAAGAAAGAAGAGAGAAGTCACACCAGAAGAGGAAGAATCTTTGTTTGAGGTCCCGGAAAATTTTAAGAAGTATGAGATAGATGACAGGAGAGTCATGATTAGAATGCCTAAACGAGAGGCACAATCGGGAGAGGCCTATGATAACAAAGAAACCACCAAGAAAATAGTGGTAGCCATAGAAGAAGGAGAAGAGAGGTGCACTTACATAGGACATGACCTCACTGAGGAAGAAGAGCATGAGCTGATAGCCTTGCTAAGAGAATACAGAGATGTATTTGCTTGGAGTTACAAGGATTTGAAAGGAGTGGACCCGGACATATGCTCACATACGATTCCCATGACTACAGAGGCGAGACCCTCAAAACAAAAGCCATACACATATAATGACAACTATGCTGCCAAGATCAAAGAAGAGATAGACCGCTTGGTTGAAGCTGGATTTATCTATGAAATTGAGCACACTGAATGGGTCTCCCCCATTGTAGTGGTGCCCAAAAAGAATGGTAAATTACGAGTATGCATTAACTTGAAGAAGGTTAACGCAGCCACGATCAGGGATAATTACCCGCTTCCTATCACTGAGCATCTATTAGAAAGGGTGGCAGGCAAGGAAGTGTACAGCTTCCTAGATGGGTTCTCTGGATACAATCAAGTGGCCATTGCACCAGAAGATCAGCATAAAACGGCTTTTGCCACAGAGTGGGGTATATTCGCTTTTAGGGTAATGCCATTCGGGCTGACCAATGCTCCCGCAACCTTCCAAAGGCTGATGTGCCATGTATTTAAGGAGTTCCTGAGGAAGAACTTAGAAGTCTATGTTGATGATCTTTGTGCTCATTCCAACATTAGACAAACCCATATTCCTGAACTCAGACAAATCTTTGACAAATGTAGAGAATATCAAGTCTGCCTAAACCCAGAAAAATGTGTTTTTATGGTCAAGCAAGGCAAAATTCTAAGACACATAGTGTCAAAGAATGGCATATCTACGGATGAAGAGAAAGTAAGAGCTATAGCCGAATTACCTAGGCCAAAGAACGTCAAGGAAGTACAAGCTTTCATGGGGCATTGTGGTTATTACCGACGATTTATACACATGTATGCCATCATTGCAAAGCCTCTGTACGGACTTCTGACAAACTTTGAGTGGACTGAGGAATGTGAGAATTCCTTCAATGAGCTTAAACGGCGATTATGCTCAGCACCAATCTTAACCACACCGGATTGGAATAAGCCTTTCCATGTTCATGTGGATGCATCCAATTATGCCATTGGATGTGTGCTTGCACAACCTACTGGTGAAGGTAATATGGATCTTCCGATTGCCTATGCTAGTAGACAATTGAATGCAGCTGAACGAAATTATACCACTACTGAGAGAGAAGGCTTAGGCATGGTATATGCAGTTAAGAAATTTAGACACTATTTGCTTGCAAATAAGTTTAAATTTTTTACTGATCATCAGGCATTGCTATACCTCGTAAACAAGCCATGCAATACAGGAAGATTAGTAAGATGGTTTCTCTTGCTAATGGAATATGATTTTGAGGTTGTGGTAAGGAAAGGGAAGACTCATTTGAGAGCAGATCACCTTTCTAGGCTCACATCGGGAGAAGCCCCACAAGGAGTGTCAGATGACCTTCCTGATGCTTACTTGTTTAATTTGGAAGTGGTGCCGCAGTGGGCTAAGCCATTGGTACCAGTGTTGACATACGGACCTAACCATCCAGTTCAAATACCTCCCTGCATGTTACAAACAGACCTTCGAAGAAATGTTCAGATCAGGTTTCTGGGAGTATCACTCGGAGATCTTCGCACCGAAGCCAACACACCTGCTCCATCTCTTTGCTTGTGAACAAGCAATGTACTCTGAGTACTATACCACACCACAACCAGAGGTCCCTGGCGCAATAAATTGGGATGCGTTGGAAGCTGATCTAGCAAGAGGCTTAAGGATAGGAGAACACGAACTTGCCACCAATGTCATCCAATACTATATCGACCACCCGATAGAACAGAGGTGTGTCAGGGGCGATAGACGCTAGGAAGGCGGGCGTGTTGGCATACAAGTCAGATGAAGAGCATACTAGCGCAACGGAGGAGTCATGCACAATACGGCAACAAGGCCCAATCATTTTTTCCATGGACCATTTACAACTCAAGTGATTTTAATCACTACACAAACATTGTAAATTCCGTTTTTGGTAGAATAGACTCCATTTTGTGCAAGCCGAGGAGTCCTCGAGCTTGAGGAGTATTAGAACTAGCTACATATCAATTTTCATAATTTTTAGACTCTGTTTGAGCCCTCAAATAGGCTATAGAACCTAATTTTTAACTAGGCCGGACACTAGGTCTGGACAAGACCAAAGCTAGTTAGAAAACTATAAAAAGAGCTAGAGAGCTCATTTTTGAGGGTAGATTGTTTGTGAATTGAGCTTATGTAAGAGACTTTTTGACTAATGCAAAGAACTCCATTGTTCCTCTCCTTGTTCTTGCCTTGTGTGCGCGTGTGTGTGTATGTGTGTGCATGCTTGTGTGCTTCTCACTCACACACTTGTGCCTTCACTTGCTCATAGTCTTCATACTAGTCCTCACGTCTCCACGGATTGACAATTATGAGGTGAATCTTCTCACGTTGGTACTCACCATTGTGCTAGAGTGACAAAGGGCATTCAAGTTCTACTTCATGCTCTGAAATATGCTAGCCAAGCTCTCATTCTACAATTTATCCATGTCTGATGTATATCTATGTTTTTTTGCAATTAAAATCCTACCCATGCCGTCACCTCTTATGGCATTCCATGCTAGATAAACGTAAGCATTTTATGGCCCAATCAAACAAAGGGGCAAGTAAATTCCACGTCTATTCTCCTTGCATCTTCACATGGTTATGAACCTTTCCCATTCAGTATCCTTAGATCTCGTAGCCTATTCTAGCTACTCCACAACATAAAGAGAAAGAGAAGGAATCCCAAGGATATGTGCTATCACTAGGAAGGAGATAAGGAAGGGAGCTCAAAAACACTCTCACAATCAAAGAGAAGCACACACTCAAATTGAGGCAAGGAATAATGATCTTCTTCTTCTTCTTCTTCTATTACATAGAAAAGGAATGTACAAGAATGACCTCAAAACAAGAATACAACTACTACAATATATAAAGACCAGTACATAAGGAAAAAATAATGTCCGCGAATGAGTGAGCTAGCAAGAAACAAATGTGCCATCACTCTCGGTAGATAAATCTAATAAAGTTCAATGAAGTGTCCCTGACATATATCGGTGTGACCACTATACATGTCAGAGAAATGAAAAAAGTGATACGTGTCATCCTGGATCATCACACGTTGAGCTTGATATCTCAACACTCCCCCTCAAGCTCAACACCATGTCCTCTAATCCAAGCATCTTTCAAAACTTCTTCACCTTCTCCGCTCCAAGTGCTTTAGTGAAAATATCAGCAACCTGCTCATATGTTCTCACATAAACAAGATCAATATCACTTGCTAATACCTTCTCTCTCATGAAGTGATGACGTACCTTGATATGCTTTGTTCGAGCATGAAAAACAGGGTTCTGTGCTAGCTATATGCTGCTAAGATTATCACAATAGATGGTGATAAGCTTTTGCACTTCCACATCTAAATCTGCAAGTAGCATCTCCAACCATGATGCCTCACAATCTTCCATTGCAACACCTTTATACTCAGCCTCTGTACTTGACAAAGCAACAGTGGGTTGCTTCTTGTTGCTCCATGTAATAACTGCACCTCCAAGTGAGAATAGAAAGCCACTAGTAGATCTTCTATCTAGAATACTACCAGCCCAATCTCCATCAGTGTATCCATGAAAGCTGCAAATCTACACCAGCTTCATAAAACAATGAATAATCCAAAGTAGCACTCACATAACGTAGAGTGCATTGTCATAGAGATTTTATCTCTACAATAAACATCAAACCTTAATATAAGGATCTTCAAGACATCTATATTTCCAATAATATCAGAATCACGTGGATGAAACACTTTTGGAGAAGTAACATGAAATGTTGAGAAGGTCATCTAAACCTTGAAGGCCATGAAAAAAAGGCAGTTTGTTTCCCTTATAGATAAAAAATTGATGGTAGAGTTATCAACTCTCTTATTTGTGTGTGTACACATTAACTTGTGTTCACTTGAACCCTTGTATATCCATGTGAACCTGAAACCTATGTAAACTTTGTAAGTGTGAAACCACTTAATTGATAACCAAAAAATTTAAACATTAAAATATCATAAAACAAACGGATTCAAAAGCATTACGTACAAAAGAAAATAGCATAAAAACAAAACTTAAGAAAATAGCATAAAAACAAAACTTGTGCCATACTTTGAAAACGTCCGATATGCTTTTGCAAACTACGATCGCATAGATTTATGCTTTTGGTGGGTACATCGCTATGCTTTTGACTTGACATCATTAGCTTTATTGAAAGGCAATCTCTAGGGACAAATATTATATAAAGAGGTACTTACCTCATAGTCAAGACATCATCTTATGATACAAGGAACGTTCCCCAGCGTTGAAGTTTGGAGGGTTGTTGAAGATTGGAGGACCTTGAGGCATCCAAGACTTGAGCTAATCTTGTGAAGAGTTAGCATTGAAGTTTGAAGGAGATGAAGACATGGAGAAGTTGAAGGACATGGAGGCTACACACATATTTTGAAGGAAGGACATCTAGGTTCAAGTTTATGAAGAAAAGGCTCTACACAAATACTTAGTAGAGGGTTTTTGAAGATTATTATTTTGATGACTTTATGATCTATGATGATTTCGTAACTTGTATCTTTCCATTATTTTCATTAAATGTGTATGAACAATTATTATTATAAATCAATTTCTAATGTTCTCCTACCTTTTCTCTTTCAATTCTCTCTATGCTTATTGCCATATCTCATTTTACTCATGATGATGAATTGTATAAGTGATCTGATTAATTGTCTCGAGATTTTAATATTCTCTTTGAGTCTCCAGTATATCGGCTGAGCTTGCTTGAAGCACCCTGCGTGTGCTGTTGGACTTTATGGTTGAACTGATCCACCAACCATGCGCCATCTTCTCGACATTTGAACCCGACGTCAAGAAATAGCACTGCATCTGAGGTAGATAAATTTACATCGTTTTTCATTGCATATATATACATTACAAAATTGTGGTTGCTTCTACATCCTTGGGAGCGGTAGCTTGAACAAGATTTTGTGAGTCCCTCCACAGAAACTTGCAAGTATCTTATCCTCTTCGCTTCACCCTTCTCCTCGATCAAAGTTGCTACAAATTTATATTTTCATATTTTTGCTCACACTTGAAACCTCTTCTTCAAGGCAATTCCACGTATTTATATTTTACTTTTACATTCATTATATAAGTGAACCATGGGCAAAAAGGGTATTGCAAAACACACCACACGACATAGATTCTAGTGTGAAAGCATTGATTGAAAAGAAGCTTTCAGACTATGATGAGCAATTTAACGAGATGAAAACACTTATCCAATCAAAAGTTGAAGAAGTATTATCTTTAACTCAAGACTTAGATGAATTCTTTGAAGATAATAAAACATTATGTAAACTGTTAAAAGAGATGATTGATCATGAAGTATCAAGTTTGAACCAAAAGTTTGAAATTTTGTGCAACCAAGTAAAAGAAATTCAATCATGCAAGTGCGAACATAAACATCAAGTACAAGTAAAAAATATGTCTACTCAAATTCTTGATAAAAAATATCCATTTGAACAAAGAAGATCCACCCCTAGAGCTACACATAGAATATTAAATCGATCTATAAGATGCTGTTGGTGTGATCAATTTAGCCATATGTTTTGGAATTGTAATGCATATGAAAATGCTTGTGGACTGAAATCGGTCACTACAGTAGAAAGAAAAATTTGTGATTATCGTGTCCATTTACCTTTGCGCTTGAATGTAGGAAGAGGTGGAATTAAACAATATTTTGATCAAACAAAATCGAAGCCAAGATCATTTAAAGAACTTAGAAAACAATGGAAACTAAAGAGATATGATGATAAAAAATCTTCTGAACAAGAAACTATGATAGAAATTGAGAATCAAGTTAAACATTTTGAAGAAAAGAAAAGTGAACAAATAAAGTTGGATAAACAAAAAGTTGAACAAATTTTGCAAGAAAGATTGGAAGAGGATGAGCAAGAATTTGAAAAGTCACTACAATTGAAAAAGAAACATGATGAATACTATGTAATATGTGATCCAAAGTTTCTCGAAAATGACAAATTATTTGATCAAGAAAAGTTAAAAATTTGAAAGCTCAATCAAGCCATGATATTAACAATGAAGAAAATAATCAAAGTAAACATGAGGATATCAATAAATTGATGAGGATGAGAGTACAAGAAATGCTCAAAATATTAAAGAAAAGGAAAAATAATGGATTGAAGATGTTATCAAACAAATTGAACAAAATATAAAAAATTCATCAAAATCTTCTAAACCTTTATCTTATGACTGAAGATGCTTATGATTGAAGATGAGCCATGAAGAGATCCATAGATAGGATATAATAAGAGAAATTATAGTAAGGATGAAGTGTAAAAGAATGTTTTTTTATACTAACTTTGATGTTTTTTATGAGACAGGAACATGTTTCTTCAAAATTATCTTTGATGATAATGATGCTCCAGATTATTGAGAGTGTTTGAGTGATTTTTTTTGATTGAGGAGTGAGAATCAAGTATTGAGTTTAATGCATTTTAGTCTTCTTTCTCTACTCTCCATTATTTGCATCATATTGATTCTATTTTGCATTTAGTGTATGCATAGACTAATGTATATGCACATATGTTTATTTCTTTAGCCTCCATAATCCACTTGCATTTGTAATCAAATAAAAGAAGATGACATCCAATTAAAAAACAGATATAAAAAATTCTCAAGTACTTCATCATCAACATCCTCTTACCCCTTTTGCACCATGATTATTTTGAAAAAAATGCACTTAAAGTATGCATGATAGGGTCTCACTACAACACCTTGCATCAAGGCACGTTATGAGCTTTACCTATGCACTTTGAGTGATGGAAAGGACTTATGTATATACACCTTAAATGTATAAAAGTGAGAGTACATGCTTCATCTACAAATGCCAATTACCTTATTTTTTGCACCATATTTTGACCATGCATTTCCAAAGTATGCAATTGATAGAGCTACATTATATGGCCTTGCATAGACACATTTTTTATCTTCCCATGCACTTGACACACAATTTCAAGATTCAATGTTCCCATGAAATGTCCGTTTATCTTTGAAGCAGAAAGAAGCTTTGAAGATTGGGCCATCGAGAACGATGTGCAGGTTTATTAGGGGCGAGTGTCGTAGAGATTTTATCTCTACAATAAACATCAAACCTTAACAGAAGGATCTTCAAAACATCAATATTTCCAATAATTTCAAAATCACTTGGATGAAACACTTTTGGAGAAGTAACATGAGATGTTGAGAAGGTCATCTAAACCTTGAAGGCCATGAGAAAAAGGCAGTTTGTTTCCCTTATAGATAAAAATTTGATGGTAGAGTTATCAGCTCTCTTATTTGTGTGTGTACACATTAACTTGTGTTCACTTGAACCCTTGTATATCCATGTGAACCTGAAACCTATGTAAACTTTGTAAGTGTGAAACCACTTAATTGATAACCAAAAGATTTAAAACATTAAAATATCATAAAACAAACGGATTCAAAAGCATTACGTACAAAAGCAAATAGCGTAAAAACAAAACTTGTGCCATACTTTGAAAATGTCCGATGTGCACCATCTTATCGACATTTGAACCTGACGTGAAGAAACGACACTGCATCTCAGGTAGATAAATTTACATTGTTTTGCATTGCATATATATACATTACGAAATTGTGGCTGCTTCTACATCCTTGGGACCTGTAGCTTGAACAAGATTTTGTGAGTCCCTCCACAGAAACTTGCAAGTATCTTATCCTCTTCGCTTCACCCTTCTCCTCGATCAAAGTTGCTACAAATTTATATTTTCATATTCTTGCTCACACTTGAAACCTCTTCTTCAAGCCAATTCCAAGTATTTATATTTTACTTTTACATTTATTATATAAGTGAACCATGGGCAAAAAGGGTATTGCAAAGCACACCACACAAGACATAGATTCTAGTGTGAAAGCATTGATTGAAAAGAAGTTTTCAGACTATGATGAGCAATTTAACGAGATGAAAACACTTATCCAATCAAAAGTTGAAAAAGTATTATCTTTAATTCAAGACTTAGATGAATTCTTTGAAGATAATAAAACCTTATGTAAACTTTTAAAAGAGATGATTGATCATGAAGTATCAAGTTTGAACCAAAAGTTTGAAATTTTGTTCAACCAAGTAAAAGAAATTCAATCATGCAAGTGCGAAGATGAACATCAAGTACAAGTCAAAAATATGTCTACTCAAATTCTTGATAAAAAATATCCATTTGAACAAAGAAGATCCACCCCTAGAGCTACACATAGAAGATTAAACTGATCTATAAGATGCTTTTGGTGTGATCAATTTGGCCATATGTTTTGGAGTTGCAATGCATATGAAAATGCTTGTGGACTGAAATTGGTCACTACGGTAGAAAGAAAAATTTGTGATTATCGTGTCCATTTACCTTTACGCTTGAATGTAAGAAGAGCTGGAATTAAAGAATATTTTGATCAAACAAAATCGAAGCCAAGATCATTTAAAAAACTTAGAAAACAATGGAAACTAAAGAGATATGATGATAAAAAATCTTCTAAACAAGAAACTATCATATAAGTTGAGAATCAAGTTAAACATTTTGAAGAAAAGAAAAGTGAACAAATAAAGTTGGATAAACAAAAAGTTAAACAAATTTTGCAAGAAAGATTGGAAGAGGATGAGCAAGAATTTGAAACTTCAATTACAATTGAAAAAGAAACATGATGAATACTATGTAATATGTGATCCAAAGTTTCTCGAAAATGACAAATTATTTGATCAAGAAATATTAAAAATTTGAAAGCTCAATCAAGCCATGATATTAACAATGAAGAAAATAATCAAAGTAAACATGAGGATATCAAAGAAATTGATGAGGATGAGAGTACAAGCAATGCTCAAAATACTAAAGAAAAGAAAAAACAATGGATTAAAGATGCTATCAAACAAATTGAACAAAATATAAAAAATTCATCAAAATCTTCTAAACCTTTATCTTTGCAGAAAAGAATAGATTGAAGATGATCCATGATGAACAGGTGCTTATGACTGAAGATGAACCATGAAGAGATCCATAAATAGGATATAATGAGAGAAATTGTAGTAAGGATGAACTGTAAAAGAATGTTTCTTCATACTAACTTTGATGTTTTTTATGAGACAAGAACATGTTTCTTCAAAATTATCTTTGATGATAATGATGCTCGAGATTATTGAGAGTGTTTGAGTGATTTGAGAGATTTTTTTTGATTGAGGAGTGAGAATCAAGTATTGAGTTTAATGCATTTTAGTCCTCTTTCTCTACTCTCCATTATTTGCATCATATTGAATCTATTTTGCATTTAGAGTATGCATAAACTAATGTATATGCACATATGTTTATTTCTTTAGCATGCACAATCTACTTGCAATTGTAATCAAATAAAAAAGGATGACATCCAATTTAAAAACAGATATCAAAAATTCTCAAGTACTTCATCATCAACATCCTCTTACCCCTTTTGCACCATGATTATTTTGAAAAATGCACTTAAAGTATGCATGATAGGGTCTCACTACATGACCTTGCATCAAGGCATGTTTAGAGCTTTACCTATGCACTTTGAGTGATAGAAAGGACTTATATATATACACATGAAATGTATGAAAGTGATAGCACATGCTTCGTCTACAAATGCCAATTACTTTATCTTTTGCACCATATTTTGACCATGCATTTCCAAAGTATGCGATTGATAGGGCTACATTATATGGCCTTGCATAGACACATTTTTTATCTTCCTATGCACTTGACACATGATTTCAAGATTCAATGTTCCCGTGAAATGTCAGTTTATCTTTGAAGGAGAAAGAAGATTTGAAGATTGGTCCATCGAGAACAATGTGCAGGTTTAGTAGGGGCGAATGTCGTAGAGATTTTATCTCTACAATAAACATCAAACCTTAACGGAAGGATCTTCAAGACATCAATATTTCCAATAATTTCAGAATCACTTGGATGAAACACTTTTGGAGAAGCAACATGAGATGTTGAGAAGGTCATCTAAACCTTGAAGACCATGAGAAAAAGGAAGTTTTTTGTTTCCCTTATAGATCAAAAATTGATGGTAGAGTTATCATCTCTCTTATTTGTGTGTGTACACATTAACTTGTGTTCACTTGAACCCTTGTATATCCATGTGAACCTGAAACCTATGTAAACTTTGTAAGTGTGAAACCACTTAATTGATAACCAAAAGATTTAAAACATTAAAATATCATAAAACAAACGGATTCAAAAGCATTACGTACAAAAGCAAATAGCGTAAAAACAAAACTTGTGCCATACTTTGAAAACGTCCGATATGCTTTTGCAAACTACGATCGCATAGATTTATGCTTTTGGTGGGTACATCGCTATGCTTTTGACTTGACATCATTAGCTTTATAAAGAGGCACTCACCTCATTAGCTATGCTTTTGCAATCTCTAGGGACAAATACTATATAAAGAGGCACTTACCTCATAGTCAAGACATCATCTTATGATACAAGGAATGTTCCCTAGCGTTGAAGTTTGTAGGGTTGTTGAAGATTGGAGGACCTGAGGCATCCAAGACTTGAGCTAATCTTGTGAAGAGTTAGCATTGAAGTTTGAAGGAGATGAAGACATGGAGAAGTTGAAGGACATGGAGGCTACACACATAGTTTGAAGGAAGGACATGGAGGTTCAAGTTTATGAAGAAAAGGTTTTCGAAGCTTATTATTCTGACGACTTTATGATCTATGATGATTTGGTAACTTGTATCTTTTCCATATTTTCATTACATGTGTATGAACACTTATTATTATAAATAAATTTCCAATGTTCCCCTACCTCTTCTCTTCCAATTCTCTCTATGCTTATTGCCATATCTCATTTAACTCATGATGATGAATTGTATAAGTGATCTGATTAATTGTTTTGAGATTTTAATATTCTCTTTGAGTCTCCACTATATCGGCTGAGCTTGCTTGAAGCACCCTACGTGCGCCCTTGGACTTTACGGTTGAGCTGATCCACCAACCGTGTGCCATCTTCTCGACATTTGAACCCGACGTGAAGAAATGGCACTGCATCTCAGGTAGATAAATTTACATTGTTTTGCATTGCATGTATATACATTACGAAATTGTGGTTGCTTCTACATCCTTGGGAGCGGTAGCTTGAACAAGATTTTGTGAGTCCCTCCACAGAAACTTGCAAGTATCTTATCCTCTTCGCTTCACCCTTCTCCTCGATCAAAGTTGCTACAAATTTATATTTTCATATTTTTGCTCACTCTTGAAACCTCTTCTTCAAGGCAATTCCAGGTATTTATATTTTACTTTTACATTCATTATATAAGTGAACCATGGGTAAAAAGGGTATTGCAAAACACACCACACAAGACATAGATTATAGTGTGAAAGCATTGATTGAAAAGAAGTTTTCAGACTATGATGAACAATTTAAGGAGATGAAAACACTTATCCAATCAAAAGTTGAAAACGTATTATCTCTAACTCAAGACTTAGATGAATTCAAAACCTTATGTAAACTGTTAAAAGAGATGATTGATCATGAAGTATCAAGTTTGAAACAAAAGTTTGAAATTTTGTTCAACCAAGTAAAAGAAATTCAATCATGCAAGTGTGAACATGAACATCAAGTACAAGTCAAAAATATGTCTACTCAAACTCTTGATCAAAAATATCCATTTGAACAAAGAAGATCCACCCCTAGAGCAAAACATAGAATATTAAATCGACCTATAAGATGCTTTTGGTGTGATCAATTTGGCCATATGTTTTGGAATTGCAATGCATATGAAAATGCTTATGGACTAAAATTGGTCACTACAGTACAAAGAAAAATTTGTGATTATCGTGTCCATTTACCTTTGCGCTTGAATGTAAGAAGAGCTGGAATTAAAGAATATTTTGATCAAACAAAATTGAAGCCAAGATCATTTAAAAAACTTAGAAAACAATGGAAACTAAAGAGATATGATGATAAAAAATCTTCTAATAAGAAACTATGATAGAAATTGAAAATCAAGTTAAACATTTTGAAGAAAAGAAAAGTGAACAAATAAAGTTGGATAAACAAAAAGTTGAACAAATTTTGCAAGAAAGATTGGAAGAGGATGAGCAAGAATTTGAAAATTCAATACAATTGAAAAAGAAACATGATGAATACTATGTAATATGTGATCCAAAGTTTCTCGAAAATGACAAATTATTTGATCAAGAAAAGTTAAAAATTTGAAAGCTCAATCAAGCCATGATATTAACAATGAAGAAAATAACCAAACTAAACATGAGGATATCAAAGAAATTGATGAGGATGAGAGTACAAGCAATGCTCAAAATATTAAAGAAAAGAAAAAACAATGGATTGAAGATGCTATCAAACAAATTGAACAAAATATAAAAAAGTTCATCAAAATCTTCTAAACCTTTATCTTTGCAGAAAAGAACAGATTGAAGATGATCCTTTATGAACATGTGCTTATGACTGAAGATGAACCATGAAGAGATCCATAGATAGGATATAATGAGAGAAATTGTAGAAAGGATGAATTGTAAAAGAATGTTTTTTGATACTAACGTTGATGTTTTTTATGAGACAAGAACATGTTTCTTCAAAATTATCTTTGATGATAATGATGCTCGAGATTATTGAGAGTGTTTAAGTGATTTGAGAGATTTTTTTTGATTGAGGAGTGAGAATCACGTATTGAGTTTAATGAATTTTAGTCTTCTTTCTCTACTCTCCATTATTTGCATCATATTGATTCTATTTTGCATTTAGAATGCATAAACTAATGTATATGCACATATGTTTATTTCTTTAGCCTACACAATCTACTTGCACTTGTATACAAATAAAAAAAGATGACATCCAATTTAAAAACAGATATAAAAATTCTCAAGTACTTCATCATCAACATCCTCTTACCCCTTTTGCACCATGATTATTTTGAAAAATGCACTTAAAGTATGCATGATAGGGTCTCACTACATGACCTTGCATCAAGGCACGTTTTGAGCTTTACCTATGCACTTTGAGTGATTGAAAGGACTTATGTATATACACATGAAATGTATGAAAGTGAGAGCACATGCTTCGTCTACAAATGCCAATTACCTTATCTTTGTTGATATATTTAGGTAGTGATGTGTGTGAACACTCTAGGACCGTCGGGGCACTTTTTTCCCTCTTTAGGAGGTTTTTTTCCCCCGGCTTGTATATACGCCTATTGCCCTAATGGGCTACTTATCTTTGTACATTCTCTAGTAATATATTCAGTCTTGTGTGTTGTGCTCCAAGCTTCTTCTTCTTCCTTGTGTTGTTTGCGTGCTTTCGCAGACATCTAACTCCAACAATTGGTATCAGAGCAGGTCGTCGCTTCTTCTAGGGTGCCGTCGACACTCCTCCGTTTGCAGTCTCAGATTCGCACGAAATTTGGTGAGCATACTCAGGGTGTTTCCGAGATCAAAACTGCTTCGCTTTGTGGTGCCGAAATCGCAATTTGAGCTCGTTTCGGCCTCCGAACGCACTATCGCAGGGCTTGTGCAGGCTATTTCGTCCTTTTGTGCCAAAGGTATATACCAGTTTCTGTTCGCCAGTTTAAGCATCTCGAAGTCTGCTACAGGTCTAGCAGAACTCGTCTAGGCAGTTCCGTTCAACTTTTTGAGATACAGTCAATTTTCTGCATCAAGGTATTTGTTAGAGGGCCGCCGAACCAGGACGGATGAACCCGGACAGGTGCCGTAAAAAGTGGATTCGCGAAAACATTGTAGCAGATTTCTATTTAAAGCGCATAAAGGAAAGCGGTAAAGATGAGTAGTAGTAGTTTTTCGGAAGGAGTCTCTGTTCTGTTGGGCATTGTAGCGAGTAGGGTTGATCGCATCTCGAACTGAAGTGTTTGGAAATTGCAAGTATCGTATTGTATTCTGTCTGTCTGTTATATTGAATCACTTTGGGAGATTGCGAGCATCATATTTTGAGACTATGTATGAGATATTGATGAGTACATTGAGTTCTGTTCTATTCTATTCGTATCTAACTATTCTGCTATTCTCCTTGTTGAACCGATTTCCATTCGGTAGTCTTGTGTTGTGAGTCTGTTTGATGATCAGTTATATACGATTCTGGATCTTTTCTGTCGTGAAATAGTGTGTTTGTCATCCTGCGAGAGACTGTGTAAGGTCAAAGTTAATCATCTACATTTAGTATCTTTTCGGTTAAGTGACCAGATTCGATACAATAGTCTGCGTTCACTGAGAATTCGGTAAAGATCTGTATGTGAACAGAAGTATTGGTAAGTTTGTCAATTGCGGTAGGAATTTGTGACTTGAGTCAGTATACGATAAGTTTGGCGTAATCCCGATTATAGTTGTCTGTGTATTATTGTTCGGTGTACTTACCTGTCACATGGAATCGTCATATTGAGTAGTACTCAATTACTGAAAAGTGCGTATTCTATTATTTATAAGTCACAACACGACCTCTGCTCCATTACCATAGCAGATTTAGTCTAAAAGTCCTAATATTCACCGTGCCGAAGAGTGGTCAGTATTCAGACTCACCCACTGTGCTAAGACGTGATGGAGTATTTATGATTGTGTGAAGAATTGGGAAAATAGTACAGGGCCTCTGTCTAACAGACCCCTACCACTCCCAAGAACCCGAGGACCCGATAATACTCTTCCGAAAGTTGGATAGAAGTATTATCGTTTAACATTGGCGATCCTACTGGGGATGTGGCATTAAGATTGCCTGGTATTTTGTTCGAATTAAATTTTGTTGGATAAACAATAGCAACAGAATCAGATTGTTGCAAGACTGTTCTGTTCGTAATACTATATGATTAGTACGGAAATGCTACATGCCGATTACTCGATCAGGTGAAAAGTATCCCAAGAATCACCAGTTAGGGGTATTAAGAACAACTCTGGGAGGTACTAGTGCAATTAGACCTGACCCAGTTGTCGAAAAAGTGACGAACGATAACACTGATTTCGGTGAGATTACGGTAGAACGTAGTACATCTCTAGAACTGTCTGGTATCACTACGGTGCAGACTGTCGAAAATACAGTAATTTTGGAACCTACCAAGACGCAGTTGGAATCTAGTCTAAAAGTTTTTGGAATAGATTCAGATACGATTAGAAACACTTTAGGGAAGGAAATTAACACAGGCGAATCAACACTGTATCCAGTCACAATTTCGAATCCTTCCGGTGGAATTTCGGTAAGAAAAACACAGTTTTTCGGTGACGATTCAGCAGTTTCGGCTGAATCTTCCGCTCAACTACAATGTTTGGAAGCAAGTCCTCCTACTCTGGATATCAAGGAGGAAGGAAGACTATTTGAAATAGAAATTCGCAATATAGTAAGTAAGCTAATTGCACCGGAAAGTGTGCCATTTGGTGAAACAAATTCCGGTAGTTCAGAAACTCAAAACAGAAATACAGAAGGAGTGTATAATACATTTACGATGAATGAACAACCGCAACGACAGTTAGGTCAACCCAGATCGGCTCCAACGAGAGTAACATACACAAAGTTTAGTGGATTTCCAAGAGATGACCCAGATGCTCACGTACGCACCTTTGAAATCAGTTACGCTGTCCTCAACCATCCACAGGACCCGGCCTACAAAGCATTTGTTTTTCAATCTACACTCGTGAATGAAGCAGCAAGATGGCTTAATGAATACGATATTAATCATTTTGGTACTTATGAAGCGGTACGAGACGCTTTTTTGCAGCGATTCAGGCTGAAAAAAAAATCCTGCAGAGATCTTTGAGTATTTACAGAACAACAGACAGAAACCAAATCAAACTGTACAAGAGTATGCTACCCTTTTCAGAACACATTTAAGACAGTTACCCCAGGCTCATGCTAATTTACCAGACGATGTTATTACACAGTGGTTTATCAATGGCTTACTTCCTCAACTTAGGCAAATCATGATTATAAGATGTGTAGGAGCCATGACCCTCGATGCAGTGATCGCAATGACCCTTCAGCTGGAAAACAAAGTTGGTGGATTTTCAGAGGATTTGGAATGGGTAAAAACAAACAAACATGTGGCTGAAGATATAACTAAGCAAGTATATTGCACCACATGCAAGAATTCAGGACATACTAGTGCCCAGTGTGCGTTAAATCAGACCTATTGCGCCATCTGTAACATTGTTGGACATACCACTGAGAATTGTGCATACAATGCCAGAAGACAAGGAGCAGCAACAGTTAATGCAATTATTCAGGAACAAGGGCAGCCAGCCAATCAATATGTACCCCCACATTTGAGGAACAATCAACAACAAGGTTATCGACATTATCGAGGACATAGGAACAATAGCTATAATACACCACGCTGGCAGAATGGACCACCACCGGAAAATCATAATTTACCACCACCACGATGTCATTTCTGTGGACAATTGGGCCATATTAGAAGATTCTGTAGAGATGCAGCGGAATATGACCAAAGGAAAAAGGAACGTCAAAACCCAATGGCCAATGTGGTAACAATCACACCTGTAGAGACGCAGGCAACAGCAGTTCAAACTCGTTCCGGTAAACAATTGCACCCAGCAGCAGAATTATTTGAACCAGGGATACGTGAACAACACAGAATGTATAATAAAGCTAGTCAATGGACCACCGTAGAACCACTTGTTTTTCCAGAACCTACTCCAGTAATCCAGTCCCCGGATACGACACAAGCTCGTGCTGACAATACAGAAGCAGGTACATCATCTGCAGTAGAATTACCATCTTCAGACCAAGCTTCATCTTCAACAGTTAAGGAAGATGCAAATCAATTGCAACCAGCATGGGATATATTGTCAAAAGCATCCATCACACTGCCTTTCGGGCAATTACTGGCATTAGTACCAGGAATACGCCAACAATTTCAACAGCAGTTTACTACAAAATCTGCTTGCATTCCGGCTACTGCAACAGTACAACCAGAGCCAGACTCTACGGTAGATCACTCAGTTCCTCTGATTACGGTATGGTTTCATAAACATCAAATCCCACAAGTTTTAATTGATGGGGGGTCTGGCGTGAATATTGCCACTGCGTCACTTTGTAAGAAGTTAGGATGGACTAAGATAGAACCAGTTCAATTCTTTGTTAGGATGGCTGATCAATCTAGAGTCCATCCAGTAGGACTTGTCCGAGATATACCCATAACTGTGCAAGACACAACATTCAAGATGACTTTTGTTGTTCTAGAATTGTCGGAATCCACCCTAGATTACAATCTACTTTTCGGCCGTCCTTGGTTGAAACAAGCCAAGGTAATTCAAGACTGGTCAGCCCAGGAACTTACGTTCAAAGATAAAAATCGCAAATGTGTTGTAAAGTTAGACGCGATACAACCCTGTGAGTTACATGCTCGACCATATTTTGCCGAACCAGTCCATATGTTAGATGGGTTGTCTGATGACGAAGAAGAAGAATTTCTGAAGAATAATGTTGATTTAATGACATTAGGAACTATTGATCTACAGTCTGTGGTAGATACCTGGAATGCTTCAGTATGTACAGTAATACCCATTGCCGAAGAAACTAAGGAGGAAGATACCATTTCGATTCACGGTAATGAACTACAGCAACTTCTCGAACCATCAGCTAATACAGAGAAATATCAACAATTTAATGTTCCAGAAGACCAGTTAATTACTTATAATCTTGGAGATGAAGATCACCCTCGTCCTGTAAAGATAAAGCAAAACTTACCTGAAGCCTTTCAAGCAGATTTAATTCAGTTACTCCAAGAATTTACTGACGTCTTTGCATGGGATTACAAAGACATGAAGGGCTTGGATCCTCGTATTTATCAACACAGAGTTATGCTAAAACCAGAAGCGAAACCGATAAAGCAAACCAGCTACCGAATGAACCCACATTATGCATCACAGGTAAAGGCTGAACTTGATAGGTTATTAAAAGTTGGATTCATAGTACCAATAGAACATGCGGAATGGATTTCACCGATTGTGATTGTACCGAAGAAAAACAAGCAATTGAGAATCTGCGTAGACTATCGGAAATTAAATGCTGCAACAGTACCGGATCCTTTTCCGATTCCCTTTTTGGATACTATGCTTGACAAAGTAGCAGGTCATGAAATGTATTCATTTCTAGATGGATACAGTGGATATAACCAAGTAAGAATGGCTGAAGAGGATATACCAAAAACTGCATTTATTACAAATTGGGGTGTCTTTGCTTGTACAGTAATGTGGTTTGGATTGAGGAATGCACCAAGCACATTTCAAAGATGTATGCAGGAGATATTTTCTCCTTATCTCACCTCATTTATGCAAGTATACCTTGACGATTTTTCAATTTTCGGTAAGATGATCGCACATCTGGTACATTTACGATGTTGCTTTCAGAGATGTAGAGAATATAGATTGTGTTTAAACCCAAACAAATCTTTGTTTGCGGTTTCATGTGGTAAGTTACTTGGTCACATCATATCGGCACAGGGTATTCAAGTCGATCCTGATAAAATTTCAGCAGTATTAGAAGCTCCGGTGCCTAATACACCTAAGGAAGTAATGCGGTTTATAGGTCAAGTGAGATGGCATGGAAGGCATTTACGGTGGCTTGCTCATGTGGCAATACCACTGAACAAATTAATTTCCAAGACTTCACGGCAATTCGAATGGACTCAGGAATGTCAGATAGCATTTGATCGACTGAAACAATTATTAACACAGGTTCCCATTTTACAGCCACCAGATTGGGATCACCCATTTCACGTATTTGTTGATGCATCTGATATAGCAATAGGAAGTGTACTGATGCAACAAACAGATAAATGGTTTAGACCAGTATACTATGCTAGCAGAAGATTAGCACCTGCAGAGAAGAACTATTCGGTAACAGAGAGGGAATGCTTAGGACTAGTGTATTCAGTAAAAAAATTCAGACATTACTTGCTAGGCCGAAAATTTACATTTCATGTCGATCACGCTGCACTTGTTTACTTGGTTCGGCAGCAATATATAGGTGGCCGCCTAGCACGATGGGTCCTACTATTGCAGGAATTCGACTATGATGTCATTCATCGGCCAGGTAGTTCACATGCTTTAGCAGACTTTTTGTCACGCTTAGATTCAGGTGAACCTCCGGTTGGCATAAATGATACAACGCCAGCCATCTATACTTCAGAACCAACTACTGAGGAATTGTCAAACCAACCAGTACCAACTACATATTATGATCAGTTATTGACCTTCCTTTCGGATGGATGTCTACCTTCTGAAGTCCCTACAACTATACGCCGAAAAATTGCAGTTTTTAGTCGAAGGTTCCGGTTAGTTGCTGGAGAACTCTATTATGCAGATCATACAGGAACCTTACTCCGATGTATCCCTACACATGAAGTAAATTCAGTCATCAATTTAGCTCACTCAAGTCCAACAAGAGGACATTTTGCAGCAGATCTTACTCACCGGAAAATTCTGCAAAGTGGACTTTGGTGGCCAACTATGTACAGAGATGTATTGGAATTTATTAAAACTTGTGATAGCTGTCAAAGAACTGGACAACCACTACAACGCCATTACTTTCCACTTCATCCAGTACTTCCTTTAGAACCATTTCAGAAATGGGGTCTAGATTTTATTGGTCCAATCACACCTCCCGCGGTATTCAGTAATAACCGGTATATATTGACTTGCACAGACTACGCAACCAGGTGGGCAGAAGCATGGCCTTTACGTTCAGCTACAGCAGTTGAAGTAACAAAATGTCTATTATCAGATGTCTTTCCAAGATTTGGATTGCCACTAGAGCTTGTTTCAGATCAGGGCACCCAATTTATGAACAATTTGATGAAAGCATTAACACAGTCATTCCAGATCAGTCATAAATTCAGCTCACCATATTATCCTCGTGCAAATGGATTGGCAGAAAGTACCAACAAATCTTTGCTGAACATGCTTCAGAAATTGACTAGAGAAACACCGAAAAGATGGGATCAGTTGCTACCTGCAGTCTTATGGGCCTATCGCACTACATATAAGGTAACCACCGGCTTGACACCATTCAAGTTAGCCTATGGACTAGAAGCAATAGCTCCGATGGAAATTGTAATACCAAGTTTAAGAGTAGCAATTTCTCAGAAGCTTCTACCCGAAGAGTCATTGGTATTTCGGTTGGAAACACTTAGAGAATTAGATGAGCACCGATGGCTCAGTTTCTTAACTATGAAAGAAATCCAACTAAGACAGGCCAGGACACATGACCGTAATTTAAAGACTCCAGTATTTTCGGTAGGACAGCTTGTTCTTTTTTACAATACGAAGTCCAACAGATCAACAGGTAAATTCAAGTTACGTTGGTTCGGTCCATTCAAGATTTCAGAACAAGTTGGTCCGGCAACTTTTCGGTTGACTACGTTGACCGGAAATCCATTGCCAAAGGTAATCAATGGGTCGAAGCTGCGGCCGTATTATCCCAGTACTAATACGCATTAAATTATTCGGCGGCGAACCGCGTTTTGTATAAATTTTTGTGTTTTTCTTTTTTTTCTTTTCTTCCTTTTTAGTAGTGTTTTGTACGAATCTTTATGTTACTAGCCGCCTCTCCCTACCGGTCACTCAAGCACACACGCCAGCATGCAAACAGTACCTTTTACGCATCGTACAATGATACCCATTCCCCTTCCCTTTCTCACCGTGTTCTCCTTATTTAACCCCCTCGGTTGCGCCTAAACACTATTGTGTTCTCGAGACTATACGTATTCCCTTGTCTTCTGTGTTATCTGTAAGAGTGCTTGTAAACACCATGGAAGCGCTAGCCAACTACGTTGCTTTCCGTGATGGTATCCCGACAGACGTCGGCGAATACCTGCGTTGTAGAGGATTGTCCAACTTCGCTGAGTTGCCTTGGCACTCAGTGGAAGCCCATCCCTTCTCCGCACAAATCATCCACACCATCGCCCAATTCCCCGTCACCGAACGACAGTGGGTCTTCCCTTCTCTCCCATATAGGACCGTCATCACCTTCCAAGCCTTCTCTGCAGCCTACCGCCTCACCCCACAAGGACGCGAAAATGGCCCTAGCATCCCTATCGCTCGCATGACCGCACTCTTTCCCCGCTCCTCATCCAACGAATATGCCATTCTCTGCCGCCCAGAACCCGAACGATCCGCCCTACAGTTTTTTGTAGCAATCCTCAACTTGCAAAAACGAACCTACGGTATCTCTCGCCCCTTTTACTCCGCTCTAGAATTAGCCACCCGTGAACCTGTAAACTTTGCCTCTTATTTCTTCCAAAGAATCCATAAAGAATCCGTCGCTATAGTGAAACAACTCCAGAAAGGAAGCTCTCCGCGCTCTCGCCTTCCCCACATCATCTCCTTTCTCTTCCCAACCATTCTCGCTGCACAACCCCCACCCACAGGCCCAGCACTTAGGCACGAAGAATTAGCACAACCACTCGAGGAAACTGAAGAAGACGATGAAGAGATCAATCAACTCTTCCGCACGAAGCGAATCAGGATCAGCTCTTCAGAAAGTGAAGTCCAAGGATCCGCCGGAAAGAAACACGACGCCGAAGAAGATCAGCAAGAAGAAACTTACCACGACACCGCCACTTCAATACACAACGACACTTCGACAGAGCAACAAGACCAACAAAACCGAGCAGATACAGAGATACTGTCCACCGAAAAGGAGTCTGAGCATCAACAGGACGAACCGAAAACTGCCACAAAAGCATTGGATGAACTTATTGAGGCCATCAATCATACAGAAGCCGAACAACAGAATGTTGCAAAGGTAACCACCATTGACTCTGCTCTACCCATCCCACCTGTCAACCCTGACCTCCCACCGGAACCATCCCGCCGACTCGGTTCTGAACCTACACCTTCCTCCTCTTCCTCCCCTAACTACTCTCCGCCAAACTCCCAAAACCTACTCACTGATACCTCCTCTCAGCCTCGTCAACCACCACCACCACCACCACCACCCACCGTATTTTCAGAACTAGCATCCATGGGACAGTTCCTCATGCAGTTATCACACCAACTGCCCATACAATTTAAGGAAGCCACGGACAACCTGAAGGCCGAATATCAACACAAGGTTGACGTACTGGAAGCAGACATCACCCCCCTCCAGGAAGAAATCGAAGCCACAAAGATTGAGAACCATCAGCTCCAGACGCAGTTAGCAGAGCTACAAGCCAAATTTTTGGCAGAACAGACCTTAGTAGAGCAACGAGATGCAGCCCTTGAGCAACTTACAGCCAAAGATCGACTCCTACACGCCGCGCATGAAGAAATCGGCGCCCTGAAGGCCACCCTCCACGAAAATGAAGATATCAACGCCTCCCTCGAAGAACTGATCGTAGAGACAAAGATTCAATTGCAGGAAGCAATCCAAAAGAATCAGGAGCAGCAGAAAGAAACCGAACAAATCCAAGAACAGTTACGGAGAGCCGAAGAATGCGCAAATGAAGTAAACAGTATCCTAAAACGCCAGCTGATACGGGAAGGACAATACCTCAAGGATATCGATAGGACACGCAGAGAACGAGATTCACTGAAGAAAACTCTGGATTTCCAAACCCAGCAGTTTGAACGCCAAGACAACCAAATACGCAACCAAAAGGAGTATATTGCAGAGCTAAAGACCAAACTAGACGAAATGAAGACTTCCAAGGACGCCGCACTAGCCAATGATTTTTATCTACAGGAAGCTTTTGTGCAGACCCAGGCCGAGAATGTACTCACCGAAGCCATCGCACTTAGCTCTGCTAGAATAGATGCCCAGCTTCTAGAGCCTGATACGCTAAAACAGCTATTAGAAACCCTTAAGAAAAAGATAGCTCGAACATTTAGATCGGCTAGGAGTATGTACCTCAAAGGTCTCATCGACGAATGAGTATATTCGCCCATCCAAATTCATAATGTATGAATATGATAATCAAATTTTGGATTTCTCACATTTTCGCACATGACAAGTCTTGTTCAGTCTAGCACCAATCGACAATGTAACATGCGGCATAATGATTTTTATTCGGATACAAATATTATCAAGGGAGGGAAGAGTCATGTCATACTGACATACAATCAGTAGAGCAAATGGCCGTTCAAGCACCGGTGTCTATAAAATGCGTTTACAGAGTATAGCTTTCTAAATTAGCATTCTTCAAGATTCAGCACCTGTTAGCAACTTCTAGTATATTTTTTCAGTAGACCTTCACCAAGCATGTCGAAATCTGATATTCTCCGCTGGCAATTCAGAAAGCGCGCCCATACGCAGACCTATGTGGTAAAAACAACAGATACCACTCTACAAGATGAACCAGATGATGCAGTAACTTCTGCATCAGAAAAAACTCAGCATAAATTCTCCACCGAATTTAAAATCGAGCTCGACACCAAATCGCCAAAGAATGAAGAATGGCTACAGAAGATAGGGCTCCTCCAGTTTGCCCAATTACCGTGGGAACAGTGGATTGCTAATGATGATGCAGAGGACCAATTACATAGCATGCGACAAACCAGCGGTTTCATTCTCAATCAGGTACGATTTTCACCCCAGCTCGTCTCAGCCGTATTTAAACTACCAATCTATGATGGTGCCCGATATCTTAAATGTTCAAATGAGGATCTGAAGAAGGAATTTGGCAACTGTGAAGGCCCCCGATGGTATTACATGTTGAAAAACGCCACCTATCACCGACGAGAACAATTTAAATGGTATTTAGAAAAACTTTGTTTACTAGTAAAATTCGACTTAATGTCGAAAGAAAATTTTTCCCCCCTATTGCATGCCGAAGCAGGAGGTCCGGTTAGCTGGACACATTGGCTCTATGACCACCTCTACGCACAAATCATTGTTGGGGATAAGAGAAGATCCCACACCAATAGCAGACTAGCAGCCTATTTAGCTGCTATATTTAATTTTGTCCAATCTGTAAAGAATAAACAGTTACACTGGTCCCCCCCTTTTTACCCCGGTGAATATGATCAAATAAATTCAGAACACCACATAGAGCCTCAGGAAGAAGCCCAACCCTCCACCTCGTCTGCATCTTTATTCCACACAGGTAACAGCGCACAGAATCAGATAGTAGGGACGCCATTTCGGATGTCCATTAGAAGACGAATGGCAGACAACTTGCCAACTGCCAGTCCAGAGCAAGCACCGGATGTCCCCCAACCCGATTTTGTTATAAGGATGCAAAACCAACTCCAAGAGGTTTCCCAATATTTACGGCAACAAGAACAAGCGATTCAGCACAAAAACGAGTTATTATTAGCCACGATGACTAAGTCCAACTCAGTAATGACACAGATGCAAAAAGAATTGGATGACAAAGAAGCGTTAATACAGGTGTTACAGCAAAACAACCAGCATATTACGGCCGAATTGATCACCGCAAAAAAGTATGTCCAAGACTTTAATCAGTGGCAGCAAGCTATCCAAACACAAATTCAAACCGAAATGTCCAGTTTTTCTACCCTGAATGCTCACCTGCAAGCCGAAAATGAACTTTTGCAGTCAAGAATACAAGTATTGCAGGAGTTCGAAAAGCAGATATTAAAGGATGAGGGTGTAGAACTAAATGCCACATTGATGACAAATGTGGACATAGATTTATTAAAACAACAGTTGGATAGCCGTGTTCAAAATAGCTGGACACTTTTTCGCAGGAGATGGCTGGCTATACTTGTTCCGCCACTAGAACAAGTGCGATCAGAAAGGATTGGGGAGTCAAACCCTGGTATGGACCGACAGGCACTGCAAAATGATATTTCAGCCAGGTGGTGATAGGATACTGTATGGGTACATGGCTTCTGCAGAAGACATGGATATTTTCAACAAGCATAGCACAGGCATATCCAAGTTGAAATGGGAACTAAAGCGGTACAAACACGCACAAACTTTCAAGAAGAAGAGGATTCAACAGCACAGAGGGTACTTTGATTCCATAGACGAAGCGATTAAAGCATATGACAAGGCCAATTCACAAGGTCAAGTTGTCTGTGCTAACTCACGAACAGCTTCTTTTTGATCTCGAGGCAGCTAACAATCATATCATTGTCTGGCCTCCTATTGTATGTATATATGGACATGCTTTTCAGGATGGCTTAGATGTTCAAGAAGCTATTCAAGTCAAAAAGGAAGAGCTGCAACTTGGGCATATAGAGCGCTGCGAAGAACTTGAGAAAAAGCTGGGTAAAGAAGAACAAGAGCCAAAACAGGCGAAAATGCAAGAAGACATTGATCGCTTTTGAACTGAGCCTGAGAGAAACTGAAGAATACGAGTATAAAAAGCGTGAGCTTTTGAGGCAACAGCATATAAGAAAGCCGGACTTCATGAAGAGGAAACTAAACCAGCTATACGAGTTTGAGGAAGTTCTGGAGAAAGAGAAGACCTATCACGTACGGTGACACATTCGGGGTTGAAGGGCCAGGCACGCATATGGTCCTCAAGGGCATAGGGGAATGAGCCTGCTTATATTTGCTGAATCACCAGCAGGATATTGGCATGCTAAACGTTTAGCCAGAGCCTTTCTGGATGCATGTAAAGGAAGGGAACATTGGGATAGCCCAGGCAAAAGGATATTACTAACAGTACTACACCTGCGGGTTCGAGTCCACCGTGCGTGCCAGTGTTAGAGGGCCGCCGAACCAGGACGGATGAACCCGGACAGGTGCCGTAAAAAGTGGATTCGCGAAAACATTGTAGCAGATTTCTATTTAAAGCGCATAAAGGAAAGCGGTAAAGATGAGTAGTAGTAGTTTTTCGGAAGGAGTCTCTGTTCTGTTGGGCATTGTAGCGAGTAGGGTTGATCGCATCTCGAACTGAAGTGTTTGGAAATTGCAAGTATCGTATTGTATTCTGTCTGTCTGTTATATTGAATCACTTTGGGAGATTGCGAGCATCATATTTTGAGACTATGTATGAGATATTGATGAGTACATTGAGTTCTGTTCTATTCTATTCGTATCTAACTATTCTGCTATTCTCCTTGTTGAACCGATTTCCATTCGGTAGTCTTGTGTTGTGAGTCTGTTTGATGATCAGTTATATACGATTCTGGATCTTTTCTGTCGTGAAATAGTGTGTTTGTCATCCTGCGAGAGACTGTGTAAGGTCAAAGTTAATCATCTACATTTAGTATCTTTTCGGTTAAGTGACCAGATTCGATACAATAGTCTGCGTTCACTGAGAATTCGGTAAAGATCTGTATGTGAACAGAAGTATTGGTAAGTTTGTCAATTGCGGTAGGAATTTGTGACTTGAGTCAATATACGATAAGTTTGGCGTAATCCCGATTATAGTTGTCTGTGTATTATTGTTCGGTGTACTTACCTGTCACATGGAATCGTCATATTGAGTAGTACTCAATTACTGAAAAGTGCATATTCTATTATTTATAAGTCACAACAGGACCTCTGCTCCATTACCATAGCAGATTTAGTCTAAAAGTCCTAATATTCACCGTGCCGAAGAGTGGTCAGTATTCAGACTCACCCACTGTGCTAAGACGTGATGGAGTATTTATGATTGTGTGAAGAATTGGGAAAATAGTACAGGGCCTCTGTCTAACAGACCCCTACCACTCCCAAGAACACGAGGACCCGATAATACTCTTCCGAAAGTTGGATAGAAGTATTATCGTTTAACAGTATTTTAGTCACCGGCCATGGCTCAAAGCAGTGATGTATTCCGTATGTTGGCTGTTGAGGATAAGTTGGATGGTACCAACTACCCATTATGGGCTTATATGATGCGACATGTACTGGTTGCAAAAGGATTGTGGAACATTGTGCAGGGTGTTGAAAGACGTCCTGTTACACCTGTAACGACAGGTACTGCAAATACAGGTGTTGGAGCTGATGAAGATGGTGTCGAAGATGATATTCCGCAGATTCCTGTTTGTGCTGCTGTTTTTGTTGCACCTACTGCAGAGCAAATTCGTTGGGATGGCAGAGATGCCCAGGCACATGCATTGATAGCTTTGTCTGTCAAACGTGCCATCATTCCTCACATTCGCTCTTGCAGAACAGCAAAGGATGCTTGGGATACACTTACCACTTTGTACCAGGCTAGGAATGAGGCTCGTGTTGCTTACCTCCAAAAACAGTTGGAGAGTGAGCACATGAATGAAGGTGATTCTATGGACAGTTTTCTTACAAAGATCAAAGACCTGAAGGAACAATTGATTTCTGCTGATGAGGTTATACCAGATAGCTCACTTGTGCAGACCGTTCTGAATGGTCTTCCTTATTCATATAAGAGTTTTGCCTCTACTCTTCGGTTGATGATGAAAGGCAATCCGAATGCCTTGTCATTTGAGGAATTAGTCTCTGTTCTGTTGCAGGATGATCAGTCCAGGCAGAATAGGTCCATTATGCGTGTGACAGATCAAGCTTTCCTGGCTAGTCAGAAGGGCAAAGGAAAATGGAGCTCTTCTACTAGTAAGCAGAAATCTGCAAATGCTGCACAATCGAAGAACCAGGATAAAGATGAGAAGAAATCAAAAAAGCAGAAATTGCTCTGCAAGTACTGTAAAGGAAATGATCATATTATAAAGAACTGTCCAAAACTGGCTGCTAAAGAGGCAAAGAAGAAAGAGGCTGGAATGGTTGTTGCAGAGGCCTCTACACCAAAAACAGAGTCTGCAAATCTTGTGCAGGAAGAAGAATGGGCGTTTACTACTGTCTACAGTTTTGACCCATCTTCTCATGATCAGTGCATGTCTGCAGTAGACTCAGATGTTTGGTACTTTGACAGTGGGGCGACCAAACATATTACCTCGCAGCGCAGTTTCTTCTCTTCACTCGAGCCTGCCCCTACATGGAATACTGTCACATGTGCCAATAACTCCACTTATCCTGTTATGGGAGTTGGTAAGATCATTCTGACTACTGCTGATGGTAGTTCTTTCACTTTGTCAGATGCTTTATTTGTGCCAGGGATCAAAAAGAACCTGTTATCAGTTTCTGCATTAGCCAAGATTGGCTTGGTTGTGAATTTTGTTGATGACAGGTGTACAGTCCATGATCTCTCAAATGGCGATGTGATTATTGCTTCTGGCATTTTATGTGGTGGGCTGTATAAGCTCATAGACTATAAAAGATCTGTGAATGATTCGGCATGTGCAGTTCATGATTCTCAGGCTATGTCAGATGCAAAGCTTTGGCATGCATGCTTTGGTCATCTGAATTTTGCTAGTTTGTTACGCCTGCAGAAATCTGAAATGGTGTCCTCTTTGCCCAAACTTGAGGCCCCTGGAAAACATGTTTGTGAAGGCTGTATTTTGGGCAAAATGCAGTGTTCTTCCTTTCCAAAAGATGGTTCAGTTCGGGCTACGCAGAAATTGCAGCTTGTACATAGTGATGTATGTGGTCCTATGCAGACACCCTCTTTTGGAAATTACCTTTACTTCGTGACTTTCATTGATGATTTTTCCAGGCATGCATGGGTATATCCACTCAAAACAAAGTCCGAAGTGTTCATGTGCTTCAAACAGTTTTTGGTTTTGGCTGAAAATCTGTCAGCATGTAAAATGGGCACCCTCCGTTCTGATCGAGGGGGGGAATATATGTCTTCAGATTTTAATGCATTTTTGGCTGAACGTGGGATAAAACACCAGTGTACAGTGCCGTATACACCTCAACAGAATGGAGTTGCTGAACGAAAGAACAGGTCACTCATGGAGATGGCGAGGTGCATGGTCAAAAGTCAGGCTTTACCACATAGTTTCTGGCTTGAGGCTGTCATGTGTGCAGCATATGTACTGAACAGGTGTCCCACTAAAGCGTTGCAGTCTATCACTCCATATGAGGGTTGGCATGACCGCAAGCCATCTGTTTCTCATCTGCATGTTTTTGGTTGTTTGGCATATGCATTAGTGCCTGAACAACATTGTAGAAAATTGGATGATAAGGCAGTAAAATGTATTTTTGTTGGGTACAGTTCTGAAAGTAAAGGCTATCGTCTGTATCATCCACAGACTAAACGCATTCTGGTTAACCGTGATCTTGTCTTTGTGGAAGATGCTATTCAGCCATTGCTTTCATGTACTAAGGAGACATCTGTTAGCTCCAAAGACATGTATGATACTTTGATGCCTCTTTTTATAGGTGGACAGGCTAGTGCTGGTCCTAATGAGGCAACTTCTCAGCCTTTGCAGGTTTCATATGATGATGTAGATCATTCCATTTCTGATGCAGATTTACATGATGCACTTGTTGATGAGAGAGCTGATATTGAGCAGGCAAAAACTATGCCAAAATGGCTGGTGCAGACTTTGCGTGACAACAAATTAGATGCACCTTTGTCATATCGTACTCGTTCAGGCTCTCATAGTTCCTCCTTTGCATCAGATTGTTATGCTATGGCTGCATCTAGTCTCTGTGATGAGAATGAGCCTGTTTCTTTTGATGAAGCACAAAATTCAGAAAATTGGATGGCTGCTATGCAATCTGAATATGATGCTATAATGAAGAATGGTACATGGTCTTTATGTGACTTGCCTCCTGGCAAGAAGGCCATTGGCACTAAGTGGGTATACAAGCTGAAGCGTAAACCTGATGGTACAGTTGACAGGTATAAGGCTAGGCTTGTTGCAAAGGGTTATGCACAGGAAAGAGGCATTGATTTTGATGAGACCTTTGCACCTACATGCCGTATGACTACTGTTCGGAGCATTTGTGCACTTGCAGCCCATCATGGTTGGAATGTACATCAGTTGGACATTAAAACAGCATTTCTGAATGGTGACTTGCATGAAGAAGTGTATGTTTTTCAGCCCCGTGGCTTTGTGCAGAAAGGGCATGAAAACCAGGTTTGCAGGTTAAAGAAGGCATTATATGGTTTAAAGCAAGCACCACGTGCTTGGTATGAGAAGATACATGCCTATCTGATTGCACATGGTTTTGAGAACAGTCCAACTGAAAGCACCTTATATGTTAAACGTGCTAATGATGTGCTTCTGATCATTGTTGTCTATGTTGATGACATGCTGCTCACTGGTCTTATTGAGACACATATTGCTGATTTTAACGCTGATTTGCATGCCTCATTTGAAATGTCTGATTTGGGGCATTTGCATCACTATTTGGGCATTCGGTTTATGCACGTTGATGGTGGAATGGCTTTGTGTCAAACGAAATATATTGACACATTATTGCAGCGTTTTGGCCTTGAAGACTGTAAGCCTATTGCCACTCCTATGGAGACAGGTTTACGATTGAGTCTTCATGATGTTGGAGATGCATTTGATGCTGTTCTCTATCAGCAGGCTGTTGGATGCTTGATTTACTTATGCATTACTCGGCCAGATATTCAGTTTGCTGTTTCACAGATGAGCAGGTTTATGCATTGCCCAGGAGTCATGCATTGGAAAGCGGTTAAGCGCATCTTTCGCTACTTGAGTGGTACTCGGCTACTTGGGTTGTTTTATCCCAAGGGGGGATCACTATCGCGAGATTTGCATGCTTTTTCTTACTCAGATTGGGTTGGTTGCTATGACACTCGTGTGTCCACCACTGGTTTTTGCTTCATGCTTGGTAGCTCATGTATATCTTGGTTGAGCAAGAAGGAGCCTACTATGGCCACTTCCAGTTGTGAGGCTAAGTATAGGGAAGCTTTCACAGCGACTGTTGAGTGTGTGTGGCTCAAACGCCTTATGGCTGATTTGGGTGTTGGCCAGTCTTCTGCCACCACCAAAGTCAAAGCGCATTGGCAGTTGCGAGGAACCCTGTGTTCCATGCTCGCACTAAGCACATTGAGGTGCATTATCACTATGTCAGGGAGAGGTTCTCTACTGGGGAGATCAGCTTGGCATATGTGCCCACGCAGGAGAACATTGGAGACCTTTTCACGAAGGCTTTGCCTAGGGAGAAGTTTGAAGCTTTCCGCAAAGCTTTGGGCTTACTTCCTTTTGTGGAGTGATTTCCACATAGCTTGGCACTTCCTTATACATGAGTGCCAGCTCCTTGTTCACCGCATCACTCCCAGGGGGGATTTGTTGATATATTTAGGTAGTGATGTGTGTGAACACTCTAGGACCGCCGGGGCACTTTTTTCCCTCTTTAGGAGGTTTTTTTCCCCCGGCTTGTATATATGCCTATTGCCCTAATGGGCTACTTATCTTTGTACATTCTCTAGTAATATATTCAGTCTTGTGTGTTGTGCTCCAAGCTTCTTCTTCTTCCTTGTGCTGTTTGCGTGCTTCCGCAGACGTCTAACTCCAACAATCTTTTGCACCATATTTTGACCATGCTTTTCCAAAGTATGCAATTGATAGGGCTACATTATATGGCCTTGCATAGACACATTTTTTATCTTCCCATGCACTTGACACATGATTTCAAGATTCAATGTTCCCATGAAATGTCAGTTTATCTTTGAAGCACAAAGAAGATTTGAAGATTGGCCCATCGAGGACGATGTGCAGGTTTAGTAGGGGCGAATGTCGTAGAGATTTTATCTCTACAATAAACATCAAACCTTAACAGAAGGATCTTCAAGACATCAATATTTCCAATAATTTCATAATCACTTTGATGAAACACTTTTGGAGAAGTAATATGAGATGTTGAGAAGGTCATGTAAACCTTGAAGGCCATGAGAAAAAGGGAGTTTGTTTCCCTTATAGATCAAAAATTGATGGTAGAGTTATCAGCTCTCTTATTTGTGTGTGTACACATTAACTTGTGTTCACTTGAACCCTTGTATATCCATGTGAACCTGAAACCTATGTAAACTTTGTAAGTGTGAAACCACTTAATTGATAACCAAAAGATTTAAAACATTAAATTATCATAAAACAAACGGATTCAAAAGCATTACGTACAAAAGCAAATGGCGTAAAAACAAAACTTGTACCATACTTTGAAAACGTCCGATATGCTTTTGCAAACTACGATCGCATAGATTTATGCTTTTGGTGGGTACATCGCTATGCTTTTGACTTGAGATCATTAGCTTTATTGAAAGGCAATCTCTAGGGACAAATACTATATAAAAAGGCACTTACCTCATAGTCAAGACATCATCTTATTGTTGGGGATGTAAGGGTCATGTGACCTTACCCCTATATTCATATATATACATCATATATAGAGCATTGCCTCAAGAGAGATCATTATGTGGGTTTCGAGGCTCCCACGCATGTCGGCGCGTCTTTCCTCTCTTCTGTCTCCCTCCATCTCCTCCTTCCTCCTCTTGTTCTGCACATCAAAGCCCTTCATTGGTATGAGAGCATGTTGAAGGCTTGTGTGCAAGAAGCTTCAATGGAAGCTTAGGTGAGAAGAGGTAGAAGTGTAGGTCGGCATCTCTTGGTAGTAGTTCAGTATTTTGGTTATAACTCGAGGCAAGAAGCTCGGATTGATGCGTTGTAAAGTTTTGTGTGTAGCTAATATAGAGATCTACAACTTCACAGAAGGGCGCAAAACCTGGTTCGGAGTTTTATACTGTCAAAAGTTCAAAAAACATAGACTATTATAGAAGGCGAATCTACATTCAGTAAGACAATAGTTCAGTTTTGGGATCATAACTCTAGTTCTGCAGATCAGAATGCGATGATTCAACTTGCTGTGCGTAGCTAGTAATGATAGTGACAACTTTGTAGAAGAAGTCAGATTCATATACTCAGTGCAAGGTCACCGAAACTACAAAATATAGAGTAGTAGTGTTGCAGGTGATAGTGAAATTGATAGCAGGTACTTGTTTTGTGCATATCTTGAGCTACGCACCTCTGATTGAGGTGTTCTTTATTTGGTTACATAGCCAAGAATTAGATCTTGAAGTTTGCTAAAGATCAAAAGTTCAGATTCAGAGGCTATCACCTCTGAAATAGCAAAACATAGAGCATCACAGTTTTTATCATAAGAACCTTAATTACATTTGGAGGTTGAATTTGCTTTGGAACTTCTTCGAGATAGAATTTTTGGCGTACAAGCTCTTATTCTTAGAGCTTGAAGGCATTTTACATGTATGATCATTGTGGTAGCTCCTCCATGTGAGAGTAGAGCATGATCTTGTCATGTGTTTGACATGTAAGATGACATTGTGGTATACTCTGTTTTGAGGTTTATGTCATCATGAGTTCGATCATGGATGTATAGTGGCATTGTGGTCTACATCTTGCTTATGCCACTTGGTTATGGATTTACTTGCCGGTTGCACACAATTCTATGAGAGTTGATTGTGGATCTTGTTTGGTACTTGTATGTGTGTTTTCTTTGCACGTACATGATCCAGATTGGAGCCTCAATTACACATTCGTTGGTCACCATTATTAGCATTTGGTCATTGATTGATATTTATTTGCCAGTGTGATTTTTGGTATATTGGGATGGTGATTCCCACATGGTTATTTTGGTTCTAGAGTCCATTTTACAGAGGAGATGCTGCCGAAATTTCATCGGCTTTTATGCTAGAAAGGAGCTCTAGTGGATCTTGAAGCTTGTGCGATAGCTTTGGATCATTGTTTATCTCCATTCACTTAGACTTGGTCACAGGTTATTTGTGATAGGTTGGACCATCTTGCAGGATTTATTCTTGAGTGGGAGGTGCATCACCATTATATTGGCATGTATTGCCATTAGTTTTTCGGGCACATGTAGTTGCCATTATCGTTTTATTAGATCAGTGACATGTGGTGACAGATTACTCATTGTTCTTTTGTTATTGGTTATCTTGTTTGATTGCTCGGTTTACAGGGGATACTTTGTCAAATTTTTCCTAGGATTCTTTCACATCTATTTGGTCACTTTGGAGACTTGGTGAGCAGGCTTATGCTCATGGTTTTATGTGCATGCTAGATGCATGGTTATGTGACAGGTGGTTCACATGGTTCCTTCTCCATCGAGACATTTGTGATGTGAGTTATGCATATGGATATGCAGGTGTCATCTTATTGGTGATAGAGTATTGTTTCTAGTCTCTTGTTACATTGCTAGTCTCTTGGATTGCCAGCATGGTGTCTTCTCGATTTGATGGCACTGACTTTCCGAGATGGAAAGCTCAAATGTGGCATATATTGGTTCGTGCAGGGTTACACATGTATGTGCATAGAGATGCACAGAGGCCTCGTGACATGCCCGACCACGTATGGATGGATATGGATGCATTGGCTATCTCTACTATCTGATTACAGCTTGTGGATTATAAATATGAGTCTGTTATGTATGAGGAGACAAGTAGTGCATTATGGCAGAGACTACATGATATGTATGCGAGTCCATTGACTCATGTGAGACATAGATCACATCGATGACTTCGATGTTGGCATTGTGGTCGTGAGGGCCATACTCGACGATGTTGCTTCAGGAAGATGCGACAACGATGTCAGAGACATGCATGTGATGCAGGTCAGGTAGTGGTTTCAGGAGAGTCTATGGCAGTTGATTATGCTAGTGATGGTGATATCACGTTCTCCTATGTTCATCTCATGATTCCTCTTGTTCATTGGAGAGCACACATATGGCTTGGTTGCTTGATGCATTAGCCACTTTTCATGTTACTCCACATCGTGAGTGGTTTTGTCGATTCTCAGGTGAGAGTCGTGGATGTGTGCACATGCCTGATGGTACGACATATGACATTGAGGGTGCAGGAGATGTATGCCTTATGCTACCTAGTGGAGCATCACTTATACTCAGACATGTACGCTATGTGCCTTCATTCCCTATGAGCTTGATTTCAGTTAGCCAGTTACAGGAGAGCAAATGTTATGCATTCCTTGGTGAGCATTATTTTCAGTTGCAATTGGGACAGTTTATGCTTGTCAGAGGTGCTAGGATTGGGCACATGTATCTGTTGATATATTTAGGTAGTGATGTGTGTGAACACTCTAGGACCGCCGGGGCACTTTTTTCCCTCTTTACGAGGTTTTTTTCCCCCGGCTTGTATATACGCCTATTGCCCTAATGGGCTACTTATCTTTGTACATTCTCTAGTAATACATTCAGTCTTGTGTGTTGTGCTCCAAGCTTCTTCTTCTTCTTCCTTGTGCTGTTCGCGTGCTTCCGCAGACGTCTAACTCCAACAATTGGTATCAGAGCAGGTCGTTGCTTCTTCTAGGGCGCCGTCGACACTCCTCCGTTTGCAGTCTCAGATTCGCATGAAATTTGGTGAGCATACTCAGGGTGTTTCCTAGATCAAAACTGCTTTGCTCTGTGGTGCTGAAATCGCGATCTGAGCTCGTTTCGGCCTCCGAACGCACTATCGCAGCGCTTGTGCAGGCTATTTCGTCCTTTTGTGCCAAAGGTATATACCAGTTTCTGTTCACCAGTTTAAGCGTCTCGAAGTCTGCTACAGGTCTAGCAGAACTCGTCTGGGCAGTTCCGTTCAACTTTTTGAGATACAGTCAATTTTCTGCATCAAGGTATTTTAGTCACCGGCCATGGCTGAAAGCAGTGATGTATTCCGTATGTTGGCTGTTGAGGATAAGTTGGATGGTACCAACTACCCATTATGGGCTTATATGATGCGACATGTACTGGTTGCAAAAGGATTGTGGAACATTGTGCAGGGTGTTGAAAGACGTCCTGTTACACCTGTAACGACAGGTACTGCAAATACAGGTGTTGGAGCTGATGAAGATGGTGTCGAAGATGATATTCCGCAGATTCCTGTTCGTGCTGCTGTTTCTGTTGCACCTACTGCAGAGCAGATTCGTTGGGATGGCAGAGATGCCCAGGCACATGCATTGATAGCTTTGTCTGTCAAACGTGCCATTATCCCTCACATTCGCTCTTGCAGAACAGCAAAGGATGCTTGGGATACACTTACCACTTTGTACCAGGCTAGGAATGAGGCTCGTGTTGCTTACCTCCGAAAACAGTTGGAGAGTGAGCACATGAATGAAGGTGATTCTATGGACAGTTTTCTTACAAAGATCAAAGACCTAAAGGAACAATTGATTTCTGCTGATGAGGTTATACAAGATAGCTCACTTGTGCAGACCGTTCTGAATGGCCTTCCTGATTCATATCAGAGTTTTGCCTCTACTCTTCGGTTGATGATGAAAGGCAATCCGAATGCCTTGTCATTTGAGGAATTAGTCTCTGTTCTGTTGCAGGAAGATCAGTCCAGGCAGAACAGGTCCATTATGCGTGTTGCAGATCAAGCTTTCCTGGCTAGTCAGAAGGGCAAAGGAAAATGGAGCTCTTCTACTAGTAAGCAGAAATCTGCAAATGCTGCACAATCGAAGAACCAGGATAAAGATGAGAAGAAATCAGAAAAGCAGAAATTGTTCTGCAAGTACTGTAAAGGAAATGATCATATTATAAAGAACTGTCCAAAACTGGCTGCTAAAGAGGCAAAGAAGAAAGAGGCTGGAATGGTTGTTGCAGAGGCCTCTACACCAAAAACAGAGTCTGCAAATCTTGTGCAGGAAGAAGAATGGGCGTTTACTACTGTCTGCAGTTTTGACCCATCTTCTCATGATCAGTGCATGTCTGCAGTAGACTCAGATGTTTGGTACTTTGACAGTGGGGCGACCAAACATATTACCTCGCAGCGCAGTTTCTTCTCTTCACTCGAGCCTGCCCCTACAGGGAATACTGTCACATGCGCCAATAACTCCTCTTATCCTGTTATGGGAGTTGGTAAGATCATTTTGACTACTGCTGATGGTAGTTCTTTCACTTTGTCAGATGCTTTATTTGTGCCAGGGATCAAAAAGAACCTGTTATCAGTTTCTGCATTAGCCAAGATTGGCTTGGTTGTGAAATTCGTTGATGATAGGTGTACAGTCCATGATCTCTCAAATGGCGATGTGATTATTGCTTCTGGCATTTTATGTCGTGGGCTGTATAAGCTCATAGACTATGAAAGATCTGTGAATGATTCGGCATGTGCAGTTCATGATTCTCAGGCTATGTCAGATGCAAAGCTTTGGCATGCACGCTTTGGTCATCTGAATTTTGCTAGTCTGTTACGCCTGCAGAAATCTGAAATGGTGTCTTCTTTGCCCAAACTTGAGGCACCTGGAAAACATGTTTGTGAAGGCTGTATTTTGGGCAAAATGCAGCGTTCTTCCTTTCCAAAAGATGGTTCAGTTCGGGCTATGCAGAAATTGCAGCTTGTACATAGTGATGTCTGTGGTCCTATGCAGACACCCTCTTTTGGAAATTACCTTTACTTCGTGACTTTCATTGATGATTTTTCCAGGCATGCATGGGTATACCCACTCAAAGCAAAGTCCGAAGTGTTCATGTGCTTCAAACAGTTTTTGGTTTTGGCTGAAAATCTGTCAACATGTAAAATGGGCACCCTCCGTTCTGATCGAGGGGGGGAATATATGTCTTCAGATTTTAATGCATTTCTGGCTGAACGTGGGATAAAACACCAGTGTACAGTGCCGTATACACCTCAACAGAATGGAGTTGCTGAACGAAAGAACAGGTCACTCATGGAGATGGCGAGGTGCATGGTCAAAAGTCAGGCTTTACCACATAGTTTCTGGCTTGAGGCTGTCATGTGTGCAGCATATGTACTGAACAGGTGTCCCACCAAAGCGTTGCAGTCTATCACTCCATATGAGGCTTGGCATGACCGCAAGCCATCTGTTGCTCATCTGCGTGTTTTTGGTTGTTTGGCATATGCATTAGTGCCTGAACAACATCGCAGAAAATTGGATGATAAGGCAGTAAAATGTATTTTTGTTGGGTACAGTTCTGAAAGTAAAGGCTATCGTCTGTATCATCCACAGACTAAACGCATTCTGGTTAGCCGTGATGTTGTCTTTGTGGAAGATGCTATTCAGCCATTGCTTTCATGTACTAAGGAGACATCTGTTAGCTCCAAAGACATGTATGATACTTTGATGCCTCTTTTTACAGGTGGACAGGCAAGTGCTGGTCCTAATGAGGCAACTTCTCAGCCTTTGCAGGTTTTATATGATGATGCAGATCATTCCATTTCTGATGCAGATTTACATGATGCACTTGTTGATGAGCGAGCTGATATTGAACAGGCAAAAACTATGCCAAAATGGCTGGTGCAGACTTTGCGTGACAGCAAATTAGATGCACCTTTGTCATATCGTACTCGTTCAGGCTCTCATAGTACCTCCTTTGCATCAGATTGCTATGCTATGGCTGCATCTAGTCTCTGTGATGAGAATGAGCCTGTTTCTTTTGATGAAGCACAAAATTCAGAAAATTGGATGGCTGCTATGCAATCTGAATATGATGCTATAATGAAGAATGGTACATGGTCTTTATGTGACTTGCCTCCTGGCAAGAAGGCCATTGGCACTAAGTGGGTATACAAGCTGAAGCGTAAACCTGATGGTACAGTTGACAGGTATAAGGCTAGGCTTGTTGCAAAGGGTTATGCGCAGGAAAGAGGCATTGATTTTGATGAGACCTTTGCACCTACATGCCGTATGACTACTGTTCGGAGCATTTGTGCACTTGCAGCCCATCATGGTTGGAATGTACATCAGTTGGACATTAAAACAGCATTTCTGAATGGTGACTTGCATGAAGAAGTGTATGTTTTTCAGCCCCGTGGCTTTGTGCAGAAAGGGCATGAAAACCAGGTGTGCAGGTTAAAGAAGGCGTTATATGGTTTAAAGCAAGCACCACGTGCTTGGTATGAGAAGATACATGCCTATCTGATTGCACATGGTTTTGAGAACAGTCCAACTGAAAGCACCTTATATGTTAAGCGTGCTAATGATGTGCTTCTGATCATTGTTGTCTATGTAGATGACATGCTGCTCACTGGTCCTCTTGAGAAGCATATTGCTGATTTCAAGGCTGATTTGCATGCCTCATTTGAGATGTCTGATTTGGGGCATTTGCATCACTATTTGGGCATTCAGTTTATGCAAGTTGATGGTGGAATGGCTTTGTGTCAAACGAAATATATTGACACATTATTGCAGCGTTTTGGCCTTGAAGACTGTAAGCCTATTGCCACTCCTATGGAGACAGGTTTATGATTGAGTCTTCATGATGCTGGAGATGCATTTGATGCTGTTCTCTATCAGCAGGCTGTTGGATGCTTGATTTACTTATGCATTACTCGGCCAGATATTCAGTTTGCTGTCTCACAGATGAGCAGGTTTATGCATTGCCCAGGAGTCACGCATTGGAAAGCGGTTAAGCGCATCTTTCGCTACTTGAGTGGTACTCGGCTACTTGGGTTGTTTTATCCCAAGGGGGGATCACCACCGCCAGATTTGCATGCTTTTTCTGACTCAGATTGGGCTGGTTGCTATGACACTCGTGTGTCCACCAGTGGTTTTTGCTTCATGCTTGGTAGCTCATGTATATCTTGGTTGAGCAAGAAGCAGCCTACTGTGGCCACTTCCAGTTGTGAGGCTGAGTATAGGGCAGCTTTCACAGCGACTGTTGAGTGTGTGTGGCTCAGACGCCTTATGGCTGATTTGGGTGTTGGCCAGTCTTCTGCCACCACCATCTTCACTGACAGTCAGAGCGCATTGGCAGTTGCGAGGAACCCTGTGTTCCATGCTCGCACTAAGCACATTGAGGTGCATTATCACTATGTCAGGGAGAGGTTCTCTGCTGGGGAGATCAGCTTGGCATATGTGCCCACGCAGGAGAACATTGCAGACCTCTTCACGAAGGCTCTGCCTAGGGAGAAGTTTGAAGCTTTCCGCAAAGCTTTGGGCTTACTTCCTTTTGTGGAGTGATTTCCACATAGCTCGGCACTTCCTTATACATGAGTGCCAGCTCCTTGTTCACCGCATCACTCCCAGGGGGGATTTGTTGATATATTTAGGTAGTGATGTGTGTGAACACTCTAGGACCGCCGGGGCACTTTTTTCCCTCTTTACGAGGTTTTTTTCCCCCGGCTTGTATATACGCCTATTGCCCTAATGGGCTACTTATCTTTGTACATTCTCTAGTAATACATTCAGTCTTGTGTGTTGTGCTCCAAGCTTCTTCTTCTTCTTCCTTGTGCTGTTCGCGTGCTTCCGCAGACGTCTAACTCCAACAGTATCCACTGCAGGTACTTCATGTGAGAGACAGTCTCATCTTAGTGGGAGTTCAGCCTTATGTGCGATGTGAGACTTGTCATGTCTCATTTTATCTACCTACTGACAGGTCTATGGATATTCTTGATGCACATGTATGGCAGGATTCAGATGCTCAGATGGATGCACATGTAGAGCATGTTTTGGATACTCATGATACTTATGTAGAGCATGGTTTGGTTGATCATGTGGATGCTCTTATGGAGCACACTTCGGATGATCATTTGGATGCTTTAGAGCATGATGTGAATGCTCATGTAGAGCATTGTGATGATACTCAGTTAGAGGTTGATCATCGGTTTGATTTTGATGTTGATGTTGTGCAGTTAGCTCATGTGGAGCATGATGATACACTTGGTGTGGTAGAGAAGGATTGCTCTCATGGTACACAGTGTATGGTAGAGCATATTAGCTCTCAGGATGCACAGCTAGATACATCCTTGGTTGCGAGCATGACTGATTTAGATGTTGATGAGTCAACGATCATGCAGTCATTCTTGGATTCGCTCATGCCAGATGTTGACACAGATATATCAAGACATGTTACTCTTGATGATGGTGCTTTGGATGCCTTGGATACAGGCATGGCTGACATACTTAGGTTAGCAAGGATAGCACATGTTTCGTCAGCGTTCGGGAGTGTGATCTACGAGTTGTTATGCTCGAGACCAGACATTGCAGTTGCTATTGGAGCATTTGCACTTGGAGTTGTCAGTCGTTCGATGATTGACATAATCATAGAGCAAGTGGGAGCTTTGCAAGAACTTCATCAGTTCTTGCATCAGTCAGATGTGAGCTCGACTCTTATCAATATGAGTCTAGAGCAGTTTGAGGTGCATGGAACACCTTGTTCGAGGCAGTTGGTGTAGGCTTATCTGGTATGGGTAGAGATCCGAGCTCTTCGTGTACATTATTGTATAGTCCTACATCATTCTTTGTATATGTTACCACTTATGGTCACATTGACCCTTAAGTGGGAGATTGTTGGGGATGTAAGGGTCATGTGACCTTACCCCCATATCCATATATATACATCATATATAGAGCATTGCCTCAAGAGAGATCATTATGTGGGTTTCGAGGCTCCCATGCATGTCCGCGCGTCTTTCCTCTCTTTTCTCTCCCTCCATCTCCTCCTTCCTCCTCTTGTTCTGCAATCCAAAGCCCTTCACTTATGATACAAGGAATGTTCCCTAGCGTTGAAGTTTGGAGGGTTGTTGAAGATTGGAGGACCTTGAGGCATCCAAGACTTGAGCTAACCTTGTGAAGAGTTACCATTGAAGTTTGAAGGAGATGAAGACATGGAGAAGTTGAAGGACATGGAAGCTACACACATATTTTGAAGGAAGGACATGGAGGTTCAATTTTATGAAGAAAAGGCTCTACACACCTACTTAGTACAGGGTTTTTGAAGATTATTATTTTGACGACTTTATGATCTATGATGATTTGGTAACTTGTATCTTTTCCATTATTTTCATTACATGTGTATGAACAATTATTATTATAAATAAATTTCCAATGTTCCCCTACCTCTTCTCTTTCAATTCTCTCTATGCTTATTGCCATATCTCATTTAACTCATGATGATGAATTGTATAAGTCATCTGATTAATTGTTATGAGATTTTAATATTCTCTTTGAGTCTCCACTATATCGGCTGAGCTTGCTTGAAGCACCCTCCATGCATCGTTGGACTTTACTGTTGAACTGATCCACCAACCGTGCGCCATCTTCTCGACATTTGAACCCGACATGGAGAAATGGCACTGCATCTCAGGTAGATAAATTTACATTGTTTTGCATTGCATCATCTTGCAAAAATCTTATCCTCTTCGCTTCACCCTTCTCCTCGATCAAAGTTGCTACAAATTTATATTTTCACATTTTTGCTCACACTTGAAACCTCTTCTTCAAGCCAATTCCACGTATTTATATTTTACTTTTACATTCATTATATAAGTGAACCATGGACAAAAAGGGTATTGCAAAACACACCACACAAGACATAGATTCTAGTGTGAAAGCATTGATTGAAAAGAAGTTTTCAGACTATGATGAGCGATTTAACAAGATGAAAACACTTATCCAATCAAAAGTTGAAAAAGTATTATCTCTAACTCAAGACTTAGATGAATTCTTTGAAGATAATAAAACATTATGTAAACTGTTAAAAGAGATGATTGATCATGAAGTATCAAGTTTGAAACAAAAGTTTGAAATTTTGTTCAACCAAGTAAAAGAAATTCAATCATGCAAGTGTGAACATGAACATCAAGTACAAGTAAAAAAGATGTCTACTCAAATTCTTGATCAAAAATATCCATGTGAACAAAGAAGATCCACCCCTAGAGCTACACATAGAAGATTAAATCGACCTATAAGATGCTTTTGGTGTGATCAATTTGGCCATATGTTTTGGAATTGCAATGCATATGAAAATGCTTGTGGACTGAAATTGGTCACTACAATAGAAAGAAAAATTTGTGATTATCGTGTCCGTTTACCTTTGTGCTTGAATGTAGGAAGAGGTGGATTAAAGAATATTTTGATCAAACAAAATCGAAGCCAAGATCATTTAAAAAACTTAAAAAACAATGGAAACTAAAGAGGTATGATGATAAAAAAGATTTTGAACAAGAAACTATGATAGAAATTGAGAATCAAGTGAAACATTTTGAAGAAAAGAAAAGTGAACAAATAAAGTTGGATAAACAAAACGTTGAACAAATTTTGCAAGAAAGATTGGAAGAGGATGAGCAAGAATTTGAAAAGTAAATACAACTGAAAAAGAAACATGATGAATACTACGTAATATGTGATCCAAAGTTTCTCGAAAATGACAAATTATTTGATCAAGAAAAGTTAAAAATTTGAAAGCTCAATCAAGCCATGATATTAACAATGAAGAAAATAATCAAAGTAAACATGAGGATATCAAAGAAATTGATGAGGATGAGAGTACAAGCAATGCTCAAAATATCAAAGAAAAGGAAAAATAATGGATTGAAGATGCTATCGAACAAAAATTCATCAAAATCTTATAAACCTTTTTCTTTGCAGAAAAGAACAGATTGAAGATGATCCATGATGAACAGGTGCTTATGACTGAAGATGAACCATGAAGAGATCCATAAATAGGATATAATGAGAGAAATTGTAGTAAGGATGAATTGTAACAGAATGTTTTTTGATACTAACTTTGATGTTTTTTATGAGACGGGAACATATTTCTTCAAAATTATCTTTGATGATAATGATGCTCGAGATTATTGAGAGTGTTTGAGTGATTTGAGAGATCTTTTTTGATTGAGGAGTGAGAATCAAGTATTGAGTTTAATTCATTTTAGTCTTCTTTCTCTACTCTCCATTATTTGCACCATCTTGATTCGATTTTGCATTTAGAGTATGCATAAACTAATGTATATGCACATATGTTTATTTCTTTAGCTGCCACAATATATTTGCACTTGCAATCAAATAAAAAAGGATGACATCCAATTTAAAAACAGATATAAAAAATTCTCAAGTACTTCATCATCAACATCCTCTTACCCCTTTTGCACCATGATTATTTTGAAAAATGCACTTAAAGTATGCATGATAGGGTCTCACTACATGACCTTGCATCAAGGCACATTTTGAGCTTTACCTATGCACTTTGAGTGATTGAAAGGACTTATGTATATACACATGAAATGTATGAAAGTGAGAGCACATGCTTCATCTACAAATGCCAATTACCTTATCTTTTTCACCATATTTGACCATGCATTTCCAAAGTATGCAACTGATAGGGCTACATGATATGGCCTTGCATAGACACATTTTTTATCTTCCCATGCACTTGATACATGATTTCAAGATTCAATGTTCCCATGAAATGTCAGTTTATCTTTGAAGCAAAAAGAAGATTTGAAGATTGGCCCATCGAGGACGATGTGCAGGTTTAGTAGGGGTGAATGTCGTAGAGATTTTATATCTACAATAAACATTAAACCTTAACACAAGGATCTTCAAGACATCAATATTTCCAACAATATCAGAATCACTTGGATGAAACACTTTTGGAGAAGTAACATGAGATGTTGAGAAGGTCATCTAAACCTTGAAGGCCATGAGAAAAAGGGACTTTGTTTCCCTTATAGATAAAAAAATGATGGTAGAGTTATCAGCTCTCTTATTTGTGTGTGTACACATTAACTTGTGTTAACTTGAACCCTTGCATATCCATGTGAACGTGAAACCTATGTAAACTTTGTAAGTGTGAAACCACTTAATTGATAACCAAAAGATTTAAAACATTAAAATATCATAAAACAAACGGATTCAAAAACATTACGTACAAAAGCAAATAGCGTAAAAACAAAACTTGTTCCATACTTTGAAAACGTCTGATATGCTTTTGCAAGCTACGATCGCATAGATTTATGTTTTGATGGGTACATCGCTATGCTTTTGACTTGACATCATTAGCTTTATTGAAAGGCAATCTCTAGGGACAAATAATATATAAAGAGGCACTTACCTCATAGTCAAGACATCATCTTATGATACAAGGAACGTTCCCTAGGGTTGAAGTTTGGAGGGTTGTTGAAGATTGGAGGACCTTGCGGCATCCAAGTCTTGAGCTAATCTTGTGAAGAGTTAGCATTGAAGTTTGAAGGAGATGAAGACATGGAGAAGTTGAAGGACATGGAGGTTACACACATATTTTGAAGGAAGGACATGGAGGTTCAAGTTTATGAAGAAAAGGCTCTACACACATACTTAGTAGAGGGTTTCAGAAGATTATTATTTTGATGAATTTATGATCTATGATGATTTGGTAACTTGTATCTTTTCCATTATTTTCATTACAGGTGTATGAACACTTATTATTATAAATCAATTTCCAATGTTCCCCTATCTCTTCTCTTCCAATTCTCTCTATGCTTATTGCCATATCTCATTAACTCATGATGATGAATTGTATGAGTGATTTGATTAGTTGTTTTTGAGATTTTAATATTCTCTTTGAGTCTTCACTATATCGGTTGAGCTTGCTTGAAGCACCCTGCATGCGCCGTTGGACTTTACAGTTGAACTGATCCACCAACCGCGCCTTAGAGCATCCAAATATGGCTTCTTGGAACCTACATAAACTGACTTTCAAGTCGAATAGTATAGTTTAAATCTGGCCTTGTAATTGTGACATATATAAGATTACCCACAATTTTCCTAAAGCAAGTGACTCACATATGATTTTGATTTTCAGGGTGTAGCCACTTACCGACATGCCCTTCTTCTCCAATGTATGCAGCTCGTTCTTGAGTTGCAATTTTTGTGCCTTTGTATTGGTCTCATACAATGTGACCAAACTATTCCAAGCCTCTTTCAGAGTCTTGGCATCTATATGTGCCCAATCGTGCTATCTTGTATGCTAACAAATAGCCAATACATTAACTTTCATGCTCCTTGATTCCTTTCCTCATATGCTCTTAACTGGTCGGCAGTCCGATTCCTCTTTGGTAACTGTGGAACATTTTCGTTCTCTCCTTTGATGTACTTCTACTAGCCTTTTCGCATCAAGAAACTCTTCATTATGAATCTCCAAGCATGGAAGTTGTTCTTGTCCAGCTTATCGCTCATAAGCTGACTCATTCCATCTTCATTTGCCATTTTTTTAGCAATTCACAACACTGCAAAACACTACAAGCAACACTGTTACACTTATGTGTTCCTCGAGTAGCTTTGATGTGAACCTTTTCCCTATACATGGGCACTTTTTACTCTAGTGATGGCTAGAGGTTTTTTCCCCATGTTAACACATACTTGATACTCTCATATGTGGTGGTACTTTGTACTTAGGGATATTATTCAACTCTTACTTCAGTTCAGTTCATCGATCAATAGAGAGAGCTATTCCAGCCATCGTCTTCTCTGTGTGTCTTGCTGCGTTTGTGCTCTTTGTGTGTGCTTCTCGTGTGTCTCTTGCACTTCTACACACACCCAACAATGGTATCAGAGCAGGTGCAGCTTCTTCTCAAGTTTTGGTTCTTCGCGTCGCGGCGCGTGCACTTTAACAGTGCAAATTGACTTCAGAGCATAGAAGTGTGAATTTCAGCAGCCCGGAAACATTTCCATCAGGTGCGCTGGGGTTTTACCCCCATTTCGAAGCCATTCATGCAGTCAGAATCGCCATCAGAGTGACGGTTTGTGAGTTGAAATTTCAGCACTCATTTCAGTTTTCGTCGAAGTGAAGATTTTGTCACATTCTTGTTCCTTAGTGAAATGGTGGGCAGCAATGACTTGTTTGGCATGCTTCAAGTTGAAGATAAGCTTGATGGGACCAACTATCCGATGTGGTCTTACATGATGAAGCACGTTCTTGTTGCAAAACAACTTTGGAACATAGTGGCAGATGTAGATCGAAGACTGGTAGGTGCTTCTACTTCACAGTCTACTGTCACAGATGGAGCTTCTTCTTCGAGTACAGTGGTTTCTCCTTCTCCACCTACACAAGAGCAGCTTAGATGGGATGGAAAAGATGCTCAAGCTCATGCTTTGATTGCGCTTTCAGTGAAGCGTCATATAGTTCCACACATTTGGTCATGTTCTACATCACGACAGGCATGGGACACTCTTGCTTCTTTGTATGCCGTGCGTAATGAAGCACGTGTTGCATACTTGAGGAAGCAACTTGAGGATGTATGTATGGCTGAAAATGAGTCAGTGGATGTGTATGTGACACGCATCAAGGACTTGAAAGAGCAATTGGCAAACATAGATGAGATCATTCCGGATGCATCACTCATTTCTACATTGTTGAAAGGATTACCGGAATCTTTTCAAAGCTTTGCTACTACACTTCGTTTGGTTGCAAAAGGAAATCCTAATATGTATGCATTTGATGAGGTTGTGTCTCTTCTTTTGCAAGAAGAGCAATCTAGAGTGAATAGGAGTGGTTTGATTGAAGGAACGCAAGCACTTGCTATCTCACAAAAGGGGAAAAGCAAGTCTGGTTCAGTTTTTGGTTCATCAAAACCAAAGCCTCAAGCTTCCTCTTCCACTCATTCCTCTAATGATGGTGATTTGCAAAAGAAGAAGAGATGCAAATATTGCCGAAAGGCTGGTCATACTATTGATGAGTGTAGAAAGCTTGCTAAACGCAATGAAAAGAAGAAGGAATCGGGCATGTCTATTGCTGAAAATTCAGCAAATGCAAAGAATGATGAAGCTAACATGGCTCAAGATCTTTGGGCATGTGTTGTTACATGTCATTATGATTCTTCTTTACGTTCTAAATGTATGGTTGTGAGTGAGGCTGATTCGGATTGGTTCTTTGATAGTGGTGCTTCAAAGCACATAACATCATGCAAAAGATTTTTTGCCTCTTTGAAAGATGCACCTAAAGGAGGACATGTGGTGTGTGCAAACAATGCCTCTTATCCTATTATTGGAGTAGGAGAAATTGAGCTTATGGCTGCAAATGGAGGTGTGATTCTCTTGAAAAATGCATTGTATGTGCCCGGTATCAAGAAGAACTTAATTTCAGTTCCGTTGATTGCCAAAGCTGGACTTCATGTACACTTTGTTGATGATAAGTGTATGGTTCATGATTTCAGCAATGGCGATGTTATCGTGATGTCCGGTACATTATGTAATGGTTTGTATCGCATGGATACATACAAGAGGGCTGCCTCGAATGCCTTAGTTGCTCATACTTCTTCCATGGCTGAAATGGAGCTTTGGCATGCTCGTTTTGGTCATTTAAACTTCAATAGTTTGCTCTACTTGCAAAAGAAGGACATGGTTATTGGCTTTCCTACACTTGAGTCCATTGAAAAGCATGCATGTGAAGGTTGCATTCTTGGAAAAATGCATCGTGCTTATTTTCCAAAAGATAGTCACACACACACTACAAGAAAATTGCAACTTATTCCTAGTGATGTATGTGGTCCGGTCAAGACTCCATCTTTTGGGAAGCATGTATATTTTGTTACCTTCATTGATGATGCTACTCGCCATACATGGGTGTATCCTATGAAAGCAAAGAATGAGGTATTTTCTTGCTTCAAAGCATTTTTAGCTATGGCTGAAAATTTTTCTTCACAAAAGCTTTTGACTCTACGCACGGATCGTGGTGGTGAATACATGTCACATGAGTTTAGTGCTTTTCTTCATGAAAGAGGTATTTCACACCAATGTACGGTGCCATATACACCTCAACAAAATGGTGTTGCCGAGCGTAAAAATAGAACTCTACTTGAAATGGCACGATGTATGGTTAAAGGAAAGCATCTTCCTCATAAATTTTGGATGGAAGCAGTCATGTGTGCAAATTATGTGTTGAATCGCTGCCCTACAAAAGCATTGAGAGTCATCACTCCTTATGAGGCTTGGAATGGTCATAAGCCTATGGTTAGTCATATGTGTGTGTTTGGTTGTTTGGCATAATCGTGATGTCCGGTACATTATGTAATGGTTTGTATCGCATGGATACATACAAGAGGGCTGCCTCGAATGCCTTAGTTGCTCATACTTCTTCCATGGCTGAAATGGAGCTTTGGCATGCTCGTTTTGGTCATTTAAACTTCAATAGTTTGCTCTACTTGCAAAAGAAGGACATGGTTATTGGCTTTCCTACACTTGAGTCCATTGAAAAGCATGCATGTGAAGGTTGCATTCTTGGAAAAATGCATCGTGCTTATTTTCCAAAAGATAGTCACACACACACTACAAGAAAATTGCAACTTATTCATAGTGATGTATGTGGTCCGGTCAAGACTCCATCTTTTGGGAAGCATGTATATTTTGTTACCTTCATTGATGATGCTACTCGCCATACATGGGTGTATCCTATGAAAGCAAAGAATGAGGTATTTTCTTGCTTCAAAGCATTTTTAGCTATGGCTGAAAATTTTTCTTCACAAAAGCTTTTGACTCTACGCACGGATCGTGGTGGTGAATACATGTCACATGAGTTTAGTGCTTTTCTTTGTGAAAGAGGTATTTCACACCAATGTACGGTGCCATATACACCTCAACAAAATGGTGTTGCCGAGCGTAAAAATAGAACTCTACTTGAAATGGCACGATGTATGGTTAAAGGAAAGCATCTTCCTCATAAATTTTGGATGGAAGCAGTCATGTGTGCAAATTATGTGTTGAATCGTTGCCCTACAAAAGCATTGAGAGTCATCACTCCTTATGAGGCTTGGAATGGTCATAAGCCTATGGTTAGTCATATGCGTGTGTTTGGTTGTTTGGCATATGCTCTTGTGCCATCACAACAACGTCACAAACTTGATGACAAGGCAAAGTAATGTATATTTGTTGGTTATAGTGCTGAAAGTAAGGGATATCGGTTGTACCATCCATTGACGAACACAATTATTGTGAGTCGAGATGTGGTATTTACTGAAAATTCAGTTTTTCCTCTACTTGAATGCAAAAAACTGCCAACAGTTAGCTCACAAGATGTGTTCGATACACTCATGCCTTTGTTCCAAAATGGTGCGCTTGACTATGGCCATGTAGACCAGCCAACTGAGGTTCAAAGGGCTGAAAAATTCCAGCCAAATGGGGCTGAAAATGCAGAGAATTTCCAGCCAAACATGGCTGAAAAAATTCAGCCAAAAAGTGTCAAAACTGTTGGAAATTTCCAGCCACATATGGCTGAACATTTGCGTCCAAATATGGCTGAAACTTAGCACGAAATTCAGCCCACGCATGATGTACATATTGAAGATGTTTTACATAATGAACGCATGTCTATCAAGAGTGCACAATCTATGCCAAAGTGGCTGAAACAAACTTTGCAGGACAACAAATTGAGTGCACATTTACTTGGTAGAACAAGATCAAGCTCTCACCATGCATCAAGTAATTTTGTGGATTATTCTCTTATTGCTATAGCATGTAATGAAGAGCCACTTTCTTTTGAAGATGCATGTGACGATCCACAATGGATGAGTGCTATGCAATCAGAAATGGATTCCATACATAGGAATGGTACTTGGGAGTTATGTGAATTGCCAAAAGGAAAGAATGCCATTGGTACAAAGTGGGTTTATAAGATTAAGAGAAAATCTGATGGTAGCATTGATCGCTACAAAGCTAGATTGGTTGCCAAAGGATATGCGCAACAATATGGCATTGACTATGAGGAAACTTTTGCACCTACTTCACACATGACTACCATTCATACCGTGGTTGCATTGGCTGCCCATCGAGGTTGGAAAGTGCATCAATTGGACATAAAAACAGCCTTCTTGAATGGAGATTTGCAAGAAGAGGTTTATGTGAAGCAACCTCCTGGATTTGCTATGAAAGGGAAAGAGCATATGGTTTGTCCCACTGTTGGGTGTGTGTAGAAGTGCGAGAGACACACGAGAAGCACACACAAAGAGCATATGGTTTGTCGCTTGCATAAAGCCTTGTATGGTCTCACGCAAGCTCCACGTGCATGGTATGACAAAATACATAAGCACTTGATTGCTCTTGGCTTCACATGTAGTCCGATTGAAAGCACACTCTATGTACGCAAAAATGGGGCTGATCTTATAGTGCTTGTTCTTTATGTTGATGACATACTCTTGACTGGGTAATGTGATGCAAAACTTGACATTCTTATGGCTGATTTGCAGCATACTTTTGATGTCACTTATCTTGGTCTTTTGAGCTACTATCTTGGCATCCAGTTTGTATCCGTTGAGGGGGGAATTGTTATGCATCAAGAAAAGTATGTTGAAAAACTACTTCAGCGTTTTGACTTTGAGGATTGCAAGCCAGTTTCCACACCAGTTGAGACAGGATTTAGATTCTCAATTGAGGATTCCAGTGATGCATTTGACACTTCTCTTTATCAGCAGGTTGTGGGATGTCTTATATATGCATGCAACACAAGGCCGGATATACAGTATGCAGTTTCCCAGTTGAGTCGATTCATGCATAGCCCTGGCACTAAGTATTGGCAAGCGATGAAACGTGTGTTTAGATATCTTCGAGGCACTTTGAGCTTAGGTCTCTTTTATGGCAGAGATGTTCAGCCATGCTTGCATGCTTTTACAGATAGTGATTGGGCTGGTTGTTATGATACTCGCGTGTCCACTAGTGGTAATTGCTTTTTCCTTGGAGACTCATGCATATCTTGGTTGAGTAAGAAGCAACCTACAGTGGCAACATCGAGTTATGAAGCTGAGTACATGGCAGTTTTCATAGCTACAGTGGAGTGTATATGGTTGAGATGCCTATTGATGGATCTTTGCATGGAGATTGATGCTGCTACGCATATTCTCACTAATAGTGAGAGTGCTTTGGCTGTTGCACGAAACCCAGTGTTTCATGCACGGACCAAACATATTGAGGTGCATTATCACTATGTGAGAGAGCGCCTTCATGCAGGAGATATTGATTTGGTATATGTGCCTACACAAGATAATGTGGCAGACATATTCACCAAAGCTCTTCCACGGGAAAAGTTTGAAGCTTTTCGCAAAGCTTTAGGCTTATTACCTTGTGGGGGCTGATCTGTCACTCCCTGTATGTGTTCACATCATTCGCTCCAGGGGGGTTTGTTACACTTATGTGTTCCTCGAGTAGCTTTGATGTGAACCTTTTCCCTATACATGGGCACTTTTTACTCTAGTGTTGGCTAGAGGTTTTTTCCCCATGTTACCACATACTTGATACTCTCATATGTGGTGGTACTTTGTACTTAGGGATATTATTCAGCTCTTACTTCAGTTTAGTTCATCGATCAATAGAGAGAGTTATTCCAGCCATCGTCTTCTCCGTGTGTCTTGCTGCGTTTGTGCTCTTTGTGTGTGCTTCTCGTGTGTCTCTCGCACTTCTACACACACCCAACAAACACTTCTCCTTGAACACGGTCGACGCACTATGACATGACAGTTCGATCTCAAAAAAACACAGTTTTCGTGTACCAACAGTACATGGAATCGCTTGAAATTCTGGATCTGGAATATATCAGTATTGTCAAATGCGAGGAAAGTTACATTTTTTGAAACTAACCTGGTTCTGTAGGCCCCACCTTGCAGGCTCAAAATGGAGGTAGAGATGGCTCTGAAACTTTGATTTGACAAAAACAAGTGACCCTAAAGGAATAACTATCGAAAATATTTTTGAGATCTTCTACCTTCACGCCAATTTTCATAGCAATATGAGGTCGTTTGTGAATCATACTTTCTCCACGTCTTCTTGCGTACTCTTCACCATCTTCCTTCTCCACGAGGTCTCTACAACCACACTGGCTCTGATACCATGTCATGAGGAAGGAGATAAAGAAGAGAGATCACACACACACTCTAACAATCAAAAAGAAGCACACACTCAAATTGAGGCAAGGAAGAATGATCTTCTTCTTCTATTACATAAAAAAGGAATGTACAAGAATGAACTCAAAACAAGAATATAACTATTGCAATATATAAAGACCAGTACATAATGTCCGTGAATGAGTGAATATAAGGAAAAACCTAATGTCCGTGAATGAGTGAGCTGGTAAGAAACAAATGTGCCATCACTCTTGGTAGATAAATCTAATAAAGCTCAATGAAGTGTCCCTGACATATACCGGCGTGACCACTATACTATTGGAGATAGACATCTACGGAAGCACACGAACAACACAAGGAAGAAGAAGAAGCTTGGAGCACAACACACAATACTGAATGTATTACTAGAGAATGTACAAAGATAAGTATCCCATTAGGGCAATAGGCGTATATACAAGACGCGAAAAAAAAACCTCCTAAAGAGGGAAAAAAGTGCCCCGGTGATCCTAGTGTGTTCACACACATCACTACCTAAATATATCAAAAAATCCCCCCTTGGAGTGATGTGGTGAACAAGTAGCTGGCACTCATGTATAAGGAACTGCCAAGCTATGTGGAAATCACTCCACAAAAGGAAGTAAGCCCAAAGCTTTGCCCAAAGCTTCAAACTTCTCCCTAGGCAGAGCCTTCGTGAAAAGGTCTGCAATGTTCTCTTACGTGGGCACATATGCCAAGTTGATCTCCTCAACAGAGAACCTCTCCCTGACATAATGATAATGCACCTCAATGTGCTTAGTGCGAGCATGGAACACAAGGTTCCTCGTAACTACCAATGTGCTCTGAATGTCAGTGAAGATGGTGGTGGCAGAAGACTGACCAACACCCAAATCAGCCATAAGGCGTCTGAGCCACACACATTCAACAGTCGTTGTGAAAGCTGCCCTATACTCAGCCTCACAACTAGAAGTGGCCACAGTAGGCTGCTTCTTGCTCAACCAAGATATACATGAGCTACCAAGCATGAAGCAAAATCCACTAGTGGAGACAGAGTGTCATAGCAACCAACCCAATCAGAGTCCGAAAAAGCATGCAAAAAAGGCAAAAAAATGTTGAAAGATGATAATATTTCAGATTATGATGTGTCAGGGATGAAGAAGAAGTTGCAGGAAGTGTCGGATTTTTTAGTTTTTCAGGAGGAAAGATTGTTTCGGCATGAACAGAATAAAGTATTTATTAATAAGACTGATTATCAGTCTTTGCAGGAGAGGACTAAAGAACTTCAGGATGCATTGGATCAGAAGGAATGTATGTTGGAAAAGTTGCAGCAGGATAAGAAGCAATTGGTGGTAGAATTGGCTAGTACAAAGAAGTCTATTCCGGAATTTCAAGAATGGCAGATGACTGTACAAACACAGATTCAAAAAGAAATGATGAATTTTTCAGCGGACAATGCTACATTGCAGGCAGAACAGGTAGTTCTTGAGTCGAGAATAAAAGTTTTGCAAGAATTACAAGAGCAAATATTCAAAGAGGAAGGTGTGCACTTAGATGCTGTGTTAATGACGAAGATGGACATAGGAGCAGTGAAGCAGCATCTGAATAAATATGTTCAGGACATCTGGAGTGTTTTTCAACGTCGTTGGTTAGGTATGATTAAGATGCAATATGCACAGGTGCATACAAGTTTTGTTTCAAAACATGAAAGAGATTTAGTATGTATAATTTCAAAACAACAAAAGCAAATTGAAGAACAGAAACAGATAATTGCAGAAATGCGGGAACAGTTGTTGAAAAAGAAACTAGACAAAAAGGAGAAGATATTAGATGCAAATGTTCAAGAAAAGCAGGATGGTGCGGAGGAAGATATTGATCAGTTGAAGAATTAAAAGTACAAGAAGGCAGATTTCCAAACAGTCACGGGAGATATATGATCAAGGGATTGTGAAATTTGATTTTAATTTTGACAAAATTACCCACCGGGCTGTGCCAGGTGTTGAAGGCAAGGAAATCTGGAGAAATAAAATAAGAATAAGAAGAAAAAGATGGCTATGTGGAGATTTAAAAGGACATGTCGCAAGAGAAGGGGAAGTTAAGAAGAAAGGAGTTGGTAATAATCGGGAGGAAGGGAAAAGGTGGACGAGGAGCGAAGATGCAACAACGGGAAGAAGAGAAGAGGTACGAGAAGTAAAGGTGCAATGATGAGAAGAGAGACGAGGGTGCAAGAAGTGAAGATGCATCAACTGTGAGAAGAAGTAAACGAAGAAGGAGATCCCTTGTCAGGATCGGAAAAGACCAGGTTCTACAGAGAAACCAGTATGCAGATAATGATTGAATGAAAAAACCTTTGCGGCGTAATCAAACTCTCATAATGAAGTTCTAATCTTTACAAAAGAAACAATCTGTACTTGTGGTGTTATGTTTACCAATGAATGATCAACCAATGCCTACGCAGCAAGGTCATAGTGTCTAAAATCTTCTATTTTTGGTTAAGTCTATTTGAGTGACTCAGAATGTACTGTGTCAGAGTGCAATGACTTGAATTATATGTGAGTGCGAAAAGAAACCTGTGAATCTTTTACAAGTGTAATGTGTAGCAAGACTGTGTAACTTCTGAATTAGCAGAAAAAAATAACTGAATGAACGTTTTTCGGTAACATTCCGGTGATATTCCGGCGACATTCTGGTGATATTTCGGTGATTTTTTGAGACGTTTTCGGTGGAATATTTGGGGAAGTAAAGATCAGTGCACAATGGGAAAGACTAGTAAATCTGATTTTGCTAGTTATTCGATGTTGTGTTGAACCGTAGAACCCTCAACAATGTTTAACTGATGTACATTCCAACCATGATGAGCTGCAAGTGCACAGATGCTCCAAACAGTAGTCATACGACATGTAGGTGCAAAGGTCTCATCAAAATCAATGCCTCTTTCCTGTGCATAACCCTTTGCAACAAGCCTAGCCTTATACCTGTCAACTGTACCAACCGGTTTACGCTTCAGCTTGTATACCCACTTAGTGCCAATGGCCTTCTTGCCTGGAGGCAAGTCACAGACCAAGTACCATTCTTCATTATAGCATCATATTCAGATTGCATAACAGTCATCCAATTTTCTGAATTTTGTGCTTCATCAAACGAAACAGGCTCAGTCTCATCGCAGAGGCTAGATGGAGCCATAGCATAGCAATTTGATGCAAGTGAGGCACTATGAGAGCCTGATCGAGTACGATATGATAGAGGTGCATCTAATTTGTTGTCACGTAAGGTTTGCACCATCCATTTTGGCATAGTTCTTGCCTGCTCAATATGAGCTCTCTCATCAATAAGTGCATCATGTAAATCTGCATCAGAAATGGAATGATCTGCATCATCACATGAAACCTGCAAAGGTTGAGAAGTTGCCTCATTAGGACCAACACTAGACTGTCCACCTGTGAAAAGAGGCAGCAAAGTATCATAAATGTCTGTGGAGCTAGCAAATGTCTCCTTAGTACATGAAAGCAATGGCTGAATAGCATCTTCCACAAAAACAACATCACGGCTAACTAGAATGCGTTTAGTCTGTGGATGATACCGACGATAGCCTTTACTTTCAAAACTGTACCCAACAAAAATACATTTTACTGCTTTATCATCCAATTTTTTGCGATCTTGTTCATGCACTAATGCATATGCCAAACAACCAAAAACACGCAGATGAGCAACAGATGGCTTGCGATCATAATATGGAGTGATAGACTCCAGCGCTTTAGTGGGACACCCGTTTAGTACATATGCTGCACACATAACAGCCTCAAGCCAGAAACTATGTGGTAAAGCTTGACTCTTTACCATACACCTCGCCATCTCCATGAGTGACCTGTTCTGTCATTCAGCAACTCCATTCTGTTGAGGTGTATATGGCACTGTACACTGGTGTTTTATCCCACATTCAGCCAGAAATGCATTAAAATCAGAAGACATATATGGAGGGTGCCCATTTTACATGCTGACAGATTTTCAGCCAAAACCAAAAATTGTTTGAAGCACATGAACACTTCAGACTTTGCCTTCAATGGATATACCCATGCATGCCTAGAAAAATCATCAATTAAAGTCACGAAGTAAAGATAATTTCCAAAAGAAGATGTCTGCATAGGACCACAGACATCACTATGTACAAGCTGCAATTTCTGAGTAGCCCAAACTTAACCATCTTTTGGAATGGACGAATGCTGCATTTTGTCCAAAATACAGCCTTCACAAACATGTTTTCCAACTGCCTCAAGTTTGGGCAAAGAGAACACCATTTCAGATTTCTGCAGGCGTAGCAAACTAGCTAAATTCATATGACCAAAGCGTGCATGCCAAAGCTTTGCATCTGACATAGCCTGAGAATCATTTACTACACATGCCAAAACATTCACAGATCTTTCATAATCTATGATCTTATACATCCCATGACATAAAATGCTAGGAGCAATAATCATATCGCCATTTGACAGATCATGAATTGTACATCTGTCATCAACAAATTTCACAACCAATCCAATCTTGGCTAATGCAGAAACTGATAATAGGTTCTTCTTGATCCCTGGCACAAATAAAGCATCTGACAAAGTGAAAGAACAACCATCAGCAGTAGTCAAAATGATCTTACCAACTCCCATAACAAGATAAGAGGAGTTGTTGGCACATGTAACACTATTCCCTATAGGGGCTGGCTCGAGTGAAGAGAAGAAACTGTGTTGCGAGGTAATATGTTTGATCGCCCCATTCTCAAAATACCAAAGATCTGAGTCTACTACAAACATGCACTGCTCATGAGAAGATGGGTCAAAACTGCAGACAGTAGTAAACGCCCATTCTTCTTCCTACACAAGATTAGCAGACTCTGTTTTTGGTGTAAAGGCCTCTGCAACAACCATTCCAACCTCTTTCTTCTTTGCCTCTTTAGCAACCAGTTTTGGACAATTCTTTATGATATGATCATTCCCTTTACAGTACTTACAAAACAATTTCTACTTTTCTAATTTCTTCTCATCTTTATCTTCCTTCTTTGAATGTGCATAATTAGCAGATTTCTGCTTACTAGTTGAAGAGCTCCATTTTCCTTTGTCCTTCTGACTAGCCAGGAAAGCCTGATCTGCAACTCGCATAATGGACCTGTTCTGCCTGGACTCATCTTCCTGCAACAGAACACAGACTAACTCCTCAAATGATAAGGCATTTGGATTGCCTTTCATCATCAACCAAAGAGTAGAAGCAAAACTCTGATATGAATCAGGAAGACCATTCAGAACAGTCTACACAAGTGAGCTATCTGGTATAACCTCATCAGCAGAAATCAACTGCTCCTTCAATTCTTTGATCTTCATTAGGAAACTGTCCATAGAATCACCTTCATTCATGTGCTCACTCTCCAACTGTTTTCGGAGGTAAGCAACACGAGCCTCATTCCTATCTTGGTACAATGTGGTAAGTGTATCCCAAGCATCCTTAGCTATTGTGCAAGAGCAAATATGAGGAATAATGGCATGTTTGACAGACAAACCTATCAATGCATGTGCCTGGGCATCTCTGCCATCCCAGTGAATCTGTTGTGCAGTATGTGTAGCAGAAACCGTAGCACGAATAGGAATATGCAGAATATCACCATCTTCTACACCTTCTGCATCAGCTTCAGTACCTACAGTTGTAACAGTTGTAGGTGTGATAGGATGTTTTTCGACACCCTGTACAATGTTCCATAGTCCTTTTGCAACCAACACATGTCGCATCATATAAGCCCATAATGGGTAGTTGGTACCATCCAACTTATCCTAAATAGCCAACATATGGAATACATCACTGCTTTCAGCCATGGCCGGTGACTAAAATACCTTGATGTAGAAAATTGATTGTATCTCAAAAAGTTGAACAAAAATGCCTAGACAAATTCCACTAGACCTATAGCAGACTTTGAGACGCTTATAGTGGCGAACAAAAACTAGTATATACCTTTGGCACAAAAAGACAAAATAGCGTGCAAAAGCATTGTGATAGTGCGTTCGGAGGCCGAAACGAGCTCAGATCGCGATTTCGGCACCACATAGTGAAGATGTTTTGATCTCGGAAACACAGTGAGTATGCTCACCAAGATTCGTGCGATTCTGAGACTTCAAATGGAGGAGTATCAACTGCACCCTAGATGAAGCGACGACCTGCTCTGATACCAATTGTTGGAGATAGACATCTGCGGAAGCATGCGAACAACACAAGGAAGAAGAAGAAGCTTGGAGCACAACACACAATACTGAATGTATTACTAGAGAATGTACAAAGATAAGTAGCCCATTAGGGCAATAGGCGTATATACAAGCCGGGGGAAAAAAACCTCCTAAAGAGGGAAAAAAGTGCCCCGGTGGTCCTAGTGTGTTCACAGACTACCTAAATATATCAACATATACATGTCAGAGAAATGAAAAAAGTGATAGGTGTCATCCTGGATCATCAGATCTTGAGCTTGATATCTCAACATGTGCTACGCAAGCTAAAGATGTCGGCTCCTCACAAGAAACAAGTACAGGTGATTCTAGATTTGTGAGAAGAATTGGATGCATTTCCTTTACCAAACCAAGGGTATGTAGCACTCGGTAAGCAACAAGTTTTCTCTATTTCAATTTCTACTTTCGATGTTGCACATACACTTCCTTGCACAATTTCATCTATGCATACCTCTATCACTCTATGATGTATTGCTTCATCTATACATTCACCTCCTCCACCTCTAGTAGTCATTCCTGATCTACACTACCCACTCCTCCATCTCCTTATCCCAGGAAAATTGCTATGGGTAGTATGGATCACCTCGCACTTTCATCCTCACATCTATCTCCACCATCTTCACTGCCACATCTATCTCCCCTATCTTCACCACCAACTCAAGCCCTAGTCACTACAAAAAAATGAGGTTATTTCTAGCCCTTTTCAAATTTAATTTCCAGCATTTAGGTGATTTCCTAAAAAAAGCATGCAAATGGACATAAAAAAAAAAGTTACGGAACACTGGTATTTCAGCGAGGTGGTATGCGCTAAAAGTTCCTACATTAAAAGCACCAAAAGTTTTAGTGCACCAAAAGTTTTAGTGCACATGTATAACTGCAAAAAATTTCAGCACTTTTGGCCATCATTTTTCGGTAGAAAATTTCAACACACGTTTCATTGAAAGTTTCAGCAGTTTCTAGTTCAGTGCTTATCATTATAGTAAAAGCATTGGAATGTCCAATGCTTTGGGTTTAAAAAAATATTCAATATTTTTTGCACTTTGATACTTTGATCGAAGTGCACATGAGCTGCAGAGGACCTGTGCTTGGAGAAAGGTATTTTTCTCCTCTGTGTCTCTCTCTCTCTCTGTCTCTCTCTCTCTCTCTCCCCCTTCCCCTCATGTTTCTCCCTCTCTCTCTCTTTCCCTTCCCCTCGTGTTTCTCCCTCCCTCTCCTCATGCATGCATGATTAGTGTGTGTGTGTGTGTATTCTCCTCATGCATGCATGCTTAGTGTGTGTGTGTGTGTGTGAAATCCAATCGTGGTATTAGTAGCAAGTATGTGTTGCAATGAGTGAGGGAATGAATGCATTTTTTTATGTGTGTGTGTGTGCATGCATGGGTGCATGTGCACATGTGTGGGTGTGTATGTGTGTGAGAGAGAGAGAGAAAGAGGGAGAGATATAAGATAGTTAGATAGTTAAAAGGAGATAAAGTTAGGATGATACATGTGATAAGTTAATTTTTTCCTAGTCGAATGGGTGGGAGGTACATGAATGTGTAGAAAATCCGATGCGAAACTAAGTGGGAGAGGATGTGGGAGCATATGTGGGAGCTTTTTATGCTTGTAACTTTTGTATGATAGCTTTTCTTATCCCAACCAGCCAGGTTGGGGGGTACATGAAATGTGCAGAAAAATCTCTGCTTAAGAGCCAAATGGGAGAGGATGCGGGAGGATGTGGGAGGACGTGGGAGGATGTATGGGGGATTTTTATGCTTGTAACTCTTAAATGATAGATTTACCACCACAGTAGACAACCCATTCACCTACAAGAGGTGGAGTGCTTCCTCGTACCATCTATAGCTGTAGACAACCCATTCACCTACAAAGGTGGAGTGCCTCCTCGTACCTTCTAGAGCTTCTTATTTCTTTATTTTGAGTTAAGTGGGGCCTAAAGCCTTAGTGATGTAGATGGTTGATCCCTTAACACGATGTGCTTGCTTTAGTTGCACAATGGTTCAAACCCCCTTGGTATTGGAAAAGAAAAAACATTCTTAATAGTGAGGTGTCAAGCTTGATGGGTTGGATAGCCTTATTGAGCTTGTTGAGGGTGATATGAAGAAATTTTAAATCTCCCCCTAGGGTGAAATCTTGGCTTATGGAGGGATCTTTGATTCAAGGATAGCAAATTGTGAATGCAATCGTGGCTTATGGAGGGATTGTTGAACCAAGGATAGCAAACAGGAGAGTTTCAAATGCAACGAGCAACCAATAGTTGTAGTGAAACATACTAGCTATTTATAGATTGTTCATATATGTTTTACCTTATACCACCAGGAATAGCTCAAATGGGTGATTTCAACACTGAGAGAGATTCCCAAAACTTAATTGATCTTTTCTAGGTCCCATAGACAAACATATTTTCTCTTTTCATTAATATTAGCAAGGTTTGAACTGAGGATGTACCCCTTCATCAAGGGTTAACACAAACCACTAGGTCAGTTCCCTTTAATGCATAAATCTTGCATTACCTTTCATTTTCAATGATGACCATGGTTCAATGATGTGCCTTCAGTGATTGATTATAACTTTAAACTCATGTTTTTTGCATCTATTTTATTCTTTGCTTGAGAACCCCATACTCCACTATTGGATCTGAATTCCTCAACAATAAGCATAGCAACTTTCTATGGTTGTGATATCGTGGCTTCGAGGTGGGAGTAGTCATATGCTATGGGAAATCCTTATTTTAACCTCAGTAATCTTTGTTTAGTGCACGACATGGAAGGAGCAACAACAAGAGCAGGATTGGCTGATTGGGAGGAGGAGTGTGTAATGTGTTCCTGGAGCCGATGCAAGTGGCAAAAGAAAAGACGTCGTAGGATTGCATTGGAACACATAAAAAAACACAATGAATTTGATCATCAACGTTTTAATGATGCTCATCAACAAGGCATGGTAATACATGCTCATTGACATGGTGCGATAATACATGTATGTGAATCATACTTTGCATGTGTTTTATTGTAGGTAAGGAATGTTGATATATCTCCACACATATCAATAGAGAGACCACAAACTAAGTGCATAATCCAACACATGGCATAAAACCAAAAGCGAACCAAATAGGAAGAGACACCAAAAAAACTACATGATGATCCCATCGATGATATGATAGAGACATTGGTCACAAATACAATGCTGACAAATACAAAACGAGGCCACATGTCTAGAGCCCATGCGGAGGATCCCAAAGAGCGGTTCATAAGAAACGCATGCAAAGACCCATTTTATGAAGGTGCAAAAGTGTTAAAGTTGAGAGCATTGCTATCCATATTGAACTTGCAAGCAACTTTTGGATGGTCTGATGCAAGTGTCTCTACATTGTTTCAATTGATGCAAAAATTATTGCTAGATGGAAATTGTATGCCCGATTCTTGAGTAGACACCAAGAAATTATTATCTACAGTTGGAATGGACTATAGATGCATCCATGTATGCCAAACGATTGTGTACTGTATGAAGGTCAATTCGAAGCACTTCATACATGTCCTAAATGTGGATTGGGTTGCTACAGACAATATCTTCAAGGAACACAAGTCCCATGTAAGATAGTAAGGCATTTTCCAATCGTTCCAAGGATACGTCACATGTTGCATTGCCAATCTATTGCAGCCATGATGTCTTGGCATAAGAAGGGGAATTCAAAGGATGGTGTAATAAGAGTGTCTACAAATTGGAAAGCTTGGAACCACATACAAGAAGAATGGAAAAAGTTTGCTAAAGAGCCTAGACATCTAAGATTTGTCCTAGCAATGGATGTTGTCAATCCATATGGATTGAAGTCAACGAAGTGGTCGACATGGCCGGTGGTTTTGGTGAAAATTGGAATAGACTAAAGAAGTTAGAAGAAAAATCTTGGGACCAGAAAGCAAGAAAAAAAAGTTCGAACCTGAAGGTAAAACAATAAGGAGAAGAGAAAAAAAGTTGAAGACAAAAATGCAAAGCAAGGGTCCCATTGGGCATGCCAAATTGAGCACCTATAGAGGAAATTCTTGTTCTTCTTATGCTTGAGGTGGTTCTTCTACTCACTAGATTATGCATTATGTGTATGCTTGTCACAACAAAAGAGATACCATGAAATGAGACAAGAATCATCAAAATAAGAGGCATTGATGCATTACTGTATTAATATCAAACATAGAAGGGGTACACGATATCCATATAGAACAATGAACAATTTCATTTTCTTAGTTGCGTTTGTTGTAGACCCACAAACATCATGTTTACTAGCCTCAAATGATGGAGGCCAACTTCAATTGTCAATCCCAAGTACTTTATCCCAATTGAGTGTATGAAGGTGTGTCTCTACAAACACAAGAAGCCCAAAAGAATCTCAACCAAATGAAATCTAGCACATGCACACATAGAATGAAGAGAAACAAGCATGAGAAGCATGCAAGAAAGCTCCCACTAGATGGATATGACCTTGAAACACCTCAACAACACCATTAAAGCCTCACACAAAGAAGGAGATCAAAGAAAAGTTCTCTAACATTAAGATGCACACTTAAAAGATTGTTTGTATTCACACTTATTTGTCTTGAAACTTAAAAATAGATCTTCTTGCTCATATTACATCCAATTCAAGCTCTAAAAGATCCTAAACATTTTATGAGTTCAAGCTATCATAGGAGAGCCTCAAGGACTCCTTGGCCTTTACAAAAGTGGAGTAAATTACCAAAAATGTGTTTTTTGATAGGAAATACACCCAAAAGTTCATGAAAGTAGGCATATGTGATTGATGGATGCCTCTTTTGTTTGGCATTCCCTAACTTAATTTTTCTTATTTCTTGACTTCACTTCCAAAGCAATAATTTGTATGATACCTCCCAAAGCAATAATTTGTATGATACCTCCCTTTTGACTTTGAAGTCCAATTTTTGCCAACAATGTTCTCTATGTCTAGGGGAATGTATTCTTCATCATTGTCATTTGATGGACTCACTTTCTCATTTTTTTTGTTTGGACCTCATGGTATTGTGCTTGAGTGATTGCATTGATTGATATGGATGTATCATAATTGGTTCTTGATGCCCCTATGATCCCAATAATGTTGATTAGAGTGGTCATTTTGCAATTGAATGAGGCTTGGGGGAATCTCTAAAGAGATACTCCTCATTGCAATCTGGGAAAAATACAATCTCAACTCTCAAATTGGACATATAATTAGGAGGGCGTGGAGATCCTTGAAGAAAATGCTCTCCATTGCACTTGTAACATGGCCCTCTCATGGGTGGAGCTCTCAACTATCTAGTAGGTGATTTAACAGTAGTGTACATCATACTAGAGTACTCTACCTCATATCCTCTATCCTACTGAGAATTTTGACCATGCTATAGTGCGTTGTATGAGGCATTGTAGTTAGTATTAGACTCCTTACAATAACATCCTTCTTCATTCACATGCTTATAGGTAGTTTCATGTTGATGTAGTGGCTGCATTATGGACATGGGCACAATTTCTCTTTCTTTGTCTTCCTTGAGATTGATGTACTCTAGTAATAAACTTCATTGTCATCTTCATAGGGAGTCTCATGCAGATTTGTTGATTGCATAAATGATATGGGCACAATTGATCTTTCTTTGTTTTCCTTAAGATTGATGTATTTCATATAAGCTACATTCTATGGTGCAAGGAGATTTTAACCCAAAATCAGTTGTGGTGCGTTAAGATCCAATTACACCATTTGTGGGCTTGATGTTTGATAATATGTTATTGTATTGACATCTCCTAGTGGACCTCCTAGTGAATAAGGATATGGCCTAGGCTGATATGCAAGAGCTTGTTTGACATGTCTTCTATTGTAGTGGTAGCCATAAGTACCATGAATTGTGTGCTTATTTTCATAATAGCAGTACTAAGGTTCCCTCCTATTTATAGGTAGTGGTAATGCCTTCCAAAACTTCATGTCTGAGTAGAATGGTCTCCTCTGAATTGGTAGCATATATGGAGCGAATGCACACCTTGAGGAGGAACTTGGTGTGATTCATTGCTCTATTGTTGTTGATCATCAATCTTCTTAGCTACTATCTTTGCTAATTTCTCAATAGATGGCATTTGTGATGGAGTTTGAAATAGTCATTCTTTATTTGTACATGAAGGAGTTTGAAATCTTTTGCAATATCTTCTTCTAGAACAATGCACTCTTTTAGCCAAGCATCTATAGTCTACAATTTCTTGATGTAGAACAAAGTTCTAATTCCTCCACTTAACAATCCATCAAGAAAAGAGAGATCATCTTTTATTCAGAAGGAAGTTCTCATGTTGGACATCAATCTACATATTGATTGAATCTTTGAGTGGCAAGTCAAATGGTCCCATTACTTGCTTGCTTGAAGCTATGAATCAAAGAAAATGTATCATGGAAAGAAAACTGATTTTTCATATGTTTGACAACTTGTGAAGGTTGAAGCATTTGTCCTTAGTCTAGAGGTTTGAAATGGAATAACATCATTATGATCGAATCAAGGATTAGAGGGTTCTCTCCTCATCTAAGGTTAAAATTGTAGATTTATTCCTCTCGAGTCTCCTTCATTTGAAAACTTTGGAATGATTAGGGGAATGGAAATCATCCCTATCCAATGTGTTTTCTCTTGGAAATTTGTTTGGAAATCTTTGTTAGTTTGTACTCCTCTTTGAGGATTCTTTTTCTCTTGCAACAAAGGCAATGAAAAGATAGGCATACCTAGGTAAATGTACTTGGCCATGTTTGACTCTATTGTTTCCCAATGGTCTCATCACAGCCTATCTATGTATGCAAAAATAAGGAACATTCTCAAGATCTTTTGTTTCTTGGATGATCAATGGAGTAGGACTTTTCTTATCATCAGAGCTAAAGGTACAAAAGGCCATGTTTGATCCAACAATGAGGTAGAGCTCTATGAGTTTGGAATCCTAAGGTACTAGGTCTTCACTTATTATTATGTTGGGGATGTATGTCCCTCATCAAGTGTTGGCTAAGTCTTCATCTAAAGCATTCAAGTCCTCAACCACTACTCCAAAATCATTCATTCTCATAAGGAAGCTCACATACCATGTACATGATGGCTTGTTTGTATAGATAGTGACCATCTATGAACTTGATAATAGGTTTCTTCCATGGACTAACATTGATAGAAGTATCCAAGCATAAAAAATTATGGTTTAATCCATTCAAATAAACCACTACTCCTAGACCATTGGTATACAAGTATTCTAGAGTGGTACAATACTTGTTGTCAATAATAGACACAAATTTCTCGCTCATGAGTTTTCTTTGCATGCCATTGGAGAAATCCATTGCTTCAAATTCATTTTTAGAGTTGCCAGAGTAAAAAAAGTGAGTTTGTAAGCAGGGTTTTGATTCATGCTCCCCTTCAAGGAGATGTTCGTTTGAATTCTAGTGTATTGGGTCGTGTATGATGTGGGAAGAGTGAAGCAATTGAAATAAAAAAAGTGAGAACTATGCAAATTTTTTCTCATTGAAAAGATGAAAAACCTCTTGAAATAAAGCCAATTAATAATAATAATGAATGAGAGGAGCTCCAAGAATCAAAAGCTTCAGAAAAGATAAATATTAAACTTTCAATGTGTTTCTTATAAATAGAAAGTCTATTTTTTGCAATGTGATCCTTGTGTGTAAAGACCAAGGAGTCCATGAGTCTCTATAGGATATTCTATCCTCTTGGATTTTTGGGATCAATTCAAACATCAAGTGAGCTAGTTGGATTATTTTTTAAGTTTCTTAGCCAAATAACTACAGATAAGGTCAATATTTTAAGTATAAAATATATAAACCCTAATTTGTAATCACTTTTTAGTGTCATTTAGTATGAAATTTCATACATCTAGATTTTAGAGAACTTTTATTGAGCTAGTTGGATTATTTTTTAAGTTTCTTAGCCAAATAACTACGGATAAGGTCAATATTTTAAGTATAAAATATATAAACCCTAATTTGTAATCACTTTTTAGTGTCATTTAGTATGAAATTTCATACATCTAGATTTCAGAGAACTTTTCTTGCATCTCCTTCTTTGATTCAAGCTTTCACAATATTCTTGAGGTCTCCCAAGGCCATATCCACCTAGTGGAAGTGTTAGCTGAATGTGTGATATTTCCTTGTAGTTTTGGAAAAAATATAATTCATACTATTTATGCCCATAGTTTGTGAAAATAGCAAAATTGATTCTTGTAAAATAGATTTATCGAACTCAATAGCTACCCATTTGTTCCATTGTATCTCTGCATGAGACCTACAAAATACAAACAATCCACATAATACACAAAGATCATGAACACAAATTTCTTGGGCTTCACAAATGTGGTCCAACATAGAGTCTTTGTGGCTAACTAGGCCATTATATGTTTTATTACAAAACATATACGAAAGTGTTTGACGATCATTCGGCCTTTCACATGGACACTAATGGTAACAATCTCCCACTAAAGGCAAATATGGAAAAAGTGAGTAGGGGAGAAAAAAATAAAGAATGATAAAGAATACCTTAGTGTAAATATACAAGCTATATCTCCCACCTGATGGGCATGTTACATATTGTACAAGTAATTGTGCAAGTTTAAGAATCAAGTAGACCCCATCAAGTGACAAGGGTGTCAAAATTTGTCCTATGATAGAGCTTTAATCAAAGAATCTACAACATTATCTCATGTATGAACCTTCTCAAGAATGATGCACTCATTGTCCAATCAATCTCTAACAAGTGACACCTCACCTCAATCTTCTTGTTTTTTGCATGATAGACCAGATTCTTAGGAAAATCAATGGCACTATGACTATCACTAAGAAAACAAGGTACATGATGAGGTAGAACCATATCATGGAGTAGTAGAGAGAAGCAATGGAACCATAGTAGAGGCTGCAAGGTCAATAAGAAAGCCACAATGCTTCCTTACATGCCTCACTTGCTACAACATACTATGCTTCTATAGTGGAAACATTTGTACATTCTTGAAGATGAGATCTCCAAGAGTTAGCACCTCCAAAAAAGTGAAAAATATACCCTGATGTATACTTATGATTGTCTACACAAGCAACATAATCCGAAATCTCTTTAACCAATGATGGATGTTGTTCCTCTACCCAAGCATAGACACTTTTCCTTAGTGCCATATCTCAAAATCATCTTGACTTCTTCCCAATGCTTCTTGCCAGGATTAGACATATGCTCACAAGTCCCACTGCAAATTTTAATGTCTAGTCTCGTAGCTACCATAGCATACATAAGACTATCAAGAAAAAAAAATTGATAAGGAATTTTGGTTATAAATTCCTTTTCCTCATCTGATTTGTGGCGATCATCATTGCTCGATTTCACATATGTAGGTAAAGGTTTACTCAATGCCTTGCCACCCTACATATTGAATGTGTGAAGTACTTTGAATATGTACTCACTTTGAGACAAGTATATGCATCTTTTACTCCTATCATGAGTAATGTGCATGCCAATAATATGTTGGACATCCCTTAAATCCTCCATATCAAATGTCTCACTCAACTTCCCTTTGAGCAATGACAAGTCATCAAAGGACTTCCAAACAATCAACATAAAGTATCAAGGATATCAAGTTGCCATTTTAGCATCTCTTTATGTAGAGAAAATGATCCTCATCGCTTTGAGAATAGCCTTGAGAATGCACAAAAGAATCAACAACAAGAGGGTTATGTAGTTCTTGGAAAAGAAAGTCTAGTTTGTAAGCTAGAGAAGAGCAAGGCTTGAGAGATCATCCTAGGTGAGAGAGAGCATCAAAAGAAAATTGAGGTTGGAAAGTTATTACCCCCTTTCTCAATTCTAGTCTAGGTTAAGATGCATAGTTCTAGAATTAGGACTTAGGGTTACGATAGGAATCCTCCAAGTCCAAAAAACTCTAAAAGAAACAAGTTCAATATAAATACAACATTGATAATCACCACATAGCACTAAAGGTAAAAAGGAACACAATCAAATGATCTGACATTCAAGTCATTTAGTGCAAGTATTCTTGACCACAACACATTGAGACAAGGTCCTAACAAAGTAAATAAATGAAGAATAAATTGATAATTGAACTATCATTAAAGCATGATTGTTAAAGAAGAATACAAATGGAATCGGGTTAAATATATGAACCTTAGATCAAATAAACACCTAGGAAAAATGGATTGACAAATCCTAAGTTCATTTGAAGCTAGTGTCAACCATGCTACCATGTCTTAGTCTAAGATTACGTAATCACCCGTCCAGGGAGAGCCAAGGGATGAGTGAGACAGAGAGTTTATATAGCATGGAGAGAACTATGCCTAGAAATAGAGTAGCCTACCAAGAGGTGTGAGAAGGGCCCTATAAAACACAATCAGAGTACATCCAAACTAATTGATTAGGTGCTCCCATCTATGAAGATGGTTTGCAAAGATCTATGGTACAATTGAGAAACCTACAACAACCATATGGCTTAGATCACCCTATAGTTAAATTCAAGAATGCTTCCTACATACACAAGCAGGGAACTATGTACATCATTACTAGTCACCCTGATAGAAGGGATGACATAGGGAATGTCCTTACATAGTCTAAAATTAGAGATTTAGATGAGGATGAGGAGGAGGAGGAGGAGGAGGAGGAGGAGGAGATACCAACCACTCCTTGGAGAGATTTGTACTGACAAGAATAGTGGCCATGACCAAATTACCTCAGGACAATGCCACTATAGAGCTTGACGTGAATGAAGATATAGAGGAGGCTTCTTGGATATTAGGTCAAACAAGCCCCATACTAAGAAGGATTTCCTTGTATATGAATTCAAAGTCCCAAATCATGTGGGAAAAACAACCTATATGAGTCGTGATTTAGATTGAATTTACTTAGTCTCAGACTACACTAAATAGACTCATCTTTGGCAAGGCCAAAAGGTCTTTCCTTTGCATAAATAGTCAACATCACATAAGCAAGCTAGTGCAGGATGCTAACTCCTCAGGAGTTTAGAGAGAAAAGACTCTAGAAGTAAGCTTCATACAGAACCTAGGGAGAGGTATATCAAAACAAGGCTCAAGTAAACTAGAGAGAGAAAGAGAGAGAGAGAGAAATAGAGGACATATGTCACACAGAAAAGGACAATGATTTATCTCTACCTAGACAAAGAGAACACTCGATGATGCTGAGACCCTCACAGGTAGTTAAGACCATGAAGAACTACTTTGATGGCACAAGAGATCCCTATGATCACATGGCCAAATTCAAGTAGGTCTTGAGATGGAACAAGTAGAGGAATTTTTCACTCAATATGAGATTTTTGGGTTAACCTTGAAGGCTACAACCTCGGCATGGTTTCAAAATTTGCATCCAGGTGAATACCAAGTTGTGTATCTTCATTCATCCATGATCCATAGTTGTGTATCTTCATTCATTCATGATTGGTCACTAGATCTAGCACTATGGATTGATACATCCTCCTCCTCTTTATGTACATGATTCCATTGAAGGGGTGGAACATCCCTATATGATAAATTTTGGAGATTTATTTTAGTCACCATACCCTAGTGTTGAAGGTATAAGGCATCTCTTCCCCAATCTTGAACTACCTTTAGTTGTTGCATGAACGGTCTTTTTAGGATCATCTCATACTTACATACCTTGCCAAATTGATGTATAGCTAGGGTATGTTCAAATTCTACTCTTCATTTGGCTAAAACTACATTTTCAAGGAGTCCTAAAGGTCGTTCAACATGCCCATCTGCTACTTGCAGTTTCATTTGTGTTGGTCTTAAGGCTAATTTTCCCCAGTTTTCCCAAATTTCTTTGGTAGCCATTCCTACTCCAACTCTAGTATCCAATATGGCCTTGGTCATGTATCCTCAAAAGGTAATTGGAAGACAAGTATTTCCTTCATCTCCTTCATTAAAGTCTCCAACTTTATCCACATGAATTTTGATAGTTGATGTTCTCCCCACCTTCTCTTCCTTAGTTGACGTGCTTTGTTTTGTCAAATTCAATTGATTTGCCAAATTTTTCCATAGATGGGGTTTCACTTGCAAAAGCTCATTTAGGGTTATAGAACATTGAACTTTTGGTTTCTTCAATTCTTGCAGGGTGATCAACACTTCCTTTAAGGTTCTCCTCTCCTTGCATCTTATTGTTTGGGCATGAAAGAAATCTGATTTTTGCTCATATTCACCCATATAATTTGGAATTGTAGTTAGGCTGATAGTTTAGTCTCTATTTTGATCATGATTGCTTAAATATTTTTGAGTTCACTTCCTACTTAACCATAGGTTGGTTCATCAAAGCATCTAGTTCTATGAAAGTACGGATATCTCTTTCATTTTTCTTCCTTTTGTAAATCTTCAGGCATAGGATCCACTAGAATTGATCCTACCTATTCCTTTGTTTGTTCTTCTTTTACCACATTGCTGTTTTGATTGGTTGGACTAGTTAGCTTAGGTTCAGGATCTTTTTACTGATTTATCATTATCCTTAGCCAACTTCTTATCCACTTTTTTTTTCTCTCTCTCATCTAGCTTTCAATTTTAGTTTCTTCCTCTTTAAGGTTTCTAATGCGTCTTCTAAATCTTCTACTACTTGAGGTGAAGATTTTACCTCATTCCCCTCTTTCAGACTGTCAAGTTTTTGAATCCCTAGGTTTTCTTTGGCTTTGGCTTTGGTAATGGATTTTAATGGCATGGTGTATTCTTTATCACTTCTTGAGGACTATTACTTCAATTACATTGATCTAAGATGTAGGTGATGCTTTAGATGGGTTCTTAGGATAGTCTCTGAAAATGTGTTCTTTTCCACAATCACTACCCTTCCCAAACCCTCTAAGGTGGTGGGTGGTAAGGCATTGTACAATCTCTAATGAAATGGTCCCCTCTACATCTACAACATGGTCCTCTAGGTGCAGATGTTCTTACCATAGGTCTTCTTGGAGCTTGAGCTCTAGGTATTGCATACATTACCTTGGCATGTTCAAATCTGTATGTGTTTCCATAGCCATCATGTTCGTAACATTGTTGCTCATAAGAAGATTCATACTCTATGGGATTTTGATCATAGAAGTAATAATCTACATAGCTTCGTTCATAGCCTTGATTTATGTTTTCTATGCTAATAAATGGGGTTACAAGTACCATTACACTCTCTAGGTTTTCTTTTGGTTGTGTAGACTGGATAGATACTACGTTTTGAGGATGTGGGGATTGCTTCCCTAGCACTGGTTGAGGTTGGTTGTATCCTTGATACTCATAAGGCCTCGGAGCCATGAGTGGTCCTTGATATGGAACATATCTTAGAGCCTCCCTGACTTATTCTCTTGGTTGGTATCCAAATGGCCTATATTGTGGTGGCAGGAGTGGTCTAGACTACATTTTATAAGGAATATTTTTAGTGATATGATTGGTGTATCTCTGTTCTATGTGATAGTAGAGGTTAGGCCCTTGTGATGGATTCCTATTGTATTGATATGGTTGTGGGGGAATAGTTCCTTCTCTTGCACAAGCACGAGATGGGTGATCTCCTCCATAGTGCAAACACCTTCTTAACATGTGCATTCTCATAGGTTGACTTTGATAAGCTTTTTGAACTAGTTGGTTTTGAACTCCTAATTATTGTGCCACTAAGTCTGCTAATTCCTCAACATTGTTAGATTTGGAAGAAGCATTACTCTCTTGGGGTTTTTAAGATTTTGCATCAAATGGTATATATATATTTGAAAAATTATTTTTGTATAGCAAGATATAAGAATATAATCATATTTGAGTCTCTAAATGAGGATTTTGACCCCTATAAAGAAATGCAATTTGGAATGTTTTAGTTATTAATCCTTTTTGGGAACATAATGCGGCATGATAATTCAAATATGAATAGACAAAAGAAGGATTTTATTAGAAAACAAGCATCTAGACCAAATTTCACCAAAATGTGAGGAAATGACTATTTTGGAGATGAAGTTTGGGTGCATTTTCCAACTAATATTCCTAGAACAAGGATTATCAAAGCTTTATTCATCCACCAGAAAGGAATATTTATGTAGGCCCAAGGATGAAAAAACAGGCTCAAATGGTATGCATTCAAAGGTAAGTATAACTTACAAATGGTATGAGATACCAAACAAATAGGCTCAAAAAGAAAAAGAATATTTGGAGTACATCAACTCTTAAAATGTATGATGTAGATATTCTTCTTTATGATTTTGCCTTAACAAAAATAGGGCACTTGAGGAAATGGATCATCAATATGATAAAGCAAAAGTTACAGATCTATGTGAGATAGCTAATCATAGGCAAATAAGAAGATTTATGCATGATCGTGCAGAACTTGGTATATGATTGGATTAGGATAGAGCTCTTGTTGATATAGAAGAAGAAGAAGAAGAAGAAGAAGAAGAAGAAGAAGAAGAAGAAGAAGAAGAAGAAGAAGAAGAAGAAGAAGAAGAAGAAGAAGAAGAAAGCTTGCAATAGTCTCAGAATAAATCAAATGCATCCAACGAGGGGGATGTAGATATAGATCAAGAAAGTTATGAAACGATGTGAAAATCTATGATTTTTTGGTGCTTATGCAAATGCTCCAAAGCAAATAATGAAACCATGTTCTATTGCATTTTTGAATGACTATCTGAGATCCTCCATCGAACACACCTTCAATTTTTATTTTCTATCTATGATTTTTTGGTGCTTATACAAATGCTCCAAAGCAAATAATGAAACCATGTTCTATTGCATTTTTGAATGACTATCTGAGATCCTCCATCGAACACACCTTCAATTTTTATTTTCTCATATAGATTTTGGAGATGTCAATGTTAAATATATCAAAATGTTGAGCGCATTTTGACCTCCTAAATTTTCCAAAAATGACAAAAAATATCAATAATCACATGTTTTCACTTGATTTTTAAAATATATGTATGCTGCTATAAAGGGTTTTCAAACATAAGATATATATTGCTTGATTTTTGATGCGGGAGTTCTCTTTTTATGACATAATTCTTGTTTGTTACGACTCGCTATTCTAGGATGGTTGAATTGAACTCGTGCTCTTTTTAGACCTCTTATCCTCATCATTGTGAGTTGTGTGTCATTGGAGAGGTGGCACATCTCTATAGCATTAGTATGCAAGTTGATCTTAGTAGTTGTGCCATTATGTTAAATATAAATAGCATTACCTCCCAAGCCTTGAACCACTTTCACTTGTCTCAACAATGTCCATCCTAAGAGCACTTCATAATTACTTGCTCAACAAAATCCACATACAACAATAGTGTTTTCAAATTCAACATCGCATGTGGTCAAAGATACATTTTTTAGAAGACCTAAAGGTCTCTCCATATGTCTATCAGCTAACTATACACACATTCTAGTTAGTTGTATGGCTTGCTTGCCACACTTTTCCCATAGTCTCTGAGCAGCAATGGCTACTCCCATGCCTCAGTGTACAATAATCTTGGTAATCACACCATTGTATTGGTTGGTAACAATGTATTACCCTCATCACCTGCCCTATCAATTCCCAAAAAGTATTTTAGCTCTCCCAAATCTGACATTAAAAATTCAGATTTCAATTGCTTTTTCGAATCAGCAATCCTCAAGCTCAACCATTCTCTTTTCCCTTTTCATGGCTTGCCTACCTCTTTGATTCTTCCAAGACCCCTTTGTGGCTTGAGAATCCTCTGCTAGCTCGTCTCCATATAATCATTACAACATGACTTCCTAGATTATATGGATGGCAATTGGGGAACTTGCACATGTGGAAAAACTCTTATGAAGTTGTTTGGATTGCATATATAGCATAGACCCCTTGGCGAAGTAGGTATGAGCTTAGGTCGAGCCTAGTTTGTTTGTGGGACATTCATTTAATACACATGGTTATACTCTAGGACCACAAGTTGGAGTAGCAATGGTTATAGGGATATCATTCACAAAGATGAGTAGACCATGATGTGTACTATGAGGTTGGTCATCTAAGCCCATTGGGTAATATGGCTTTTTCCTTTCATCTTCAAACATGGGAAGTAGAGTCGGATCCACATACCTATACTCTTAAATGTCCAAGTGGTAAGGACCTTTGCTTGTAGGAAGTGGCAGAGCCCAAAAGGACTCTTTTGAATCTATTGCAAGGTAAACCTTAGGAGACAATCCATCATAAATTACCTTGGTTACATGTATGGTAATTATTTTAGATGGTAGAGTATGTGAACCAATGCTACCTTCTGCTTGTTCTGGCTCCGAAATAGTATCCATGTTTTGTAGGATTTTTACCCCATGTGGAATGATTCTTTCGGAGCCATATGTAACCATGTAATATGATCCCATCTTATCCATCATAAATTCTCTCTCTAGTTTGACCATGATGATGTTTGGGAGAGCGAAATCCTTGAGCTCACCAAGTTCGACAATAGATTGAACATAATCATCTTGATAGATGATGACTCATAGCTCATTAGTATGAGTGAAGATGACTCAAATTTGGTATTCACCTTCGTGCTTTGACATTGATCTTGCTCGTAGGGAGCAGTAGAGGCTAAAATGGTTCTTTTGAATCTATTACAAAGTAAAACTTTGGGGACAATCTAGTTTTCCAAGATTTCTACCCCTTGTGGGGTGATTCTCTCCGGCCCATTTGTAACAATGTAATAGGTTCCCATCTTATCTTCTAGCGATTCTCCCTCTGGTTTGACCATGATGATGTTTGGGAGAGCCCAATCCTTGAGATCACCAAGTCCAACGATAAATTGACTAGAATCATCTTGATAGATGATGTCTTCTAGTTCATTAGTATGTGTGAAAGATTTTTAGGCCATTGTGTCAATTTCACTTTTGGAATCAATAGTTGTCTCGTATATGCTCCTAATCAAGCCTATATCACTCTCTTTAGTAGAGTTGCTACTACCTGTCAATCAATTGGTTCCTGGTAATCTCTCTAACCTAAGAATCATACATGCACACACCCAAGCAAGCAAGAAGCAAATTGTATAGCGTGGAGATTTTATTTCCTCTTCTCAAATGAACTCAAGAGTTAGATCAGTACCTAAATACCACAAATTCTTACTTGGAGCTTTGTGATGTCTCTCCTCATATTGAATGAGCAATCAAACATGTACACCTATAAAAGATTATATCATAGTTTTATAAACAAGTTTGGGAAGGAAAGAATAGGTGAGCATGGATCTTTATATATTGAAGAAGGGGAGGGCCTGACTAGGATATTTTTAAGGATCTAGATTGGAAAAGAGAAAAAAATAAAATTCCCCCTCCCTAGAGGTGGTTTATATCTCAAGTCCTTTTTGTTGATATATTTAGGTAGTGATGTGCATGAACACACTAGGACTGTCGGGGCACTTTTTTTCCTCTTTAAGAGGTTTTTTTCCCCCAACTTGTATATATTCTATAACCCTAATGGGTTACTTATCTTTGTACATTCTAGTGGTAATACATTCAGTATCCTTCCTTACGTCCAACAATTGGTATAAGAGCAGGTCACCGCTTCATCTAGGGCATTGTTAACACCCCGTTGATCACAGTCTCAGAATCAAAGTGTTTGTGCAAGCAATTTTGTCTTTTTGTACCAAAGATATATACAGGTTTTGATTCACTAGTATAAGCGTCTCGAACTCTGCTACAGGTTTAGTAGAACTTGATAGGGTAGTTCTGTTCAACTTTTTGAGATACAATCATTTTTTTGCATTAAGGTATTTCAGTCAGTGGCCATGGCTGAAAGTAGTGATGTATTATGTATGTTGGTTGTTGAGGATAAGTTGGACGGTACTAATTACCCATTATGGGCTTTTACAGGTGGACAATCTAGTGCTGGTGTTAATGAGGCAACTTCTCAGCCTTTACAAGTTTCATGTGATGATGCAGATCATTCCATTTCTAATGCAGATTTACATGATGCACTTGTTGATGAGAGAGTTGATATTGAGGAGGCAAAAACTATGCCAAAATGGCTAGTGCAGACTTTGCGTGACAACAAATTAGACACATCTCTATCATATCGTACTCCTTTTGGCTCTCATAGTGCTTCGTTCGCATCCGATTTCTATGCTATGGCTGCCTTTAGTCTCTGTGATGAGAATGAGCCTGTTTTGCTTGATGAAACACAAAATTCAGAAAATTGGATGGCTGCTATGCAATTTGAATATGATGCTATAATGAAGAATGGTACCTGGTCTTTATGTGACTTGCCTCTTGGCAAGAAGGCCATTGGCACTAAGTGGGTATACAAGTTGAAGCGTAAATGTGATGGAATAGTTGACAGGTATAAGGATAGGCTTGTTGCAAAGGGTTATGCTCAAGAAAGAGACATTGATTTTGATGAGACCTTTGCTCCTACTTGCCGAATGAATACTCTTCTTAGCATCTATGCACTTGCAGCTCATCGTGGTTGGAATGTACATCAGTTGGACATAAAAACTACATTTCTTATTAAGTAATTTTCTACAAATTACTCATATATAAACTAATATTTTTATATGGTATACACGTCCCACAAAATTTTAAGCAAATAAGAAAATTTCATTATGTGGGCAACTAATACTAGTTAAAAGGTCTCACATATCTTTGAAGATGAACTTCTTTGGAGAATTATGTTGGTTTTAAATGTATATTGAGTACATAAAACTCTAACCCCTACTTTGTGAGATTCAGGGGGTCCCATGGGCGCTATGCAATGTGCATGCCTTTCACTGTATTTCCAAACTAATTCAAGCTAATCTTGAGAGTAGACTCAATGACCAAACTTCCTTTAAAAACAATATTGTGTGCATGAAACTCTCATCTTTGCGTCTTCCATTGTCTTTCAACAACTAAATGATATGAGTTACCCTAGCTTTAAGAAAACCTTTGAAAAAAAAAATTGAAGATATTATGTATTAGGAAAATGGGCGAACCAAATTAACTATCAAACCAAAAGATCTCTTGAAAAAAAATCCTCTAATGAAGATACAAGAGCGTAAAGATAATGCCAATGGTGCTTGTAAACTTTTGCGTTTGGAATGCACTCGAGCGTCACAAAAAACAAGAGTGTTCATTCTAATGTTTTTTTTTTTTTTTTTTTTGAGAGTACAATGAATTGGAAAGACACACACACCTGACCTCGTAAGGTAGAGGCACCCATCTTGGGGAACTTTAAAAAAAAAAATAAAAAAAATAAAATGGAGGTTCGGCCGAGGCCTACTCCCCCGGACTTTAACTTTGAAATTACAATTGTACAAGGAAGGGCATAGTACCCATGGGACCCCCCTTATCCCACAAGAACAGGGGTTTACAACTGGGTTAAACGGCGGTCACAACTACCGCGGGGATTGTCAAACGATGGCCAACAGCCACATACATCAGTTCCTGGGATTTATATGTCCCTACATGTTGCTGCCAGGGGTTGAACCCTCGCCCCCGCCTCAAGAGGCGAGGCCCAACCACCAAGCCAGCGAACCGGGACATCTTGAAGAACTTCATGGACACCCATCTTTGGGAACTCATGGTTATGTCGAGATTCGTGAACTGAGGACTCCCTCCTTGAGACTCAAAGCATCAACCACTATGCTATGCGGGCTTGGACTATTCTAATGAAATATTGAATTTCAAAGCCTTGCAAGTCCTCGGAGTCGGAGATGACGCTGTGGTTGGAGTCCCGTCCACAGGAGCTCACCCTGTTATCGTGTTCGTCCCATAGCTCTCCTTTATCGTTCCCTTTTCGACGCAGTGATTATTCTTCCCACGACTCTTTCAGGGTGCGGTTTCATCGCAATTTCAGGCTGGTGATAAATGCTGCAGCGTCAAATCTTTCGACATTCGGGTATGTAGACATGCGTGCATGCTCTCGTACACTCAGTATGTCTGCATAGAGAGCGCGCTAGAGAGAGGGGGCCAAAAAAGATCAATGAGATCGATCATGCATCGTGGGGATGTGAAACTTAATTATCATACACGAAGTAAGAGCCAACCATTATCTTACATATGCATGGTAGGGTATATTTAAGAATAATGTAACGGTAGGAAGAGTCTAGGGCAGAAAACATGGAAGGAGATGGACATGAGATCAATAAGGTTAACAATGATGCAAGGGGGTCCAGATTCTAAAAGCTATCCAATCTTGAAGTTCATGAAGTACATGATATATTGGTATATGTGGAATAAAGGGTTGGTAAAATAAGTGTGGGACATGGTGGTGATTGTATATTCAATTTGTTTGTTATACTTGTAAAAATATGAGGTATGAAATCTATATCAGGCTCGACTTTTTTTTTCTGAATGTTATATGGCCTTTTTTTGATGTTTAAAATATTTTCTTGCAATTTTATGTTCTATCATGTGAGGGTTTGAGAGTTATCAAGTTACATGATGGAATGTTCGAAATGGCCTAGAAAATGATTTAGGATGTAACATTTTCATAGCCAACACAAAGCAAATCTGTTTTGTGATCATTTGAGTGTACATTGAACCATTTTCACTTGTACCTATATTTGTTTCTTATGTTTTATATTCTTTCATATTTTTTTTGGGTCAAAATTTTTGGTCGAGTATGGAAAACTTAGGTTATGAACCATACTTGTTTCCTACTTCCCTACTCATACAATATGGTGATATGGTTCTTATATGGAGCAATTATGCTTTAAGATGAGCTCTTATAGGCTATCTTTGGATGAATGGCTTGTAGATGACAAGTTCAGATCTATTAGATATCTTCATGTCAAGAACCTTCTTGCTTTGAAGTTGAAGAATCTTAAAATTGAGATATCCATTTAATTTTCATTTTTGCCATGCAAACTTTGTATTTGTGGCCTCAACAACCCTTTCTCTCTCCCTTGAGAGGAGAACGATGTAAGTGGACCTCTTTTGGAATCTTGTATGCATATACATTCTCTTTTCAAGCTTATATCTATACATGCTACACCTATGAGTGCTTATAGGTGACTCGTTGTAAAGATTGTAGGGAGAAAGGGCCAAGTGAGTTTGCAGTCTTTATATTGACTTTATATGTCTATATAAGTGGAGCATTTGTATGTATAGTGCACATCGTGCACTATTTTGAGTGATATGATCTACATACCTTCTCTTCTTTGGGGACTTTCATGACTATCCTCATTCAAGCTCAATTCGATTTTATAAGACAAAATCATTCAATAGCTTGTTTGCTCCATGAAGTAATAAAGTTCACTTTTAACATGTACAAACAATGATTCTTGTAACTCTTGATAAGAAATTAGGAATGTGCTTCTCCATGTTTTTTTGTTCTCTTCACATGCACAAGCTCTCAAGACCAACAATCCTCTTTCAAGATAGAGGATGCAACTTTCTTCTCTATGTCACTTCTAAAATAGAATATGTCGAGGGGGTGTGGCCTGATGGCTCACTCTTAACTTTTTGGGAGTCCCGAGTTTGATTCTTGGCTGGACATATCCATGAGATCTATAAGATGGGTGCTCCGACCGTACGAGGTTGGGTGTGTGTGTCTTTCCAATTGTTCGTTCCAAAAAAAAGAATGTAACATATAATAGAATAAGGGCACCCAACATACATATGTAAATCCTGAAAGTGAATTTAAAACCTAAAGATTCAATGGGTAGCTAGACTACTAAATACATATGCCAATTGTAATCCTACTAAAGAGAATAGGTGAAATGAGAAAGGAGAAACATTAGCAAAATTTTGCAGCTTGTTGATGTGGTTTAGTCAAGATGACTCATCATATGGATGAAATTCTTCTTCATGTTTGGAACATAAAGAACATTGGAAATTGTAAAATTTCCACCTTCTCTGGACTTAAGGTTTACTTCTCCAACACCTACAACATCTAAATCATGACCATCTGCAATGGTCACTCTTCTAAATGAAGAGTTAGAAAGGGAAGAAAATACCTTTCAGCAACCTGTCATATGCTTAGTAGCTCCAGAATAAAAAATCCAAGGATTATCAGAGATTGCATTTAATGCTGCCTAATCAAAAGCTACCTCTTCAATAGTAATACATGCATAAAAATCTACCTTTGAAGATTTAGGTTTTGGATCATCTTAAGCATTATTACTTGATGCTTTCTCCTTCTCATTAAGAATACTTGTTTTGCACTCTACTATGTAATGACTTGATATCTTATAGTAATGTCATACTCCTTTCTTTGAATCAGATGTAGTTGAAGACTTTTCTTTGGGTTTAGAGGAAGCATTAGGGGAAGGACTGGGAGACTTAGGATTAGAAGACTTAGTGTCCTTCTTGGATTGCTGAATCTTCTTCCCCTTTTTTGTCTCCTTCTTCTTCTTTCCCTTCGACGATGATAACATGGCTTCATCATTCTCTTCCATACCCTTTTGTTGATCTTCATTTTGAAGTAACAGAAATTGTAGCTCTTCAAATGAAAGTTCTTTATCTCTTGTAGAGAGAGATAAAGAAGTAACAAAAGCATGATATGAAGATGGAAGTGAGTTTCGAAGTGTATTTACCATCTCTTCATTTGAAATGTTGACTCCAACTTTGAGTAACTGATCTCGTAAGTCTTTGAGCTTCAAAATATTGATTGAACTGACTTACAAACTTTCATCCTTGTGCTGGCTAGCTGTCTCCTAAGATGAGCTTTCCTAGCAGAGTTTTTGCTCTGATAGAGATTCTCTAACTCCAACCAAGCTTGACAAGAGGTTTTGCATGACCTGATCTGAGGTATAATATGCCTCTTGACTCCCATAGCAATATATGAAAGTGCTTGTGCATCCCTTGAATCCCAACTGAATTGCTCTTATGTAGGAAGTAATCTGGTAGTAGTACGGACTCTTGATGATGAAGTAGTTTCTTTTTCTTCACTAACCTCTTGTTGAGCAGAAATAGGAATAGAAGGTCTTCTAGAAGATGAAGTAGCTTCTTCTTCGACTTGTCTTGGCCTTGGATAAGTGCTATTGACAATATTCCATAAGTCCTTTGATACTTACAAATTCATCATCATAAAATTCCACATTGGATAATTAGACATTCTCTCAAGCTTGTCTTCATTCTTAAGTCTATAATCACTCATCTTTTTAAGGATGTATGTCAACTATGCTCTGATACCAAATGTTGTAAGTGGGGTGGGCCTCAATAACAATTACTCACAGGCAGTGTTGTTATCAGATGCGTCTGGTTCCCTATCCGGGCGTGGGTTATTCTGTTCTAGACGTCTGGCTAGGGAATGGTTTCAGACTTCGCCTTTCGTTTCTCGGCGTAAATGAATTGGAGTGAGGAAAAAAAGGGTTTTCAGTCTGCCAACTTTTTCCTATTAAATATTGAGGTCTCAGGTTTCAGTTTATTCAGGTTTGTCTATATTATGACATGTGCTTTCCAACATGCTTGTTTTTCCCTTTCTCATATGGGTTTATGATTTATCCATTCATATTTCAGGTCTTGCTTATTTTTCCATTTATTGATGATCTTTGTGGTGGATGTCTCCTTTGCAATTGAATTCATAGGCTCAATTCTTTGATGAGCTCTGTAGTGCTTGTCTCCTTTTTGTATTGAATTGATAGGCTCAATTGGCATAGTCAAAAGAGAATTTATGACTTTTTTGGCAACTCAATCATTCTATGGATCTTTGTGTTGGGATTGCATTGTTAATAATTTAGAGTTCTGTCCTGCAAAGTCTGAATCTATTCAGACATGTCAATCTTATTGTTGGTTTTCTGAGTTCAAGGGTTGATTCTATGATCTTTCAGAGGAGTACAATAGAAGTTTCAGGTTATCCATGTATTTTATTGTGATATTTTAAAATGAAGTTCCATATGAACAGTCTTCTCTTTGTTTGTTAACAATTGTTTTTCCTCTTCTTGCAAAAACAAGGAAAGAGAACACCACTGGAAAGCCCAAGTTAAAGAGAAAAAGCTAAACAACTTCCATTGCCCAATGGCTATGAATATCAAAGCTATGTTCTGAATTTTATTGTTCCAGATTTTGTTGTTCTAAATTTAGGTCACGTATGAAACGATCGGGGGTTGGGAACCATACTTGTTCCATACTTCCATACCCGTATGGTATAGACGTATGGTTCCCGTATGGAACAACTATGCTCACAGGTTTACAAGATCTTCCAACGCATGAACCTTATCATACACACCTTAATACGAAAAAGATGATGAACGAGATATAGAGAGAGAAAAGACGAGATTTTCAAAGTGTACGATAAGCTAGGATGCTCACCTACACTAACTTATATTCCAATGTCAATTACAATGTGTGAATATGATACAAACTGACAATATCTGAATCTAACAGAAATAGGAACTAGTTATAAGAAATTGTGTACCTAAGAGGTATGAAGAGTGTGTTTGTGAGAATATGATCAATTTAGAATAGTTTGACAGCAAACTTGAGTTCCGATGATCTCTAAACCAGAAACTAGTGAACTAGCAAGTAAGGACAGATGTAGGCTTGTGACTCACAATTTGTTGGCTGACACAAACTCCTCCTAGAATCTCTTGATGTAGAGCACACCTCCTCCAAGTGTGTAAGAACACTTCCTCCAAGATGACCTCCTCCTTGATCACCAAGTGTAGAACTCTTTGAGAAGATCTCGAGAAGATGCTAAAACAATGAGCTTGGTTCTTCTTATATAGGTTCAAGCGTCCCAAGCGATGGCATCCACGAATAAAGCAAAAGCTAGAAACTACGATCGCAAAATCTTATGCTTCCATCAATGTGGTTTTCGAAAGTGCACGTAAAAAAAAACTAATAAAAAAAACACGTGCTTCGCGAGGATGGAACTCATGCCATAGCTTTGGAAGGCACCTCACTTAGCTAAGGTGCCCAATTGCTTTTCTTGAAGGTGAAGCTACAACATATATATTATATGCTTACACTAGGACATTGTTTGCAACAATCATGAGGGTTCAAAAAAGCTAAAAATCCATTTTTGCACAGAAATTAGGGTTAGGGTTTTCTCCTGATCTGGACTCTGATGACTGAATGTTATATACCAAATGAAAGCTCTCTTCAAGCTCTATCTAATGAGCTAATAAATGTTTTTGACCTTACGTGACCAAAATTTGGTTAAGTACCCAAAATTAGGGTTGCTGGAATTCAGGGTTTTGTGCTATTCTGACATTGTTTCCAACAAAAAGCTCTACATATATGCCATATATTCCAAAATATGAAGTACATGAATGTTACAAAGAAGCATAAAAATATGCACATAAAATGCCTTGATGCTTCCTTTCTTCATAAGTTCATGATCTCCATGTGTAGAAGATGATCTCCTCCAAGTGTAGATAAACTTCAAGACTTTGCCTTCAAAAATATGGTTGAAAAAGAAAACCTATAAGCTTTTGCCCTACGTGTAGAAGAAGTTGAAAACCCTAAGTTTTAGCTCCCCCTCAAGGTAGAAGAAAGACCACGTTCAAAGTCTTCCGCAAGGCCTCCATGAATGATGATAATAGCTCTGTAATTCGCTCTTTATATAGAATATTTGAATGCTTCAAAAAGCTTGTGCCTGATTTTTACGAAAAATCATAAAAACTCCTAATCATATTTTTTTGGGAAAAAAACAGCTTTTTCGTATTTTTTTAGTTTGCCCAACTTTTGTTAGTTGTTTGCTTTTGATTTGATACCGTTGGGTCATGTTAACTTTGATGATGACATGTGTCCAGCATACTTTGACTTTTTCTAATGATTTTGATCTGTTTTCGAGTTATTGACCAGAAACTAGGGTTTGTCTTTTGATTGTCCAAAAGTGCTCCAAATCTCTTGTGTATTATATTAATAGATAGCTTTTGAAACATAGCATCCAAATCTGAAATAAAAAGCCTCTACAAAATTTGATCATTTTGATTATATTCTGACTTGATTTGACTAGGGTTGACTTTGTGTGATAAAAAATCTGAAAGCTCGGAATATTCTCTTGAAATATGTGCAACCCTCTTGTGGAAGGCTTCTTTTTTCAACATGAATCTCATCAAGCTTGATATTTCAAGAATCAAGAGTCAAGGCACAATATTAAAGATTAAAAAAAATAAATAAGTGTAAAATTACCAAATTACATACATCTATGAAGAGATGGATGTGTATAGAGAGGAAATCACCAGCACGGTCCACATAAATGATTCCGATAGTGCTACCCTCTATATCAAGTATGCAGAGCATGGGGTATAGGGGTTCCGTCACTCCCATCTTTCCAAAAGCTATCACTCAAGCACATGATGTTAAATGTCTCTTCTCTCTTGGTCGTATGATCACTTTGATGCATAACATATATTATCTATATGTAGTATCAATGATCATGTATGTAATATGTATGTGCCACACACACACACAATTACAAATTTCAACGTTCACATACACTCATGTGACATGTCACACACACATGCATGCCTGAATGTGTGTCACATGTCACATATATATGTGTGTATGCGTGTGTGCCATGTGACATGTGCGTGTGACATGATACATTATTATTTGTGTGTGACATATGATATAGGTACACACATGTATGTATGTGTCGTATTACATGTGTGTGTGTGTGTGTGGTGTTACCTGTGTCACGTCAGACATGTATGACCATAGATGTGTGTCTCATATGTTATATGCAGTGTGGCTATTGCCAATGGCAAATGTGCATAATTGATAAATCCTAATACATCTGCCATATTGCACTGTAACATATTGAATGTACTAACATATGCAATTGTTGTATTCCAAATTCCAATGTATTACCTTAATGGGGGCCCGGGGGCAATGTTAGCTCCAAAGTCTCCAATATCTTCTTCGGAACTCGTCTCTCAAGAGTCAAGTTTCAACCTTCAAGAGCTTAGAAGTTAGATCTCTCTCTCTCTCTCACTCTTCTCTCTCTCTTTCTTTCTTTGAGCGATGGTCTCAAGGTTCTAACTTCTAAGCCGACGCTTTCTTTGAGCTTGTGTCCTCAAGGGAAAAGGGAGACTGAAAAATGAAAGGCCTCTTGTAGTTTGTTTTTCAGCCGGGGAGGCCTTATTTTTTTATAATGTACGCAATGTGTTGCGAATGCATTTGCCTACATGCTGCCGTTAGCTATGCATTGCGAACCGTACACAAGGTGTTGTGTTGAAACAATGCATCTAAGGAAGTTCTTGTGCCACAATTGTGGTCATCTTTTCTATTTTTGTCATGTGGTGTAATAGCTTGCCTTGCCACATTACTAAGAATACTTGCACAAAAGTTGAGGTGGCATAATAAAAGCTTTTTGCTAGCTTTTCAAAAAAATGAGGTACAAAACTTGCCTATATAAGTATGTGGCTATAATCCATTGATTCATTATACCTAGAGGGTAACTTCTCTCACACGTCGCTTGTAGTGAGGTAAAGTGCTCTCTCTTATGCACGCTTGGAGGAGGAGTACATCCTTGGAGGAGGATCACATGCTTGAAGGAGTAGAGGGAAGAATATGCTCATACTCTTGGAGGTGCTAAGAGTGTTTAGAGTAGTGTATGCTCATGGTTTGAGGAACAAATGGTACTTGGTTTTTGTTCTTCAAGTGCTTCTTCACATTTCTTCAAGAAAAGAACGTTCTACATACTCTTTGTTAAAAAATATATAATTGAGGCAACCTTTCACTAGGGACCCCACCTGTAGGTTTAAATAAAATTGGTCTTGGAAATTGTTTGAAATGGGATCATCATTTGCAATGACTTTGTCGCAAGAAAATGACTTTAGGCTTTCATACTAGTTGAAAGGACTCCAAAGAGCTACGACAAGATGTGCTTGGATTCAAACACCAATAGGGTGAGCAACTATGTGAGGAGAGACAAAGTAGAGAGAGAAAGCTCTTTGTGCAAAAGAAATAAAGGAGGAATGTGAGTTAGGACCTTAATTTTATTAAATTGAGGGCTTTGGTTGTTGGGGTAAAGGCCCTAAATGACCCCTCATAGTTGTACACTTGTGTATAGGCTTTTAAAAGGCTGATTACAGTCATTATAAGTCATTTTTATTCTTTTGGCCAAGTTCAGTGTGAACCTGGCCAGGTCCTATAAATAATAACCTAAACTAAAGTTAGGGTTCACTTCTCTTTTTGGAGAACCCACCAAAACAGCTGCGCCTCTCTTCTTTCGATCTCTCTCTCTCTCTCTCTCTCTCTCTCTCTCTCTCTCACCTGCGTGTGCTGCTGGACACTCACCTGCCCTGCTTCTCAGTCAAGAGGTGCTCCATTTGAGCTTCTCCATCTGCTGAATACTCTCTTTTGCTCCAACATTGGTCACTTGGCAAATATGAACAGGCCAATGCCCGTAAGTCATTAAAAATCATAACAATGCCTTTATCTCCCCAATTTGGGGGTCAAAAAATATACTAAAATATTCATGGAAAGTTCTTGAAGAGAGCTATCAATTTGAGGGTCAATAGGCGTGAACGATTTCCGTGAAGTAAGTGATACATATGGAGTTAAATCTCACGATTTATGTGTCTCTTGTACAATGAATGTGCACATAATATGATTTAAGTGTTTACTTCAAAGTTTGCAACATCATTTTGCGATTCTTTTGTCTTTCTTTATTAGTGCCCTCAATGTTTCATCTTCGTAGATATGTAAAAGTGGTCCAGCCATGGCTTCTGTTATTTCATTCTATTAATGATGCCTTGATCGTTTTTGCTAGATTGGAGTGCTATGATCTTTATGACCATTGCATTCCATACAAAGATGCATGGACATGGCAGAAGTCATTGGTAAAGACACGCATGGACTCAATAAAAGATGATCATAATGTAGATGATGCCATCATCATGTTGCAACATACACCAGTTTATACAATGGGAACTCGGAGGTGTGAAGAGTACCTACTTGTGGACAAAGATCAACTGCCTTGTGATTTGTATCACACTGAACGTGGAGGAGAAGTTACGTATCATGGTCCTGGACAGGTGATTACTATCCCATTACAGTTGTCTCACAGTTTTCTTGCTCTTGTTTGAAAGGTTCTTTTGTTCAGTTGGTGATGTACCCGATACTGAACTTGCGGCATTTTCAAATGGACATTCATTGGTACATACGGTCCCTGGAGGAAGTTGTTATACGTGCTCTTTGGAGTGCTGTTGGCATTGAAGCTACACGTAAAGAAGGGTTGACCGGTGTCTGGGTTGGTAAGTTGCTTCTAGTTGATAACGAACCTTTTGTTCTTCTTCTATAAGGACGTGAACATGTATATGGTGTGCATTAATACATGAACTTGTACATAGTGTTTTTTCATGTGCTGTGTGTACATGCCTATGTTCGTGTAAAACTGCTCATGCAAATCATGTTCATGAACAATAGGGAATTTTGTGCTCTTGAGATGTATGTGTTTATTGTGCTTCACCTGTTAACATCAAAAACTCAGTATGGTAAGTTTTGTATTAACGCACAAGATTTGTGTGCATGTATACACATGCATAAGTGGTAAGAGTGTAAAGGGGGCAGATATGGATCTGCAGGTTAAGGAAGAGTGGTGGAGCATGTTTGTGTGATGATGTGTGCATGTGTTTTTATAGTAGATGCTTGTGAAGGTTAGAATGAATGTGGAGGTATGTGTGTATGCATGTATTATCACATGGACATGCAATCATGAGTGTATGTGTGTTTATATACTTTTCTGCATCTAACAATTAGGCACTGATGACAGAAATAAGCATGGATTTATATCGTCCAACAGTGTAGTTGAAATTTGATAGCTTTTCGGTTTATATGACTATTTTATGATGCGGAATATATTGTTGCATTTATGATTGTTTATGAACTCTGGATCTTTTTCTTGGATCTTACACATGTACAAAGCTGTACCCGTTTGTCATTATTTTGTAGAAACTATAGAGAGAGTTAAGTAAAAGTCTGATTTTATTTTTGAATAGATAAATACAGTTGTATTATTATTTCCAAAGCTATGTTTGTTTGCATTTGTTTGTTAAGTTATTTTTACTTTCTGTAACTAAATTTGATTAACAGTGGTGATTTTGCCACTTTTTTTTTCTGGCTCATTCTTATGTATATGCTCATGCTTCATTTTCATTTTATTCTTTTTGTGTTTGTTATGCCTATTCATTTATTTTTTACTTTATGTAAGTAAATTTGATTGTCATTTTATCACTTTTTTTTCTGGCTCATTCTTGTTTATAGCTCATGCTTCATTTTCACTTTATTCATTTTGTGTTAGTTATGCCTGTTCTATTTTCTCATGCATGTGCTTCTAAACTTCTCTTTGTAAATTCAGATATATCTTAACTTACGAAGGCTTATCCAATATGTAACATGCCTTACCAGTCCCTTATTTTCTTTCAGCTGATGAAAAGGTTGCAGCAATTGGAGTTCGAGTTTCACGGTGGATAACTTATCATGGCCTAGCTTTGAATGTGACAACTGATCTCTCTCCCTTCAAGAAGATAGTTCCATGTGGCATACGTGACTACTCAGTTGGATGTGTCCTGGATATTCTTCACAGACGAGGCCAATATCAGACAGTGACAGACCAATCAAATATTTATGGAGATAGGCCTGAATATCTATTGAATCTTTTGCATGAAAGTCTTCTTGAAGAATTCTGTGAAGTGTTCAAGACAAATGTTTCCTGTTTGTATAGAAATGCATCTATTCTAAGTACTAAATGTGGATTGAATGATATGCATTCTACAACCTAAGCTTCTATTATAATTGCATTTAAAACGTGATTCTTCTGTGTGTTGAGAAATTGTAGGCATCCAGAAAGGAAGTGAATTTAAAATTTGAATGTTCATTTAAAGAGAAAAGACTAATAATATTAATGAGAAATAAAAGTGGAGGGTTTGAATTCTGGCAGTGTTGCCCCCTCCTTTATTCACATTGAGCATAATGACAGCATCATTGATGGCATTCTGTAAATCACAAAGTGATAGCTTCAATGATTTAAGTAAGCACAGAAATGGCAGGAGAAATCCAGAAAACACTGATTGCAGTCTTCACCTGCAAAATGAAGCTGAGTCGCTTGTGTAGCGACTGAATGCATTTATCTTGGTGATCTCTGATGGGATGTAGGCTCCACTACTCACCCTTTGTAAATGTGTATGTTGTGTTTTTCTGTGTGTAAGGAGAGTTCATCTATATTATTTCACTTGTTGGAATGGGTAAATTATGTCCTAAGCTCAAATTTTGAGCTGGATGAATAAGGAAAAAAGAATTGGGTTAAGTACTATGCTTCCACTTGTGTGTCTATCATCCTCGTCTGAAGGACTCATTCTACTTCTCTTAATTACAAGAATGGCGTGTGAAGTTTATCATGCTATAATGCTATGAACTTTATATGCAGCATAATGCGAACAAATGCCATAACGATTCTTTTCATCTTTTTCTTTTTGTCCTCCTTTTTCTCTTTTCTTTGGTTGTCTTTCTTCTTCTCATTCTTTCCCTTTTCCTGGTCTCTCTTCCACTTCACCACCATTCTTGCTTCTTCTAGTTTTCTTTCTTTTGTCTTATCTATTCCTTTTCATTCTTCTCCTCCTCTTGTTCCTCTTCTTCCTCTTCTCTTCCTTGGTGTCCCTCTCCTCTTTCTCTTCTTTTTTTCTTTTCCTTTTCTTCTTATATTTTCCTCTTCCTTTTGTTTCTTGTCCTTCCCTTCTTTTCCCTTTGGATACCACTTCTTCATATCCTCTTCCATTTGCCTCTCTTCTTTCTCATTTTCCTCCTTTTTTCGTACCCCTCCCCTTCTATTCTCTCTTTCCCTTCTTCTTTCTCTTTCTTCTTCTTCTTTCCTTCTTTTTGTTTACACTTTTTCCATTTTCATCTTTCTTCTTTTTCTCCTTTGCCTTTTTCTTCTTCTTCTTCTCCTCCATTCTTCCTCCTCCCTTCTTCCTCTTTCTTCTTGTCATCCTTCATCTTCTTTCTCTTCTTCATTTTAATCTTCTTCGTAATCTCCATCTTCGTCTTGTTCTTCATTTTCATCTTCTTCTCCCTTCTCCTGCCTTCTTCCTCTTTCTTCTTCTTCTTCTTCTTCTTCTTCTTCTTCTTCTCATCCTCCACCTTCTTCTCTTCTCCATTTCAATCTTCTTTGTAATCTTCATCTTACTCTTCTTCTTCATTTTCAATTCTTGTTCTTCACCTTCTTCATCTTCAAGTTCTTCGTTACTTTTTCATACGCTTTTCATCTTCTTCGTCGTCGTCTTCTGTTCGTCACCATTATCATCATCATCATTGTGACCTTCTTCTTCTTCATTATCTACTTCATGTTCATTTGTTTCTTCTTTCCTTGTGATCATCATCGTCATCATCTTCTTGTTCTTCCTCTTCTCCTCCTCCTCCTTCTTCTTCTTCTTCTTCTTCTTCTCCTCCTCCTCCTCCTCCTCCTCCTCCTCCTTTCTCCTTCTCCTTCTCCTTCTCCTTCTCCTTCTCCTTCTTCTCCTCCCCCTCCTTTCTCCTTCTCCTTCTCCTCCTCCTCCTCCTCCCTTCTCCTCATCCTCCTCCTTTTCCTTCCTTTTCCACTTCCTCTTCTTCCTCTTCTTTCTCTTCCTCTTCTTCTTCTTCCTCTTTCTCTTCCTCTTCCTCTTCTTCCTCCCCCTCCTTCCCCTCCCCCTCCCCCTCCCCTTCCCCTTACCTCCATCTTTTGTTGCTTTTGCTTCTTCTGCTTCTCTTTTCCCTTTTTTCCTTTTTTTTTATATTCTTCTTCTGCTTTTGCTTCTCCTCCATCTTTTGTTGCTTCTGCTTCTTTTGCTTCTTCCTTCTCTTCCTCTTCTTTTTTTCCCTTCTTCTTTTGCTTTTGCTTCTTTTGTTGTTGTTATTGCTTTTTTTGCTGCTTCCTTCTCTTCCTCTTCTATTTTTCCTCCTGTTTCTACTTCTTTTGCTTTTGTTTTTGTTGCTTTTGCTTCTTCTGCTTTTTTTTTTTTTGCGTCCTCCCTTCTTTCTACTTCTCTTGTTCTTGCTTCTCTTGTTGTTTTCGCTTCTTTTGCTTCTTCTTCTTCTTCTTCTTCTTCTTCTTCTTCTTTGTCTTCTTTTTCTTCTTCTTCTTCTTCTTCTTCTTCTTCTTCTTCTTCGTTCTCCTCTTCCTCTTCTTCTTCTTCTCCTTCTACTTCTTTTTTTGTTGCTTCCTCCTCCCTCTTCAGTCGAAAAAGCAATCGACCTTAGTTGATAAAATAAAGTAGACATGGGTAACTAGTCACATGTTCCATCACTGAACAATATAGGCATGTGCCATGTAAAATACATGCATGGAAATGTTCATGGAGTTAAATTATTGAAATTATTTATGGGGTGCTAATATGGTTTTTAAGTAAGTGAATAAAAGAACGTACATTACTAACTATTCAAAATGTTTTTTTTTCCAATCATTCATGGTCTAGAAATGCTCTAAATATTCTAATTTATTTTGAGAAGTGTAATTAAAGTATGCTCCTATATATTAAATCTTATGTGTAAATGCATCACATATAAAAAAACTACACGATTAAAGAAAGATAAAAAATAGAATTTTGATAATCAAAGAAAATTAGACTTGTGAAAAGGTGGTTGTTGTTAACGTGATTGTTGCATATAGATCATTTCGATAATAGATCATTTCATGAGCAAAAGAAATATTTTCATGAAGCACTGTAGGTTGGTGTTACAAGGCCGACGGAGCGAGACAACCGCAACCGCAGAAGAAGGACAAACAAGAATTTTGGCTGAAATGACGGAGATGCAGGAAATTACGCAAGAGTCGGTAAATGAAGGATGCGAAAGCGATAAAAAGTAGGATGAAGAAGAAAGAAAAAAAAGAGAACTTTCGCCGCTCCGTTGGGCTGGTGGGAGCAGAGATCACTGTGTAAGAAAGAAAAAAAGAGAACTTCCGCCGCTCCGTCTGACTGGTGGGAGCAGAGATCACTGTGTAAGAAAGAAAAAAAGAGAACTTCCGCCGCTCCGTTGGGCTGGTGGGAGCAGAGATCACTGTGTGAGAAAGAGAGAGAGAACGTTTTGGATTGATAGTTGAGATGGGAGAGACAGGTGGAAGAGAATTGCGTATGTGAAGGTTAACAGGAATTTACTCGAGAGAAACAGAGAGTTAGAGACGTCAAGAGAAAGCAAGAGTTCAATTGTTGTTTGTGTCACGATTGTTATTTTGTAAGTGCATAGCATTGAGTACTTCTTGAGAAGAAAGGTTAGTCGATATCTGCAAGAAACTGTGATACTATTCTCTGTAGTAGTGAATCTGATTAATGTATTGGGATATACCTCTTTTTGAGTACTCTGAATTAAGTGTTACAGTAGATGACGTTCAGTATACTGTTATATCATTTTTTGACGGTATGTGTGCGCACTGTTGATAATAATTTTCTGGTATACACCATTTGTATAACGGATCGTGTGATTGAAGATGCAGATGACGGCTTGGAAAGTGTAGTATCGTGAACCATTGAGTAATCTATTGTAGTGTTGCAGTACTGTGTACGACGTTTTATTCTGTTATAATCAGAATATAGAATAAGAGACGGTATATTCTGTTTACCTTTGTTGAGAGGACGAGGAAGATAACAACAACTTTGATGTTAGAACTTTTAAATAGTAAGAACGATAGTATGGCAATAAACTGACGCACCTGATCCGTGTTAAGAACGATTTTACTGTTGTGAATTGTCCGCAAATCTATTTTGGATATTGATGAAGGATTAGATAAGATGTGGAATGATTAGATGGGAAAATAGTACAGGGCCTCTATCTAATAGACCCCTACCACTCCCAAGAACCCGAGGACCCGATAATACTCTTCCGAAAGTTGGATAGAAAGTATTATCGTTTAACATTGGCGATCCTGCTGGGGATGTGGCATTAAGATTGCCTGGTATTTTGTTCGAATTAAATTTTGTTGGATGGACAGTAGCAACAGAATCAGATTGTTGCAAGACTGTTCTGTTCGTAATACTATATGATCAGTACGGAAATGCTACATGCCGATTACTCGATCAGGTGAAAAGTATCCCAAGAATCACCAGTTAGGGGTATTAAGAACAACTCTGGGAGGTACTAGTGCAATTAGACCTGACCCAGTTGTCGAAAAAGTGACGAACGATAAAACTGATTCCGGTGAAATTACGGTAGAACGTATTACATCTCTAGAACTGTCTGGTATCACTACGGTGCAGACTGTCGAAAATACAACAATTTTGGAACCTACCAAGACGCAGTTGGAATCTAGTCTAAAAGTTTTCGGAATAGATTCAGATACGATTAGAAACACTTTAGGGAAGGAAATTAACACAGGCGAATCAACACCGTATCTAGTCACAATTTCGAATCCTTCCGGTGGAATTTCGGTAAGAAAAACACAGTTTTTCGGTGACGACTCAGCAGTTTCGGCTGAATCTTCCGCTCAACTACAACGTTTGGAAGCAAGTCCTCCTACTCTGGATATCAAGGAGGAAGGAAGACTATTTGAAACAGAAATTCGCAATATAGTAAGTAAGCTAATTGCACCGGAAAGTGTGCCATTTGGTGAAACAAATTCCGGTAGTTCAGAAACTCAAAACAGAAATACAGAAGGAAGGTATAATACACTCACGATGAACGAACAACCGCAACGACAGTTAGGTCAACCTAGATCGGCTCCAACGGGAGTAACATACACAAAGTTTAGTGGATTTCCAGGAGATGATCCAGATGCTCACGTACGCACCTTTGAAATCAGTTACGCTATCCTTAACCATCCACCGGACCCGGCATACAAAGCATTTGTTTTTCAATCTACACTTGTGAATGAAGCAGCAAGATGGCTTACTGAATACGATATTAATCATTTCGGTACTTATGAAGCAGTACGAGACGCTTTTTTGCAGCGATTCAGGCTAAAAAAGAATCCTGCAGAGATCTTTGATTATTTACAGAACAACAGACAGAAACCAAATCAAACTGTACAAGAGTATGCTACCCTTTTCAGAACACATTTAAGACAGTTATCCCAGGCTCATGCTAATTTACCAGACGATGTTATTACACAGTGGTTTATCAATGGCTTACTTCCTCAACTTAGGCAAATCATGATTATAAGATGTGTAGGAGCCATGACCCTCGATGCAGTGATCGCAATGACCCTTCAACTGGAAAACAAAGTTGGTGGATTTTCAGAGGATTTGGAATGGATAAAAACAAACAAACATGTGGCTGAAGATATAACTAAGCAAGTATATTGCACCACATGCAAGAATTCAGGACATACTAGTGCCCAGTGTGCGTTAAATCAGACCTATTGCGCCATCTGTAACATTGTTGGACATACCACTGAGAATTGTGCATACAATGCCAGAAGACAAGGAACAGAAACAGTTAATGCAATTATTCAGGAACAAGGGCAGCTAACCAATCAATATGTACCCCCACATTTGAGAAACAATCAACAACAAGGTTATCGACATTATCGAGGACAGAGGAACAATCACTATAATACACCGCCCTGGCAGAATGGACCACCACCGGAAAATCATAATTTACCACCACCACGATGTCATTTCTGTGGACAATTGGGCCATATTAGAAGATTCTGTAGAGATGCAGCGGAATATGACCAAAGGAAAAAGGAACGTCAAAACCCAATGGCCAATGTGGTAACAATCACACCTGTAGAGACGCAGGCAGCAGCAGTTCAAACTCGTTCCGGTAAACAATTGCAACCAGCAACAGAATTATTTGAACCAGGGATACGTGAACAACACAGAATGTATAATAAAGCTAGTCAATGGACCACCGTAGAACCACCTGTTTTTCCAGAACCTACTCCAGTAATCCAGTCCCCGGATACGACACAAGCTCGTGCTGACAATACAGAAGCAGGTACATCATCTGCAGCAGAATTACCATCTTCAGACCAAGCTTCATCTTCAATAGTTAAGGAAAATGCAAATCAATTGCAACCAGCATGGGATATATTGTCAAAAGCATCCATCACACTGCCTTTCGGGCAATTACTGGCATTAGTACCAAGAATACGCCAACAATTTCAACAGCAGTTTACTACAAAATCTGCTTGCATTCCGGCTACCGCAACAGTACAACCAGAGCCAGACTCTACGGTAGATCACTCAGTTCCTCTGATTACGGTATGGTTTAATAAACATCAAATCACACAAGTTTTAATTGATGGGGGGTCTGGCGTGAATATTGCCACTGCGTCACTTTGTAAGAAGTTGGGATGGACTAAGATAGAACCAGTTCAATTCTTTGTTAGGATGGCTGATCAATCTAGAGTCCATCCAGTAGGACTTGTCCGAGATATACCCATAACTTTGCAAGACACAACATTCAAGATGACCTTCGTTGTTCTAGAATTGCTGGAATCCACCCTAGATTACAATCTACTTTTCGGCCGTCCTTGGTTGAAACAAGCCAAGGTAATTCAAGACTGGTCAGCCCAGGAACTTACGTTCAAAGATAAAAATCGCAAATGTGTTGTAAAGTTAGACGCGATACAACCCTGTGAGTTACATGCTCGACCATATTTTGCCGAACCAGTCCATATGTTAGATGGGTTGTCCGATGACGAAGAAGAAGAATTTCTGAAGAATAATGTTGATTTAATGACATTAGGAACTATTGATCTACAGTCTGTTGTAGATACCTGGAATGCTTCAGTATGTACAGTAATATCCATTGCCGAAGAAACTAAGGAGGAAGATACCATTTCGATTCACGATAATGAACTACAGCAACTTCTCGAACCATCAGCTAATACAGAGAAATATCAACAATTTTATGTTCCAGAAGACCAGTTAATTACTTATAATCTTGGAGATGAAGATCACCCTCGTCCTGTAAAGATAAAGCAAAACTTACCGGAAGCATTTCAAGCAGATTTAATTCAGTTACTCCAAGAATTTATTGACGTCTTTGCATGGGATTACAAAGACATGAAGGGCTTGGATCCTCGTATTTATCAACACAGAGTTATGCTAAAACCAGAAGCGAAACCGATAAAGCAAACCAGCTACCGGATGAACCCACATTATGCATCACAGGTAAAGGCTGAACTTGATAGGTTATTAAAAGTTGGATTCATAGTACCAATAGAACATGCGGAATGGATTTCACCGATTGTGATTGTACCGAAGAAAAACAAGCAATTGAGAATCTGCGTAGACTATCGGAAATTAAATGCTGCAACAGTACCGGATCCTTTTCCGATTCCCTTTTTGGATACTATGCTTGACAAAGTAGCAGGTCATGAGATGTATTCATTTCTAGATGGATACAGTGGATATAACCAAGTAAGAATGGCTGAAGAGGATATACCAAAAACTGCATTTATTACAAATTGGGGTGTCTTTGCTTGTACAGTAATGTGGTTTGGATTGAGGAATGCACCAAGCACATTTCAAAGATTTATGTAGGAGATATTTTCTCCTTATCTCACCTCATTTATGCAAGTATACCTTGACGATTTTTCAATTTTTGGTAAGACGATCGCACATCTGGTACATTTACGATGTTGCTTTCAGAAATGTAGAGAATATAGATTGTGTTTAAACCCAAAAAAATCTGTGTTTGCGGTTTCATGTGGTAAGTTACTTGGTCACATCATATTAGGACAGGGTATTCAAGTCGATCCTGATAAAATTTCAACAGTATTAGAAGCTCCGGTGCCTAATACACCCAAAGAAGTAATGCGGTTTATGGGTCAAGTGAGATGGCATGGAAGACATTTACGGTGGCTTGCTCATGTGGCAATACCACTGAACAAATTAATTTCCAAGACTCCACGGCAATTCGAATGGACTCAGCAATGTCAGATAGCATTTGATCGAATGAAACAGTTATTAACACAGGTTCCCATTTTACAGCCACCAGATTGGGATCACCCATTTCACGTATTCGTTGATGCATCTGATATAGCAATAGGAAGTGTACTGATGCAACAAACCGATAAATGGTTTAGACCAGTATACTATGCTAGCAGAAGATTAGCACCTGCAGAGAAGAACTACTCGGTAACAGAGAGGGAATGCTTAGGACTAGTGTATTCGGTAAAACAATTCAGACATTACTTGCTGGGCCAAAAATTTACATTTCATGTCGATCACGCTGCACTTGTTTACTTGGTTCGGCAGCAACATATAGGTGGCCGCCTAGCACGATGGGTCCTACTATTGCAGGAATTCGACTATGATGTCACTCATCGGCCAGGTAGTTCACATGCTTTAGCAGACTTTTTGTCACGCTTAGATTCAGGTGAACCTCCGGTCGGCATAAATGATACAACGCCAGCCATCTATACTTCAGAACCAACTACTGAGGAATTGTCGAACCAACCAGTACCAACTACGTATTATGATCAGTTATTGACCTTCCTTTCGGATGGATGTCTACCTTCTGAAGTCCCTATAGCTACACGCCGAAAAATTGCAGTTTTTAGTCGAAGATTCCGGTTAGTTGCTGGAGAAATTTATTATGCAGATCATACAGGAACCTTACTCCGATGTATCCCTACACATGAAGTAAACTCAGTCATCGATCTGGCTCACTCAAGTCCAACAGGAGGACATTTTGCAGCAGATCTTACTCACCGAAAAATTCTGCAAAGTGGACTTTGGTGGCCAACTATGTACAGAGATGTATTGGAATTTATCAAAACTTGTGATAGCTGTCAAAGAACTGGACAACCACTACAACACCATTACTTTCCACTTCATCCAGTACTTCCTTTAGAACCATTTCAGAAGTGGGGTCTAGATTTTATTGGTCCAATCACACCTCCCGCGGTATTCAGTAACAACCGGTATATATTGACTTGCACAGACTACGCAACCAGGTGGGCAGAAGCATGGCCTTTACGTTCGGCTACAGCAGTTGCAGTAGCAAAATGTCTATTATCAGATGTCTTTCCAAGATTTGGATTGCCACTAGAGCTTGTTTCAGATCAGGGCACCCATTTTATGAACAATTTGATGAAAGCATTAACACAGTCGTTCCAGATCAGTCATAAATTTAGCTCACCATATTATCCTCGTGCAAATGGATTGGCAGAAAGTACCAACAAATCTTTGCTGAACATGCTTCAGAAATTGACTAGAGAAACACCGGAAAGATGGGATCAGTTCCTACCTGCAGTCTTATGGGCCTATCGCACAACATATAAGGTAACCACCGGCTTGACACCATTCAAATTAGCCTATGGACTAGAAGCAATAGCCCCGATGGAAATTGTAATACCAAGTTTAAGAGTAGCAATTTCTCAGAAGCTTCTACCCGAAGAGTCATTGGTATTTGGGTTGGAAACACTTAAAGAATTAGATGAGCACCGATGGCTCAGTTTCTTAACTATGAAAGAAATCCAACTAAGACAGGCCAGGACACATGACCGTAATTTAAAGACTCCAGTATTTTCGGTAGGACAGCTTGTTCTTTTTTTACAATGCGAAGTCCAACAGATCAGCAGGAAAATTCAAGTTACGTTGGTTCGGTCCATTCAAGATTTCAGAACAAGTTGGTCCGGCTACTTTTCGGTTGACTACATTGACTGGACAACCACTTCCAAAAGTGATAAACGGTTCTAAGCTACGGCCGTATCAAGTAACGTCACAGCTTCGATAACAAGGGTACACAGGGTACCGCAAGTTCTTAATTTTCTTCCTGTCTTTTAGTTCCTTTTTGTTTTAATTTGGTATAATCAATAAAGTAAGTGTAATCGCCATATTTTAATATCTATTTATGTCAAGCCGCCCGCTCCTTTTTCTCTCTTTGCATGCATGCACACCAGATATAGACATTACTGCCCGTTTTGTGTAATTAGTACCGTTTAAAATATTCTTTGTATAAATCTCTTATGTAACTCACTTAAACTCGCCGGATAGGTAATATAGTATCTTGCGATCACGGCTGTATTTTCTGAATACTCGTGTTTTGTGTCTTGTATCTGTGCGCAATGGAATCCTTAGCAAACTATACAGCTTTTACTGATGGTATCCCTGCTGAAGTAGGAAATTACCTGCGTGTACGAGGATTGGGTAGTTTCGCCGAGCTGCCCTGGCACTCAGTAGAAGCTCACCCCTTCTTCGCACAGATCATTTCTGCTATCGCTCGAGTATCTCCCACCGAAAAACAATGGGTTTTCCTCTCCTTACCTTCCAGAACTGTAATCACATTCCAAGCTTTTGCTGAAGTATACCATTTGACTCCACAAGGCCGCGAGAATCTCCCCATGATTTTTGTAACCCGAATGGCAGAATTGTTCCCTCGTTATTCATCTAATGAATACGCCATTCTCTACCGACCAGAACCCGAAAGAACTGCATTACAATTCCTAGTTGCTATACTCAATTTCCAGAAACGAACTTATGGTATCTCTCGACCATTTTATTCTGCCATCGATATAGCTGCCCGAGAACCTGTTAACTTCGCGTCGTTTTTCTTTCAACGTATTCATAAGGAGTGCGTCTCAATCATGAAGCAAGTTAGCAAAGGCAAAACTCCTAGGTCTCGACTTCCGCACATTCTGTCATTTCTGTTTCCAACTATAATGCAAGCATAACCACCACCAAGAGGACCAGTACTGCAGATTGAAGAATCAGCGCAACCTTTAGATGAAGACGAAGAAGATGAAGAAGAGATTAATCAGTTATTCAGAAGTAAACGAATCAGAATCAGTTCTTCTGAAAGTAAGGTTGCAGGTTCAGTCGGACAAGACGAAGAAGTACAACAGGAGGTCGATCAGCATCCAGGTGAAGCAATACAAAAGGAAGCCGAACAACAGCAAGAAGTACAACACGACACAGAACAACAACACGAAAATAAAGAAGGGAAAGCCAGTAAACAAGACAAAGCAGTAGAGAATGAAGCTGATCAGCAAGACAAGGAAGTAGAAACAGAGGCCAAGTATCAAGATGAAGAGAGGTTCCATGATACAAATACGTCTATGCACCAGGAATCATCAGCGTATTCATTAGCGTCTGAGCACCAACAAACGCAGAAGCAAACTGAAACTGAAGCAATTTCAACTGATAAAGTTTGTCAGCAATAGCATCAAGAGAACCAACAAATCCATGAACAACAACCTACTAATGATGCACTGGATAAGCTCCTGAAGGCAGCAGAAGCAACAGATGCCGGCACCGCAGCGAATGAACAACAGGATACAAATAAGGTAACAAGCTCTAACGAAGCTCGTCCCATTTTACCACCGGAAAATGAAGTACATCCCATCCAAGACCACCCCAACGATTCATCATCATCTTCCCCTAACTACTCGCCACCGAATTCTCAACAATTACTCACCGATACGTTTGCCCAACCACGACAAGTTCTGCAAACACAATCTGTTCAGGTATTTTCTGAATTAACATCGATCGGACAGTTTCTTATTAATCTCTCCCAGCAATTATCTGCTCAGATAAGAGCTGATACAGACAATATCTACAAGGAGTTGCAGCATAAAGTAGAATTACTGGAAGCCGATATTACTCCTCTTCAAGAAGAATTATACATAGTAAAGGTAGAAAATCAGGCCCTACACGAACAGGTGAAGCAGCTGCAAGAACGACTCAGTGACCAAGAAGACATAACAAAACAATGGGATGAAGCTCTGAAAACAATGAACAATAAAAAAGCATTGTTGATAGTAACCAATGCAGAAATCAATAAGTTAACACAGAACTTCAAAGATGCAGAAGATGTTAGAGTAGCATTAGGCAACTTACTGGAAGAAACTAGATTACAGCTGGCCCAAAAAGATCAACAAAACCAAAAACAGCAAAGAGAACTGAAGCAAAAAGAATTCGAGTTGAATACTACAAAAGACAGTTTATCAACAGTTAACGACATGCTGCATAAGTATCTCGTTGAAGAGCCTCAGAAACAGAAAAGATTAGCAGATACGAAAAGGGCAAGAGATGCATATCATAAAACGATCCAGTTCCTTAACCAACAGTTAGAAAGGCTCGACAATCAAGTACGCAACCAAAATGATTACATCCATCGAATGAAGCAACAAGTAACAGACATGAAGACAGCCAGAGATGCAGCATTGGCCAATGAATTTTATTTACAGGAAGCATTCTTACAAACCGAGGCTGAAAATTTACTTTCGGAAGCTATTGTGCTCAGTTCGGTGCGCACAGATGCCCAATTATTAGAACCCGACACCCTGAAAAATGTATTAGAAACTCTTAAGAAAAAGATTGCCTGTATCTTTCGATCAGCTAGAAGTATGTATTTAGAAGGTCTCGCAGCAGAACTGTAAAATTCGGTCCTACAAATCCTGTGTTGTACTGATGATTTTTATTAAAAGTCACGATTTTTTGTGCATAATACTCTTCGCACATGTAAAAGACGTTCCAAGTCCAGCATCGATCTACGGGATAAAATACAGAATGATGATTTTTGATGCTATAATTTCGGTAAGAAGTATGAAGTGTCATGTCCGAATGAAATATCATCATTCCAGCAAACGGCAGTTCAAGTTCTAGTGCTTATAAAATGCGTATGCCCAGCATAGTATTTTTCTGTATAGTATTTTGCGAGCTCTCGTACTAATTAACAAAACTTCTAGCATATTAGTTTCGGCGAGTCTTACAACTATGTCTGAATCGGATATACTAAGATGGCGACTCAGGAAGCGCGCAATTGCACAGAACCGTGTTGTGACTACAACATATACTACATTACAGGATGATGAAGATGACTCAAGAACTTCGGCAACATCACCGGGTCAGCATAACAACATATTATTTTCCACAGAATTTAAAATAGAGCTTGACATCCATTCTAGGAGAAATGAGAACTGGTTACGGAGGATCGGACTTCTCCAGTTTGCTAAGTTACCCTGGGAACAGTGGACAGGTAATGAAGATGCAGAGAATCAGTTACACAGCATGCGACAAACAAAAGGTCTCCTTATAAATCAGGTACAATTTTCACCACAATTAGTTTCGTCAGTATTTCAATTACCGTTGTATGAAGAGGCAAACTTTCCCAAATGTTCTTATAACGACCTGCGAAAAGAATTTGGTAAGGGCGAAGGTCGCAGACGCTATTTTATGATGAAGAATGCCACATATACTCGCCGTGAACAATTTAAATGGTACTTAGAAAGGCTCTGCTTTATAGTCAGATTTGATCTTATGTCTAGAGAAAATTTTTCGCCTCTAGTACAAGCGGAGACAGGAGGAAAAGTGAGCTGGGCTCACTGGTTGTACAACCATTTACACAAACAGTTTTTTGTTGGGGACAAACGCAGGTCCCAAAAATACACTCGTTTACCAGTGTATTTAGCTGCTATTTTTCAATTCATACAAGCTAGAAGACCAAATGTTGAAAAACACGGTATGCTCAGCTCAGAGCATAACTACACAAATGAACAAGATGAACCCGATACACTGTTAGACTCCTCTGAGGATGTATGCCCCACAGACGGCACTGAACAGGCAAGGGTGTTTGGAACACCTTTTTCGTTGATAACAAAAAGAAAGTTACCGCAGTCACCCCAACCAGTAAATTCGAAGAAGTCGAATACTAATGATTCTATTGCCGGAACCGGAAATCAGGTATATAGCATGCAGAAAAAATTACAGGAAGTCTCAGATTTTTTAATACAACAAGAACAGAAGCTACAACTGGGAAAAGATCAGGCATTGGCCAATATGAATCATTTTAATTCTTTGTTAACATCAAATCAACAATTGCAAAACGCACTGAAAGATAAAACAGAACTGCTGAGAGAAGTACAGAATGAACATAATCAACTGATAGTTACAGTAGTTAATATTACCAAATCTATTAAGGAATTCCAACAGTACCAGGAAGCGGTGCAGAAATAGATACATGACGAAATGACCAATTTTTCGGCAATGAATGCCACTCTACAGAACGAAATTGAAGTCTTACGATCCAGAATACAGGTCTTGCAGGATTTAGAAAAACAGGTCTTAACTGGCGAAGGAATTAATCTGGATGCCACTTTAATGACAAAAATCGATATCGAAGCATTAAAACAAAAGTTGAGCACTCATGTACATAACAGTTGAAAACTTTTTCGTCGCAGATGGTTGGCCATTACAATTCCAAAAATGGAAAACATACGCTCAGGTTTTGTCTCCCAACACGACCATGATTTGGTAGATATAATTAACCAGCAGAAGCAACAGTTGGAACAACAAAAACAGAAAATAAATCAATTACAGAAAGAAATTCGGCAACAGAAATCTGGAACAGGTAGTCCCAAAAAACAAACGCCCTCGATTGCAGATAATGATATCTCTGATAAGATTCAGGTCGATCTTGCGGGTTCGAGTCCACCGTGCGTGCCAGTGTTACAAGGCCGACGGAGCGAGACAACCGCAACCGCAGAAGAAGGACAAACAAGAATTTTGGCTGAAATGACGGAGATGCAGGAAATTACGCAAGAGTCGGTAAATGAAGGATGCGAAAGCGATAAAAAGTAGGATGAAGAAGAAAGAAAAAAAGAGAACTTCCGCCGCTCCGTTGGGCTGGTAGGAGCAGAGATCACTGTGTAAGAAAGAAAAAAAGAGAACTTCCGCCGCTCCGTCTGACTGGTGGGAGCAGAGATCACTGTGTAAGAAAGAAAAAAAGAGAACTTCCGCCGCTCCGTTGGGTTGGTGGGAGCAGAGATCACTATGTGAGAAAGAGAGAGAGAACGTTTTGGATTGATAGTTGAGATGGGAGAGACAGGTGGAAGAGAATTGCGTATGTGAAGGTTAACAGGAATTTACTCGAGAGAAACAGAGAGTTAGAGACGTCAAGAGAAAGCAAGAGTTCAATTGTTGTTTGTGTCACGATTGTTATTTTGTAAGTGCATAGCATTGAGTACTTCTTGAGAAGAAAGGTTAGTCGATATCTGCAAGAAACTGTGATACTATTCTCTGTAGTAGTGAATCTGATTAATGTATTGGGATATACCTCTTTTTGAGTACTCTGAATTAAGTGTTACAGTAGATGACGTTCAGTATACTGTTATATCATTTTTTGACGGTATGTGTGCGCACTGTTGATAATAATTTTCTGGTATACACCATTTGTATAACGGATCGTGTGATTGAAGATGCAGATGACGGCTTGGAAAGTGTAGTATCGTGAACCATTGAGTAATCTATTGTAGTGTTGCAATACTGTGTACGACGTTTTATTCTGTTATAATCAGAATATAGAATAAGAGACGGTATATTCTGTTTACCTTTGTTGAGAGGACGAGGAAGATAACAACAACTTTGATGTTAGAACTTTTAAATAGTAAGAACGATAGTATGGCAATAAACTGACGCACCTGATCCGTGTTAAGAACGATTTTACTGTTGTGAATTGTCCGCAAATCTATTTTGGATATTGATGAAGGATTAGATAAGATGTGGAATGATTAGATGGGAAAATAGTACAGGGCCTCTATCTAATAGACCCCTACCACTCCCAAGAACCCGAGGACCCGATAATACTCTTCCAAAAGTTGGATAGAAAGTATTATCGTTTAACAGTTGGCATGAGTGAAACTTAGCTTGAATCCTCTTCCTTAAATTGTCGTCATACTTTTTCTTCATGGTATTTTTAGAAACATCTTCAAGGAGGTGGATGAATACTAAGTATTGTTAGAATCAGTTCGTATAGGTTGTAAAAGTATCATCTTCCTTCCATGTAAATATGGCCCACTAATATCAAACATGTAGGTGGAACTTGTTACCGTTAGTATCCATGTGAAAGGCCAAATGACCACCGGACACTTCTTTGTATACGTTCTTTAATAAAACATATAGTGGCCTGGTCAGTCACCGTTAGTATCCATGTGAAAGGCCAAATGACCACCGTACACTTCTTTGTATACGTTCTTTAATAAAACATATAGTGGCCTGGTCAATCACAGACTGTAATCGCATTTGTAAGACCTAAGAAGTCTGTCTTCGTGCTCCATGTGTATTGTGTTTTCTACATATTCTGCAGTCTCTGTGCAGAGTACCGTGTGCGGCCTTAGGAGGTCTATTTTCTACTCCGAGGATATTGTTGTGGAGCTCTCGATAAGGAGAGCGCACCGTGGTGCATCGCCATCGAAACCCTTCACTGGTATCACAGACTGTAAGTTCGACCGCATTTGTAAGACCTAAGTAGTCTGTCTTCGTGCTCCCTCTGTACTGTGTTCTTCTTGCGTATTTTCTAACCTCTGTGCGGAGTACCGTGTGCAATCCTAGGAGCTCAGTTTTCTACTCCGAGGATATCGACGTGAAGGTCTCGAGAAGGAGAGCGCACTGTGGTGGATCACCATCAAATTACTTCATTGGTATCAGAGCAATTCGACGGAAGCTTTGTTCCTTTTGTGAAAGCGAAGCGAGCACCCCTCCCCCCCTTCTCCCCCCTGGCTTTCTCCAAGGCTTACGATTAAGGTGGTGACCAAGGCATAGACCTTGGCATACCTTGTCATTCGAGTCACTGAAGTCACTGTTGGCGCTGTTGGCTGCGCGCGAGGGAGGACCTCAACGATCAAGGAAGATAGAGGTTCCCGGGAGGTCACCCATCCCAGTACTGTTCCCCCTAAAGCTCGCTTAACCGTGGCAATCTCTTGCCACAAAGATACGCTCTTGTGGTGTCTGAAGAAGGGGAAAGACTAAGGTTGACATTACCTTGGACATGTTTTGGCCCCTCAAAGCTTCATTCTTTGCTTTCAAAGCCTATTTTTGAAGCATTTTTGGGGTGTCTTTTGGAGCCATTTTGGAGTACTTTTGCACATAGTTCTCTTCACACAGGTCTAAGAACATCAAGAAGAGTGTTCTTTGTACTTCTCTGACAATAAATATCAACCTTTGGGGATGTGTTTTCAACCACACTTGTAAAAGTAAAGGTTTCTCGAAAGGTTTTTAGTTTTGGTTGGAGCAGCTCCTGCAAATTTATGCAGGTCTTTTAAGCTTAAAACGTCAGAGTTGACAGGCACTTGCAGGTGTTGTTGGCTAGGTTTTGGGCTATGCGTTCAACCTTTTAGTGTCATTTTACTGCATATATTGAGCACATACACACCATTTATGCTTTTGTGGATACCACTTATGTCCATCCATGTGGTCATTGATATAGCGATTACGTTTTTTGCATAAAGGTTTTTACGTTTGATAAAGAGGGGTGGCGAGGTTTTCTTAACTGGGAGACACCCAGATGTTGGGGTCTCTTCGGTGATGCAAGTGGAAGACTTTACCCAACTTGGCCATAGGAGATGTATGATAGTTGTTCATAGGTGCTCGATAAGCCCAGTTGGCTTCTGTTGGGTAACTGATTATATGATTCACTATGCACAAAAACATGTCAGTACTTGCAGTTTTATGATACTTTGACATTGGTCATATGCTCATTTTGCAGAGGATACGTTGAAATTTGTTTTTTCAGATTTTTAGTTTAGCCAACTATACAGCGGTGGATTTACTCCTTGATACACTTATTCGTTGGTGTTTGGACTCTTTTAGCTCCATTATCATTCTATCCAGTTCTCTACCATCATGGCATCAGAGGTCTCAGGCACATCTGGTGGATCAGGGTCTAGTGTCAGTGTTCCGAGAAGGAGCTATAACTTGCAGGGCAAAGAACATTTTGAGATCCGAAAATTTGATGGCACAAACTTTGCTCTATGGAAGAATCAGTTTAAAGATGTGCTGATTTCAAAGGAGGCAATGGAAGCCAGTAAATGGGATTTCAAAGAAGCCTTCTGACATAGATGAAGATGATTGGGATGAGTTAGATGAAATGGCTAGATCTACCATTCACTTGCACCTGGAAGATAATGTTTACTTTACAGTATTAGACTGTGAAATGCAGAGGAGCTTTGGAAGAAGTTATGCAATACATATGAAAAAGAGACGGCATCAAATAAAGTGTATCTGATGAGAAAATTATATGACCTTCGCATGAAGGACACAGATAGTGTTGCTGCTCATCTAAATGAATTTGATGCTATATTCTCCCAATAATAGGCTTAGAAAATGGATATGGATAATGAGATGAAAGCAATATTGCTGTTATGCACCCTGCCATCATCATGGGATACGTTCTGCACAGCTATTAGCAATAGTGCACCTAGTGGTAAACTCGTCTATGATGACATATGTGGAGCACTCTTGAGTGAGGAGATTCATAGAAAATCTATGGTTGGCACTCAGAGTGGAGATGCATATAATGTTCATGATTCTTACCAAGGAAAGAATCACCAACACGGCAGGAGCAAGAACAAGAAAAACAATGGTCAATGGAATAAGAGTAGAAGTAAATCAAGGAAGAGGGATACAGAATGCCATTATTGTCATAAGAAAGGACATATGAAGAAAGACTGTTATGCATTAAAGAATGCTAAAGGTAAAGGACAAAATGTTGATGGGCATGTTAAACAATTACATGCACCATCTACTTCGACAATGAAGATTGAAGAAATTAATGCTATTTCTAATGATGTTGATGTGTTGACACTTGATAGTACTGTGCGAACTGAGGCACTTATGGTTGACTCTCTTTCCCACACGTGGATGCTAGATTTTGGTGCTTCTTTCCATGTGATACCACATAGAGAATGGTTCTCTAATTATGCAGCAAAGTCTCTTGGTACTATGAGACTTGAGACTTGGTGACTCTTACCAGTGTGATGTTGTGGGGATTGGAGATGTGGTTGTGCAGTTCATTGATGGTTCAAAATTTACTATGCATAATGTACGCCATGTACCTCAGTTATCATGCAGTTTAATGTCAGCTGGTCAACTTGATGACCTTGGTTACAAGGTAGTCTTCTATGCTCAATCCTTTCGTATATCAAAGGGCAATATGGTTATTGCAAAAGGAAACAAAGTTGGCTCACTTTATCCTTTAGTTGTATCACAGAAAGAACACTTGTTAGCTGTTATTGAGCAACCTATGTCTTGTATTTGGCATGGTCGTTTGGGCCATATATCTCATGGTGGAATGGAAAATCTTTCTCGTTATGGCTACTTATCTGTGTTATCTTTCTATGATTTTTCATTTGTGAGCATTTTCAATATGGAAAGCAAACCAGAAATGTGCATAAAATGCACATTGAGTCTTCAATTCAGCCTTTAGATCTTGTCCATACAGACATGTGTGGTCCAATGCCCACTAGGTCCTTAGATGGTTCTCTTTACTTTTTCACTTTCATAGATGATGCTACTAGAAAAGTCTGGGTATATCCTATCAAATCGAAGGATGAGGTATTCCCTACTTTTAGAAAATGGCTTACTTCAATTGAGACTGAAAAAGGAACTAAGCTTAAGGCTTTACATTCAGATAATGGGGATGAGTATACCTCACATGAATTCAACCTTTTCTGTCAGTCTAGAGGGATTCATAGAGAGTTTACAACTCCTTATACCCGAGTACAAAATGGTGTAGCTGAAAGGATGAATAGAACTATGTAGTTTCTATGTTACATCATGCAAACCTCTCACAAGGCTTTTGGGCAGAAGCAATATTGACTGCAGTTCATGTGATTAACCTTTCACCTAGTACTGCCAAAGGTCTTAAAGTGGCACAAGAGTTATGGACAGGGAAGCCACCATATTATGATCATCTTCGAGTTTTTGGGTGTGAAGCATATGTTCATATATCCAAGAATCTTAGACAAAAGTTGGACCGAATCGTAACAAAACTTGGACCATAAGTCAAAGAAATGCATTTTTCTTGGATATGGTCGAGAAAGACAATTTGGATATCGCTTATGGGATCCTGAAACATGGTCCGTGATCAGAAGTAGTGATGTCATTTTCAATGAGTCTAAGATGCATTAACAACCTATTAAGGAGGTTGAAATGAGAAGAGTGGTGTTTGAGGATACTAGTCCTCTAGTTAGCATGCATAAAGATGCTGCACATAGGGATGTTCAAGAGAATGTCCATTCAGATCAATCTGCATATATTCCTGTTCAGCAACTATTGAGACGTTCTGCACTGTCTCACATCCACCTGATAGATATGTTGCAGGTTTAGATCTTGTTATGCTAATAGATACCGGTGAGCCTTCTTGCTACAAAGAGGCTATGCAGATTGAGGATTATGTCAAGTGGGAGCATGTCATGAAGAATGAGTTGGATTCTATTCACAAGAATGGTACTAGGGATTTAGTACCTTTGCCAAAGGGCAAGAAAACTTTACCATGTAAATGGGTATATAAGCTGAAATTCACATCAGATAGTGCTTCTCCAAAGTATAAAGCACGACTTGTTGCAAAGCGTTTTAAACAAAAACATGGTGTTGATTTTGAGGAAATCTCCTCTCCAGTGGTCAAGATGACTACCTTGTGCATGTTGCATGGATTCGTTGCAATGGAGAACTTAGAGCTAGTCCAAATGGATGTGAAAACTGCTTTCTTGCATAGAGATCTTACAAATGAGATCTATATGGAACAACCAGAGGGTTATGTAGTTCCGGGCAAGGAAAGTCTAGTTTGTAAGCTCAAGAAGAGATTGTATGGACTTAAACAATCCCCTAGACAGTGGTACCAAAATTTTGATGCTTTTATGAAGTCTCAAGCCTATTCTCGAAGGAATGAGGATCATTGTCTCTACACAAAGAGATGCTCAGATGGGAGCTTGATATGTTTGATACTTTATGTCGATGATATGTTGATTGCTGGGAAGTCCTCTTATGACTTGTCAATTCTCAAAAAGAAGTGTTGGAGATAGACGTCTACGGAAGCACGTGAACATCACAAGGAAGGAGAAGAAGCTTGGAACACAACACACAATACTGAATGTATTACTAGACAATGTACAAAGATAAGTAGCCCATTAGGGCAATAGGTGTATATACAAGCCGGGGGAAAAAAACCTCCTAAAGAGGGAAAAAAGTGCCCCGATGGTCCTAAAGTGTTCACACACATCATTACCTAAATATATCAACAAATCCCCCCTAGGAGTGATGCGGTGAACAAGTAGCTGGCACTCATGTATAAGGAAGTGCCAAGATATGTGGAAGTCACTCCACAAATGGAAGTAAGCCCAAAGCTTTGCGGAAAGCTTCAAACTTCTCCCTGGGTAGAGCCTTCATGAAAAGGTCTGCAATGTTCTCCTGCATGGGCACATAAGCCAAGCTGATCTCCCTAGCAGAGAACCTCTCCATGACATAGTGATAATGCACCTCAATGTGCTTAGTGCGAGCATGGAACACAGGGTTCCTCGCAACTGCCAATGCGCTCTGACTGTCAGTGAAGATGGTGGTGGCAGAATTCTGACCAAGACCCAGATCAGCCATAAGGCATCTGAGCCACACATACTCAACAGTAGTTGTGAAAGCTGCCCTATACTCAGCTTCACAACTGGAAGTGGCCATAGTAGGCTGCTTCTTGCTCAACCAAGATATACATGAGCTACCAATCATGAAGCAAAAGCCACTAGTGGACACACGAGTGTCATAGCAACCAACCCAATCAGAGTCAAAAAAAGCATGCAAATTCGGCGGTAGTGATCCCCCCTTGGAATAAAACAACCCAAGTAGCCGAGTACCAATCAAGCAACGAAAGATGCGCTTAACTGCCTGCCAGTGCTTGACTCCTGGGCAATGCATAAACTTGCTGATCTGTGAGACAGCAAACTGAATATCTGGCCGAGTAATGCATAAGTAAATCAAGCATCCAATAGCCTACTGATAGACTCAAACGTAAACCCGTCTCCATAGGGGTAGCAATAGGCTTACAGTCTTCAAGGCCAAAATGCTTCAATAATGTGTCAATATATTTCGTTTGACACAAAGCCATTCCACCATCAACTTGCATAAACTGAATGCCCAAATAGTGATGCAAATGCCCCAAATCAGACATCTCAAATGAGGCATGCAAATCAGCCTTAAAATCAGCAATATGCCTCTCATGAGGACCAGTGAGTAGGATGTCATCAACATAAACCACAATGATCAGAAGCACATCATTAACACGCTTAACATATAAGGTGCTTTTAGTTGGACTGTTCTCAAAACCATGTGCAATCAGATAGGCATGTATCTTCTCATACCAAGCACGTGGTGCTTGCTTTAAACCATATAATGCCTTCTTTAACTTGCATACTTGGTTTTCATGCCCTTTCTGCACAAAGCCACGGGGCTGAAAAACATACACTTCTTCATGCAAGTCACCATTCAGAAATGCAGTTTTAATGTCCAACTGATGTACATTCCAACCATGATGGGCTGCAAGTGCACAAATGCTCCGAATAGTAGTCATACGACATGTAGGTGCAAAGGTCTTATCAAAATCAATGCCTCTTTCCTACGCATAACCCTTTGCAACAAGCCTAGGCTTATACCTGTCAACTGTACCATCAGGTTTACGCTTCACCTTGTATACCCACTTAGTGCCAATGGCCTTCTTGCCAGGATGCAAGTCACATAAAGACCAAGTACCATTCTTCATTATTGCATCATATTCAGATTGCATAGCATCCATCCAATTTTCTGAATTTTGTGCTTCATCAAACGAAACAGCCTCATTCTTATCACAGAGACTATATGCAGCCATAACATAGCAATCTGATGCAAAAGAAGCACTATGAGAGCCTGAACGAGTACGATATGACAGAGGTGCATCTAATTTGCTATCACGCAAAGTCTGCACCAGGCATTTTGGCATAGTTTTTGCCTGCTCAATATCAGCTCCCTCATCAACTAGTGCATCATGTAAATCTGCATCAGAAATGGAATGATCTGCATCATCACATGAAACCAGCAAAGGTTGAAAAGTTGCCTCATTAGGACCAGCACTAGACTGTCCACCTGTAAAAAGAGGCAACAAAGTATCATATATGCCTTTGGAGCTAACAGATGTCTCCTTAGTACATGAAAGCAATGGCTGAATAGCATCTTCCACAAAAACAACATCACGGCTAACCAGAATGCGTTTAGTCTGTGGATGATACAGACGATAAGCTTTACTTTCAGAACTGTACCCAACAAAAATACATTTTACTACTTTATCATCCAATTTTCTACGATGTTGTTTAGGCACTAATGCATATGCCAAACAACAAAAAACATGCAAATGAGCAACAGATGGCTTGCGATAATGCCAAGCCTCATATGGAGTGATAGACTGCAGCGCTTTAGTGGGACACCTGTTAAGTACATATGCTGCACACATGACAACCTCAAGCCAGAAACTATGTGGTAAAGCCTGACTCTTGACCATACACCTCGCCATCTGCATGAGTGACCTGTTCTTTCGTTCAGAAAATCCATTCTGTTGAGGTGTATATGGCACTGTACACTGGTGCTTTATCCCACGTTCAACCAAAAATGCATTAAAATCAGAAGACATATATTCCCCCCCTCAATGGAGGGTGCCCATTTTACATGCTGACAGATTTTCAGCCAAAACCAAAAACTGTTTGAAGCACATGAACACTTCGGGCTTTGCCTTCAATGGATATACCCATGCATGTCTGGAAAAATCATCGATGAAAGTCACGAAGTAAAGATAATTCCCAAAAGAAGGTGTCTGCATAGGACCACAGACATCACTATGTACAAGCTGCAATTTCTGAGTAGCCCGAACTGAACCATCTTTTGGAAAGGATGAACGCTGCATTTTGCCCAAAATACAGCCTTCACAAACATGTTTTCCAGGTGCCTCAAGTTTGGGCAAAGAAGACACCATTCCAGATTTCTGTAGGCGTAGCAAACTAGCAAAGAATTCAGATGACCAAAGTGTGCACGCCAAAGCTTTGCATCTGCCATAGCCTGAGAATCATTTACTGCACATGCCAAATCATTTACAGATCTTTCATAGTCTATGAGCTTATACAGCCCACGACATAAAATGCCAGAAGCAATAATCACATCGCCATTTGACAGATCATGAACTGTACACTTGTCATCAACAAATTTCACAACCAAGCCAATCTTGGCTAATGCAGAAACTGATAACAGGTTCTTCTTGATCTCTGGCACAAATAAAGCATCTGACAAATTGAAAGAACTACTATCAGTAGTAGTCAAAATGATCTTACCAACTCCCATAACAGGATAAGAGGAGTTGTTGGCACATGTAACAGTATTCCCTATAGGGGTAGGCTCGAGTGAAGAGAAGAAACTGCGCTGCGAGGTAATATGTTTGGTCGCCCCACTGTCAAAATACCAAACACCTGAGTCTACTGTAGACATGCACTGCTCATGAGAAGATGGGTCAAAACTGCAGACAGTAGTAAACGCCCATTCTTCTTCCTGCACAAGATTAGCAGACTCTGTTTTTGGTGTAGAGGCCTCTACAACAACCATTCCAGCCTCTTTCTTCTTTGCCTCTTTAGCAGCAAGTTTTGGAGAGTTCTTTATGATATGATCATTCCCTTTACAGTACTTACAAAACAATTTCTGCTTTCTGATTTCTTCTCATCTTTATCTTCCTCCTTCGAATATGCTAAATTAGCAGATTTTTGCTTACTACTTGAGGAGCTCCATTTTCCTTTGCCCTTCTGACTAGCCAGGAAAGCTTGATCTGCAACTCGCATAATGGACCTGTTCTGCCTGGACTCATCTTCCTGCAAGAGAACAGAGACTAACTCCTCAAATGATAAGGCATTTGGATTGCGTTTCATCATCAAACAAAGAGTAGAAGCAAAACTCTGATATGAATCAAGAAGACCATTCAGAACGGTCTGCACAAGTGAGCTATCTGGTATAACCTCATTAGCAGAAATCAATTGTTCCTTCAAATCTTTGATCTTCGTTAGGAAACTGTCCATAGAATGATCTTCATTCATGTGCTCACTCTCTAATTGTTTTCGGAGGTAAGCAACACGAGCCTCATTCCTAGGTTGGTACAATGTGGTAAGTGTATCCAAAGCATCCTTAGCTGTTATTCAAGAGCGAATGTGAGGAATAATGGCACGTTTGACAGATAAAGCTATCAATGCATGTGCTTGGGCATCTCTGCCATCCGAGCGAATCTTCTCTGCAGTAGGTGTAGCAGAAACCGCAACACGAATAGGAATATGCAGAATATTATCATCTTTGACACCTTCTGCATAAGCTTCAGTACCTGTAGTTGTAACAGTTGCAGGTGTGATAGGACGTTTTTCAACACCTTGCACAATGTTCCACAGTCCTTTTGCAACCAATACATGTCACATCATATAAGCCCACAATGGGTAGTTGGTACCATCCAACTTATCCTCAACAGCCAACATACAGAATACATCACTGCTTTCAGGCATGGCCAGTGACTAAAATACCTTGATGCAAAAAATTGATTGTATCTCAAGAAGTTGAAGAGAAATGCCCAAACAAATTCTGCTAGACTTGTAACAGGCTTCGAGATGCTTATACTGGCGAATAGAAACTAGTATATACTTTTGGCACAAAAAGATGAAATAGCCTGCACTAGCGCTACGATAGTGCATTCGGAGGCCGAAACGAGCTCAGATCCTGATTTCAGCACCACAGAGCGAAGCAGTTTTGATCTCGAAAACACGCTGAGTATGCTCACCAAAATGCGTGCGATTCTGAGATTGCAAACGGAGGAGTGTCGACGGCACCCTAGATGAAGCGATGACGTGAAGGAGAAGAAGCTTGGAACACAACACACAATACTGAATGTATTACTAGAGAATGTACAAAGATAAGTAGCGCATTAGGGCAATAGGCGTATATACAAGGGGGGGGGGGGGGGAGAAAACCTCTTAAAGAGGGAAAAAAGTGCCCCGACGGTCCTAGAGTGTTCACACACATCACTACCTAAATATATCAACAAGAAGTTGAGTTAGACATTTGATATGAAGGATTTGTGGGATGCCAAACATATTCTTGGCATGCACATTACTCGTGATAGGAGTAAAAGATGCATATACTTGTCTCAAAGTGAGTACATATCCAAAGTACTTCACATATTCAATATGCAGGGTGGAAAGGCATTGAATACATGTTTATCCACATATGTGAAATTGAGCAAGGATGATTGCGCCAAATCAGATGAGGAAAAGGAATTCATGACCAAAATTCCCATCAGTCTGTTGTTGGTAGTCTAATGTATGCTATGGTAGCTACGAGACCTAATTGCATTTGCAATGGGAGTTGTAAGTAGATACATGTCTAATCCTGGCAAGAAACATTGGGAAGCGGTCAAGATGATTTTGAGATATCTGAGTGGCACTAAGGACAAGTGTCTATGCTTAGGTAGAGGGAAAGCATCCATTATTGGTTACACAGATTTTGACTATGCTGGTTATGTAGACAATCGTAAGTCTACATCAGGGTACATTTTTCATGTTGTTGGAGGTGCTATCTCTTGGAGATCTCGTCTTCAAGAATGTACAACTGTTTCCACCACAGAAGCAGAGTATGTTGCAGCAAGTGAGGCATGTAAGGAAGCATTGTGGCTTTCTTGTCTTACTTGTGATATGGGTTTACCTCAGCATGTACCTTGTTTTCTCAGTGACAGGCAGAGTGCGATTGCTTTGGCTAAGAATCCGGTCTATCCTGTAAAGGCGAAGCACATTGAGGGCAGGTATCACTTCATAAGAGATTGCTTAGCCACTAAGCCCATTATTCTTGAGAAGGTTCACACTCGAGATAATGCTGCAGATGCTTTGACTAAAGCTCTACCACATGATAGCTTTCGACACTATTGTCACTTGATGGGGGTTACTTGATTCATGATCTTACACAGTCACTTGTATACTGTGTAACATGCCCATCAGGAGGGAGGTATAGTTTGTATACTTACACTCAAGTATTCTTTATCATTCTTTTTTTTTCTCCCATGATTACTTTGGCCGTATTGGCCTTTAGTGGGAGATTGTTATCGTTAGTGTCCATGTGAAAGGCCAAATGGCCACCATACACTTCTTTGTATATGTTCTTTAATAAAACATATGGTCAGTCATAGAATGTAAGTTTGACCGCATTTGTAAGACCTAAGAAGTCTGTCTTCGTGCGCCCTATGTACTGTGTTTTCTGCATATTCTGTAGTCTCTATGCGGAGTACCGTGTACGGCCCTAGAAGGTCCGTTTTCTACTCCGAAGATATCGTCGTGGAGCTCTTGATAAGGAGAGCACACCGTGGTGCATCGCCATCAAAACCTGTAGGTGGAACTGTAGGGGAAGAAAATAATTATTAACGTTTTCTTGAAAAGCCTTCCATATGGTCGAACGATTTGCACTATGACATAGGACATTCCACCAAAGTTGAGCCTTCTCTACTAAATAGTTAGTAATAAATATTATTGTTTCACTTTTGACATATGATTCATCAAAATAGAAATTGTCAAAGTCTGATAACAATGAAAGAACTAAAGGGCAATCCTTAGGGCCATCAAATCATAGAAATTGATAATTTTTAATACCAACCTTAGAATGTGTGCCATCAGCTTGGAAAGAGACAATAGTTTTTACCACCCTTGCAAGCTTATCTTCATCAGATTGCATCTTTTGCGGTACTTCGTTGCATTGTTGGATCTCATTTTAGGTGCCTCGAAGTTTGTGCCACAGGAGCTCCAACTGCTACTCGAGTGGTACCTCGGGTAGATGTGACTCACCAAAATCCTCCATGATATTTGTCGGGTTCATAGATATGTAGACAAAGAAACCCCCTTGTTGGATATATGAAAGCAATTTTGATATGCTTGAATTGAAATGGAAAAGAAAAGGGTGATTCTTGGAAATTAAAAAAAGTAAGAGAGATATAACTTATGTTGAATATAAGTAAAGAGAACTAGAGTGAAAACATAAAGAAATAGTGTAGTGGTAAAACACTAGACTTGTGAAAGTGAGGTTGTGGGTTCAAATCCTCCCTCTTTAGTGAATATAAGACTCATCATTGCTACTCCTTAATTAAGAGGTACTCACGCATAGCCAATGACTGCCAAGGGAGCCATGGGTATCAAAGAAGTCAAAGATGCGAAAGTTATGCCAAAGTTCTGTGCTTTAGTCGATGCCTTGGAATAAGTCAAAGGAGTAAACATAGGTTCAAGTTTCAGGAACTAGACAAAAATAGAAACTGAAACAGTAATTGGAACAAGATCTGAAACAAAAACTGAGATAGAAATAGTGATCAGAGTTGGAACATCAAAATGAACGATGTCGGACCTCTCCATAGTGATGCGAGTTGTGCTTTGATACTATTGTTACTAGGATCTTAATTCATGCGCACATAGAGGATATAGGTGGTGCACAGAACATAGATACGCGAAGAGATGAGATAACATGCAAGATTGGGTGCAATATTACCCCATGCACTCTGTTTCGACAGGTCCATAGAGTGCATGTATTTATAGGATTTTTTTCATTATGTTGAAAGCAGTTACAATGAGGGTGGCTTTGAAAAGCAAGAATGAAAGTAAAAAGTTCATCTCTTTTATGGAGAGCATTTGATTTTATTAACATCACTCGTGATCTACATTGATCCTTATCCTAACCACTACTTTTATATTTGTTTGTAAAAATAGAACCCTTTACATGAGTTTATTTATGAATTATATAAAATATAAATTCGATTATTAGTGTCTGGCCATATTCAAAATGCCCATGCCAATTCACACCTTTCATACCCTCACAAACCTTCAACTACTATATCAAAACACCAAACACATTAATAACATAATAAATTAATACTGCAACAATTCCTTGTTCAACACATTCCATAATTGATAACATCTCCACTTCCTCCTCTTATTCATTTTTTTTTCTTTCTTTCACTTCTACTTCTTTTGCTTTTGCTTCTTCTGTTGCTTTTGCTACTTTTGCCTCTTCTTTTGCTTCTTCCTCCTTTTCTTTTTCCTCTTCTTCTTCTTCTTCTTCTTCTTCTTCTTCTTCTTCTTCTTCTTCTTCTTCTTCTTCTTCTTCTTCATCATCTTCTTCTTCGTCTTCTTTTCCTTCTCCTTCTCCTTTGCCTTCTCCTTCTCCTTCTCCTTCTTCTTCCTCTTCTTCTTCTTCTTCCTCTTTTTGATATATTTTGGTAGTGATGTGTGTGAACACACTTAGGACAATCGAGACATTTTTTTTCCTCTTTAGGAGTTTTTCCCCTGGCTTGTATATGCATATAACCCTATTGGTTTACTTATCTTTGTATGTTCACTTGGTAATTCATTCAATATTGTGTTGTGATCCAAGCTTCTTCCTCTTCCTTGTGCTTTTCGTGTGCTTCTACAGACTTCAAACTTCAATAATTGGTATCAGAGCAGGTTGCCACTTCATCTAGGGCATCGTCAATACCCTTTTGGACACAAGAGGCATTGATTTTGATGGGACCTTTGCACCTACATGCTGAATGACTACTGTTCGTAGCATTTGTGCACTTGCAGCACATCATGTTTGGAATGTACATCAATTGGAGATAAAAATTGCATTTTTGAATGGTGACTTGCATGAAGAAGTGTATGATTTTTAGCCTCATGGGTTTGTACAGAAAGGGCATGAAAACAAAGTGTATAGGTTCAAAAAGGCATTCTATGGTTTGAAGCAAGCACCGCATGCTTGGTATGGAAAGATACATGCCTATTGATTGCAGATGGTTTTGAGAATAGTACAATTGAGAGCACCTTATATGTTAAGCATGCAAATGATGTGGTTTTGATCATTGTTGTCTATATTGATGACATGCTAGTCATTGGTCCTAATGAGAAGCATATTGCTGATTTTAAGGCTGATTTGCATCCGCCATTTGAGATGTTAGATTTGGGGCATTTGTATCATTATTTGGGCATTTAGTTTATGCAAGTCGATGGCGGATTAGCTTTGTGTCAAACAAAATATATTGACACATTATTGTAGTGTTTTAGCCTTGAAGACTACAAACCTATTGCCACTCCTATGGAGACATGTTTACGGTTGAGTCTTCATGATGTTGGTGATGCATTTGATGTTGTTCTCTACCAACATGCTGTTGGATGCTTGATTTATTTATGCATTACTCGGCGAGATATTCAGTTTGATGTCTCATAGATGAGAAGGTTTGTGCATTGCCTAAGTGTCAAGCATTAGCAGGCAGTCAAGCACATTTTTCACTACTTGAGTGGTACCCGGCTTCTTGGATCATCTTACCCAAAGGGGGGATCACTATTGCTAGATTTACATGCTTTTCGTGACTCTGAATGGGATGGTTTCTATGACAATCATTTCTCCACTAGTGGTTTTTGCTTCATGCTTGGTAGCTCATGCATATCTTGGTTGAGCAAGAAGCAACCTACTATGGCCACTTCTAGTTATGAGGCTATGTATAGAGCACCTTTCACAAAGACTGTTGAGTGTGTGTGGCTCAGAAGCCTTATGGGTAATTTGGATGTTGGTCAGTCTTCTACCACCACCATCTTCACTGATAGTCAAAGTGCATTGGTAGTTGCGAGGAACCCTATGTTCCATGCTCGCACTAAGCATATTGAAGTGAACTATCATTATGTCAGGGAGAGGTTCTCTAATGGAGAGATCAGTTTGGCATATGTATCCACACATGAGAACATTGCAAGCCTTTTTCACAAAGGCTCTGCCTAGAGAGAAGTTTGAAACTTTCCACAAAGCTTTGGGCTTACTTCCTGTTGTGGATTGATTCCACATGACTTGGCACCTCCTTATACATGAGCGCCAGCTCCTTGTTCACCTCATCACTCCCAAGGGGGATTTGTTGATATATTTAGGTAGTGATGTGTGTGAAGACTAGGATAATGGGAGCACTTTTTTCCCTCTTTAGGTGATTTTTCCCCCAGCTTGTATATATTCCTATAAGCCTAATGGGTTACTTATCTTTGTACATTCATTTGGTAATACTTTGAGTATTGTGTGTTGTGCTCCAAGCTTCTTCTTCTTCCTTGTGCTGTTTGCGTGATTCTACATACCTCAAACTCCAAAAATCATGTATTATTAGCAAAAGGGATGTGGATATTGTGCAATGTATTGAAAAATGCCCTACTACACCTCCAAATATAGTTATTGAAGGTGATGTAGATGGCATTCAAGATGATCTTCAGATTTCTATTTGTGTTGCGATTCTTGTTGCACCCGCTACATTACAACTTCATTGGGATGGCAAAGATGCTCAAGCACATGCATTGATAGGCTTATCTATCAAATGTGCCATTATCCCTCATATTCACTCTTGCAAAATAATAAAGGATGCTTGGGATACACTAATCACTTTATACCAGGCAAGAAATGAGGCTCGTGTTGCTTACCTCCAAAAACACTTAGACAATGAGCATATGAATGAAGGAGATTCTATGGATACCTTTTTGAAAAAAATGAAATATTTGAAGGAGGAGTTGATTTTTGCTGATGAAGTCTTGCCAGATAGTTTACTTGTGTAGAATGTTCTTAATGATCTTCCAAATTCTTATCAGAGTTTTTCTTCTGCTCTTCGATTGATGATGAAAGGCAATCCAAATGCCTTAACATTTGAGGAGTTGGTCTCTGTTTTGTTGTAGTAAGATCAATCCACAAAAAAAAATAAAATCCATTATGCATGTTCGAGATCAAGTTTTTTTTAAGCTAGTTAAAAGGGCAAAGATAAGTGGAGCTCATCTATTAGTAAGCAAAATCCTCCTAATGCTGCACAATCAAAGGTGAAACACAAAGATGAGACAAAAATAGAAAATAAAAAATAGTTTTGCAAATAATTAAAGGAAATGATCATGTCAGAAAGAGTTGTCCAAAATTGGCTGCAAAAGAGGCAAAGAGGAAAGAGGTTGGAATGGTTGAAGCTAAAATGGTTGTTGCAGAGGCCTCTACACCTTAAACAGAGTTTGATAATCTTGTGTAGAGTGAAGAATGGGCATTTGATACTATATGCAGCTATGAACCATCTTCTCATGACCAAAATATGTCTGCAGTAGACTCAAATGTTTCATGCTTTGATAGCGGGGCAACCAAACATATTACCTCGCAACACACTTTCTTCAATTCACTTGAGCCTGCCCCTACGAGGAATATTGTCACATGTGCTAACTAATCCTCTTATCTTGTAATGGGAGTTGCTAAGATCATTTAAACTAGTGTTGATGGTAGTTCTTTCACATTGTTAGATTCTTTGTATATACCAGGGATTAAGAAAAATCTTTTGTCAGTTTCAACATTAACCAAGATTGGCTTGGTTGTCAAATTCATTGATAACATATGTACAATTCATGATCTTTCAAATTGCAATGTTATTATTGCATCTGGCATTTTATGTTGTGGGATGTATTCTTCTTCATCCTCTTCTTCCTCTTCTTCCTCTTCTTCCTCTTCCTCTTCATTTTCCTCTTCTTCCTCTTCCTCTTCTTCCTCTCCTTCCGCTTCCTCTTCCTCCTCCTCCTCCTCCTCCCCCTCCTCCTCTTCCTTCTCATCTTGCCCTTCCCCTTTCCCTTCCCCTTTCCCTTCCCCTTTCCCTTCCCCTTTCCCTTCCCCTCCTCTTCTCCCTCTCCCTTTCTTCTTCTTTTTCTTCCTCTTCTTCTTAATCTTCTTCTTCTTCTTCTTCTTCTTCTTCTTCTTCTTCTTCTTCTTCTTCTTCTTCTTCTTCTTCTTCTTCTTCTTCTTCTTCTTATTCTTATTCTTCTTCTTATTCTTCTTCTTCTTCTTCTTCTTCTTCTTCTTCTTCTTCTTCTTCTTCTTCTTCTTCTTCTTCTTCTTCTTCTTCTTCTTCTTCTTCCTCTTCCTCTTCTTCCCTTCTTCCACCTCTTCCCCTCGCTCTTCTTCTTCCTTGCCTTCTTCTGCCTCTTCTTCCTCTTCTTCATCTTCTTCCTCTTCCTCTTCCTTTTCGTCTTTTAGTTCTTCCTCTTACTCCTCCTCCTCCTCCTCCTCCTCTTCTTCTTCTTCTTCTTCTTCTTCTTCTTCTTCTTCTTCTTCTTCTTTTGTTGGAAGTCAATGTATATATTGGTCCAACAATAGCTTCATAGGAAGCTTTCTCATCAAGTCTCAGATGGGCGCAGCGCGCATATATTATTATCTTTATATATTCTATAGAAGAAAAGTTGACGGGCACTGTGGTCTAGCCCAAACAGTTTTAAAAGGTTCCTACCCACCCATGTTCGAATCCAAGCAGCGATAGTGCATGGAGACTTTGTTTTTAGAAAAGAAAAAAGAAGAGCGTCGATTTTGCGTTTTCATAAAGAAGCTTTATTTTTTATTCGTTCATAGTTTTTTCCTTCCGACGTTGACTTAGCTTTTAGTAGAGCTTTTGGAGAGTACTTCAAACCTATATAAGAAGGAGCCAAGCTCATTGTAAAATCACTCACTCAAAGATCTAGAGTTTGGAGATCTTCTCGAAGAAAGAGTGTTCACGCACTCTTGAGGAGGTGGAGTTTTGGTGAAGGAGAGGCTACTCTCTTGGAGCAAGAAGTCTTCTACAAGGTGGTGGTAACTATCTTTTGTGAGTTAACCTTGTGGTTGATTTACAATTTTGTTACACTATTTTGTGATAATAAGGTTAACTTTGTTGCTTCGTTCACTTCACACACTTAGATTATTTGGACATAATCTAAATTTTGTATCATCATCTTCTTGGATATTCTTCCATTAGTGAGTGCAACACTTTATATGGTTGAATAGTACTCCCATGTTGTAATTTGGACATCTATTTTTGTTGGAACAAAGAAATCACAAATTGATGTTTACAAAGAGCTTGAAGCAAGTCAATGGTCAGATTGAAGTGAAAGAAGTTATTTGAGAAAGTGAAGAGATTTCAAAATGGTAGCTTGTATACGTATGTACAGTACAAGTGGAAATTCTTGTACTATGAGTATAGGTGATCTTTAGGATGATAAGGAGTAATGCAATAGATGTGGGATGAGTCTAGAAACATATGTGTATAAGTCAATGATGTAAAGAAATAAATGAGAGAGTCATTAGAAGCCATGTTTCAATGAGGTAGATGTGTAGAGTGTCATCTTTAGAAATTAGCGACAAGTATTTCTCTGGTTTCTTTCAGCCTGGATCAGGAAATGTTTTGCACACATCTAATCTAAAAGCTAATGAAGCTATGCTCAAAGTTTCATGGCCTAATTCCTTTCATGCTGTGAGTATGATCAATAGGAACATGTGTATGTAAAGTTTGCAAGTAGATCTCTCAGAATCGCGCATTTTTTTGTGTCAATGTTTTGCTTGCATCTCAGTGTACAATGTAAAGTCTTTTATGAATGAGCATTCGAAATCTAAGTTAGAAGGTAAGAAATCTACGGCTAAAAGTATTTAGCAAAATGGGATATGTGCTGTGAGAAATCAACCTTAGAAGTTAGCTATGTCAAAGTCGCTTGTTCAGGAAGATAGTTTGTGACATACTTTTGATCTTAAGGATCAAATTAAAGTTTTAATGATTCTTTTGAAGGACTAATGGTTGATATGATTGCACAAAGGTAGCTTGGAGATATGTACATCATTAGTTTGAAGAAATCCAAAGATATGTGGAGGTAATTAAGTCAATCTTTGAAGCAGACTTCTTGAAGAAGGAAGATTCTCACTCAGAGAAGTGACAGTTGAAGAATTGGTAAATGGAGGTAACAGTTTTATAAAGTTTGGTCCATAACTGATATAGAGGTGCTCTTAAATCAGTATAGATCAAACCTTTTGTAGATTTTGAGGTCTCCAACAGTGGTATTAGAGCTAAAGGTGTAATACAAGTGAAGTGAAAGCATTGGAAGTCCCGACTGTTTCAGATATTGAAGTTTCTTCTAATTGAAGGTGGATAAGGTCAAATTCTTGAAGATAACCTGAAGAAGTACAAAGCGGGAGCTCAAAGGATCAAGAAGGATTAAAGCTTCATATCAAAGGTACACTATATCATCATAAATCTTAGTAATTGCAGGCACAAAAGATCAAAGATGGGAGAAAGCTTGCAAATTGATAAGCTAGATAGGGAGAACTATCCAGCTTGGTCCATGAGGATGGTGGCACACCTCATGAGCAAAGATTTGATGGCATTCATTACAGGAGAAGAAGAAAAGCCTGATTTTGAAGATCCTAGTGTTCCAACTAGGGAAGAACTTGCAGATTTGAAGAATTGGATGAGAAAGGATGCTCAAGCTAGGAGCATCATTTACATGGATGTAAATGACTATCTTCTACCTCACATTAGAGGATTAAAAAGTGCAACAGATGTGTGGAGTGCTTTGGAAGAACATTTCCAAAACACAACCAAGTCAAGGAAGTCCTCATTATGGGCAGAGCTCACAACTTTCAAGAAGAAGAGTTCACAGTCAATTTCTGATTATCTGGCAAGAATGAAGGATATGCAAATAGCTTGGGAACAGTAGATGAAGACATTGAAGAGGATAAGTTGGTAAGACAAATACTTACAGTTTTGAGAGGAGATGAGAAGTGGAAGCCTTTCATATTGTCCATAGAATTGTCATTAAATCATTTTACTCCTGATCTTAATCAATTGCTAGGACACATGCTAACTTTTGAGCAAGACATTAAGGGAGACAATGATAGAAGTGCAAGTCAAGCTATGTACTCCAAGGACAAGAAAAAGAATGGAAAAGGAAAGTAGTCAACTGATGATGAAGGAACTTCAAGTCAAGCTAATCTCACAAAAGAAAAGATGAACTTCAGAGGTAAAGGAAGAGGAGGTAAGAACAAAGACAATACTAAAGCTTGTTGGATTTATGGCAGAATAAATCATTTGGCAAATGATTGTTGGTATAACAATCAAAATGGTGGAAGTAATAACCAGAGCTTCAATCAAAGAGGTAGAGGAGGCAGAAATCAAAGAGGCAACTTCAGAGGAAGAGGTGGTAGGACATCATATGCTAGAGGAGGTGGAAGAAGTTTTCAATCTCAATCCTACAACAACAATTATTATAATTATGCATCAGATCAGAAGGTTGACATGACTCTCATCTTGAATGCAACGAGGAGAAGATCAAAGGGTGTTCTATCTTGACTCAGGATGTAGTAATGATCTGAGTGGCAATATATCATTGATGACTGATATGGAAGCAAAGGTGAATGGACATACAGTTCAAACAAGAGATAACACCAAGCATAAAGTTGAAAGCATTGGATTAGTGAAGACAAAGAGTGGAAGCACACTCTTAAGCAAGGTACTTTAAGTTCCTACTATTCCTAAAAACTTGATAAGTGTAGGAGAAATTGTGGAGAAGGGATATGAAGTTAGATTCACAAATGATGGTGTTTATGTGCAAGATCCAAATTAGGGATATAGAAATATCATTGCAGGTAAAAAGGAAGGAAGGTTGTTTACTCTCAAGGTCCAAGGTAATGTGGGACATGCATTATTTACCTATGGAAGTCAAAAGATGTCTGAGTTAGACCTATGGCATAAAAGGCTAGGTCATTTCAATGAGAGAGCTATAAAAGAAATCTCAAATAATGATGTGGTGCTTGGATTGCCAAATGTTGAAGGTCAACACATGGTGTACAAGTGTGAAGCTTGCCAATTAGGTAAAGCATACAAAAGTTCATACAATAAATCAGGGTACAAGTATTGAAATATGCTTGAGTTGGTTCATACAGATGTGTGGGGTCCTTCAAGGGACTATAGCATAAATGGATCCAGATATTATGTGTTGTTTGTTGATGATGCAACCAGATGGATTACTTTATATGTAATCAAGGACAAATCAAAAGTGTTCAAGACATTCAAGCATTATCATGCTTATGCAGAAAGGATTACATGACAAAAGCTCAAGAGGTTGAGATCAGATGGAGGGGGAGAGTATTTTTCTAAAGCGTTTGATGATTATTTGTGGAATGCAGGTATAAAAAGAGAAGTAACTTGCAGGTACTCCCCTCAACAAAATGGAGTTGCAGAAAGAAGAAATAGAACTCTTGTAGAGTTTGCAAGAGCAATGATGAAAGAGAAGAATTGTACAAATTGCTTATGGGCAGAAGCTTTCAACACTGCAACATACCTTGTGAATAGGTTACCTTGTAAAGCTTTGGATGGAAAAACACCTTATGAAGCATGGTGGGGTAAGAAACCTACTCTTTATCATTGTAAGGTATTTGAATATTTAGCATATGCTTATGTTCCTTCACAATTAAGACATAAGCTAGAACCCAAAGCAAAAAAGTATGTGTTTATTGGGTATGATGATAGACAGATGGGTTACAGATTGTGGAGTCCATCCTCAAAGCAATTTCTTGTTACAAAAGATGTCACATTTGATGAGCAAAGCACATGGTATACAGGGTCAACAAATGACTATGCAGATGTTGAAGAAATACAATGGAAAGGGAAGACAAAAGTAAGGGTGTATGAAGAAGATATTGATGATGTTGATTGTAAAAGTAATTTGCAGGGCAATGTTGAAGATGGGCCAAGATTTGATCCAGAATCAAATGTGGCTGAGACTTCAAGGAGTGTAGAGGTCAGAAGATCTTTGAGAGAAAGTAAAGAACCTATCAGGTATAGTTATGATACATCTTTCTTAACAACAAAAGATTATGCTTACATTGTGAAGACAGACGAAGATCCAATCACATATGAAGAAACTAAAGGTAAACAGAATTGGGAGAAGGCAATGCAAGAAGAGTATGATGCTCTACTTGAAAATGAAACATGGGAATTGGTGCCAAGGCCAAAGAATCAAAAGGTCATTGGATGTAAGTGGGTGTATAAAACAAAAAGATTTGCAGATGGAAAGGTGTCTAGATACAAGGCTAGACTTGTGGTTAAAGGTTATGCCCAAACTTATGGGGTAGATTATGATGAAACTTTTAGCCCAGTTACTAAGATGTCTACAATTAGATCACTAATTGCTATTGCTGCTTGTAAAGGATGGAAACTATCACAATTAGATGCGAAGAATGCATTTCTGAATGGATACATTGCAGATGAAGTGTACATGGAGCAACCAGAGGGTCTCATGGATTCGATTGGATCAGATTATGTGTCTAAGCTCAAGAGAGCTTTGTATGGTTTGAAGCAGGCTCCAAGAGCATGGAATTACAGGCTTGTTAAGCTCTTGAATGAATGTGGATATCAAGCATCAAAGGCTGATAGTATCTTGCTAGTGAAGGCAAGTGAAAATGGATATATATACATGTGTATTTATGTTGATGATATTATTGTCATAGGTACAGATGCTCAAGGAATCAAGGAGCTTAAGAAACAAATAGACAAGGACTTTAAGATAAGTGATTTGGGAAACTTATCTTATTTTTCAGGAATGCAGATTGTGTATACTCAACATGGAGTATATGTTACACAAGAGAGATATTTGAAGAATCTTTTGGTCAAGTTCAACATGGAAGAGTGCAAGCTTTCAACCACACCATTGGAGGTAATCTCTTCTTCTTCTTCTTCTTCCTCCTCCTCCTCCTCCTCCTTCTCTTCTTCTTCTTCTTCTTCTTCTTCTTCTTCCTCTTCCTCTTCTTCTTCTTCTTCTTCCTCTTCCTCCTCCTCCTCTTCTTCTTGTTCTTCTTGTCGTTCTTGTTCTTCTTGTTCTTCTTCTTGTGTATTTCTTCTTCTTCTTCTTCCTCTTACTCTTCTTCGTCTTCTTACTCTTCTGCTTCTTCTTCTTCTTCTTCTTCTTCTTCTTCTTCTTCTTCTTCTTCTTCTTCTTCTTCTTCTTCTTCTTTTTCTTCTTCTTCTTCTTCTTCTTCTTCTTCTTCTTCTCCTTCTTCACTCTTTCCCTTTTACACTCCAAAGATGCAAGCACAATGTTTTTTTGGGTTATTTGAGCAAGATCACATTTCCAAGAACTATATTTTTCATAAACACCACATCAGTAGATTAAAAATCAACGCAATTTTTTTGTGTAACAGGTGGCTATGGATCAAATAGAGGAAGATACAATGGAGGCTACAACAACAACAACTACTACAACAACAATTACAACAACAACAACTATCAAAGTGGCCATAGAGGAAGAAGAGATTACATTAACTATGCAGAGGACCAAAGTCAAGAAGATTCATTATTGATTATGAATCTATCAGTGAAGAAGGGTAAGGATGATGATCATCTTTTACATTGATTTAGGATGCTCAAATCATGTAGCAGTAAATGTGGCTTTACTTTTTGATTTGGAAGATCCTCACAACAAACATGAAGTGCAAACAGGAGATGATACAAAGCACTCGGGGGAGACGATAGGTAATGTGAAGACATCATATGGCAATATAAACCTCTTAAGCAAAGTCTTGTATGTCCCTACAATTACCAAAAATTTAATAAGTGTTGGGCAGATTGTTGAAAAAGGATTGCAGGTTAGATTCAACCGATTTGGAGCATATGTTGAAGACCCAAGGCAAGGCTTTAGAAGGATTTCCAAAGGAGAAAAGACAGGAAGGCTTTTCACTTTTGAAGTGAACGATACAAAGAACATAGCGTTATTTAGCTATGGATCTCAAACTCTCACACAGTTGGAGATATGGCACAAAAGGCTTTGTTAAACTTAAACTTCAGATTAAGTTGTTTGTTTAAAGTTTAATTCAAGTCTGGGTTCTTGGGATGATTAGGGGTCTGTAAATAGAGGCCATGTTTGTATTTTCCCAAATCTACAGATTAAGAATATATTACTTCATCGAATTAAGCGCTAATTGGATTATCTTCCCAGTACTATTTTGAATATGTTCTTCAACACACTTCCACACTAGATAGTTATTGTATACTTCTTCACTTATCGCGTTATCAATTTACTTAATACTTCATTAAATTCACTGAATGATTTAACTTAATTAACAGAATTGACAACAGACTCAGATTACACAGGTTTTTGGCAACAGCGTTTCGCTTCGGGCTCTCGCCCAGACGAACAGTCCGACGACTACACCTTCTACTTCACGCAACTCTTTTATTAATTTTTTTCAAAGGTTACAACTTTGCACTACGCCTTTACATCATGCGTGCGACTTTTCAAAATATATATTACAAAAAATATGAGTTCCTTTCCGGCTGCTTACACTGGCATGCACGGTGGACTCGAACCCAAAATTGTAATGACACAGTCATGGCTCATCTATGATGCCCTGAATATACATAGTGCGAGCTAGTTTGAAAGTACGTGTAATCTTCTGCTTTAGGGAATCTAGCATATCTTTCAAAATTGCAGGTTCTATAAGTTGTGCATCAGTCCTTACAGAACTGGCAGCTATAACCTGACTAATAAGTAATTTCATCTGCGTCTGCAAAAATGATTCTTGTAAATAAAATTCGTTGTCCAGAGCAGCGTCTCATCGCAACTTTATTTCCACTATGTCTACATCAATGCGCGAGAGCCTGTCCGCTTGAACACCCAACTGTTTTTCTCTTCTTTCAAGTTCCTAAGCTTGAAACTGAATGGTTTTGTAATAAGCGTCTCTCTCCTTCTTAATAGTTTCCATCTCCTTCTTTAACTGAATGGTCTTGGCAATCTCCTCAATGAACTCTTGATCTCTCTAGAACAATCTTTCAGTGACCTTATGCAGTTCAGCTTCGGCTTTAAGTACATTGGCAGCAGTGACTGCGAGGCCTCTTCTAAAACACTGAATGCGTCCCGCATACTGTGTAGCTCATTGCCTAATGCGGTCATAGCATTGGTCTTGTCTGCAACTTATTGCCTCAATTCGGTAATTGTGGTGTCCCGTTGAGCAATGATATTGTCTTTTTCTGCTAACTGTTCTTGGAGTTGCTTGATTTGAGTTGCAATGAATGATTCTCGGCTTTAGCTACAAGTACTTCTTCTTGGAGAGGGGCAATGTTTGCTTCTAGAAGGTCAACCTTGCTCTGCAACTCCTGTTGAATTGTCTGAGTGGCCATCTTCATCTAGAGGGGCAATTGCTGAGAGAATCGGATGAGGAGTTGGCCCATGGATAACAATTCAACGAACATCACCGGGGTGGAAAGAGAAGAAACATGCTGCGATGGTATTGCAGACTGCAGGTGAGGTGAGGATGGGGGAGAGTAGTCAGGGAAGAATAGGAGATTGGTCAATGCCGCTTGATTGGGAGGTGCAGATGAAGAAGGAAGAACTTCAATAGCATCAGAAATGGTGGTTGGAGGAGGAAGAGGGATAGGAGAAGTCGGAACTAAATCTATTCCGGTCTCATGTTGAGGGACCGACAGGGCGGCTTCGGTAATTGCTTCGTCATTACCAGTCGATTGATTGACTGTATCTGCTTGGTCATCTGCGGTTGGTGAAGAAGGAAGATGAGAATCAATAATAGAGGTATCTTCCACTGTCTCCTTCACAGTCTCAGCCTCCGGTTGATGAGATTCCTCCCGCTGTGAGTCTTCAGCTACATCTTCCATAATAACGTCTTGTTTGGGCTACTTACCAGGAGAAGACGGAGTAGAATCGACCTGTAATGAAGTAGCGGTGTCATGGAATACTTCAACGTCAGGAACCACGGTGTCCTGTACTTGACTTTGTGAAGGGCTGATTCGTCTGCGTTTCCGCTAGAAGAAATGAAGCAGGTCTTCATCATCGTCCTCTTCGAGCATCTATGTAGATTCCTCATGTAACATCACGATATCCGTTGGAGGTGGTTGCACGGCTTGTATCATCGAAAGGAGAAGGTTAAGGAGGTGGGGCAATTGAGTACGAGGAATTTCATGCTTTGCGAGTTGCTTGGTAACTGCGAAGCATTCACGGCGAAGGCGTCAAAAGAAAAACGATGTGAAATTAACGGGTTCTCGTGAGGCAGTATCAATCATCGAGTAAAAAGGCCTGGAAATGCCATACATACGTTTTTGCATGTTTAAGGCTCCTACAAGAAATTGCAGCACGGTGCGCTCTGGCTCATACCGGTAGAGAATGGAAAACTCATTAGATGAGTGTCGGCGAAATAATTCCTTCATGGTCGCTAGGGGAAGGAGTGGTCCATCGACCAACCCTTCCTGAGGGAGACGGAATCCCTCAGCAATCGTGTTTAGTGTAAAGACTACACGGGGGTTTAAGCACATTAAGGGCCAGCACTCCTCTATAGCAAGCGTGGTGGCTATGGCAGAGATAATCTGCGCATGAAAGGGATGACACTCCACTGAATGCCAAGGCAATTCAGCGAAGGCCAACAGTCCAAGAGCACGCAATTACTCACTCACATCCGGAGTGAGACCCGCACGGAAGGTTACTATGTTCACAAGAGCTTCCATGGCACACTCAGAGACAAGCGAAAACACATAGCACACAAGGGACAAACACGCAAAGACACAATAGCGACTAACAGCGAGAAGAACAAGATTAAGTAGAAACACGAGAAAAATCAGTCGACAAGAACCCTAATCATAACACAGTATTGGAAATATACCAACATAATGGTGACATCCATGTATTAACAGACGTAAACGACACAGAGGCGGCTATTAATCATGGTTAGATAAGAAAACGGAAGGATTACGGTTAGTTGGTCAACCGAAACACGGAGATCAGTAAAGAAAGGCGATGGCAAAGAGTGACAAGCTTAAAAGAGTAAAAATTCCGAAGACACCTCACGAGGTGGTAGACGACGAATAGTAGGGTCGAAGCTTCCAACCATTAATCACTTTAGGGAGAAGGTGACCAGTTAAGGTGGATAACCAAAAAGATGCGGGTCCCACTTGTTCAGCAATCCGGTATGGACCGAACCATCGTAGTTTAATTTTTCTGGCGGATCTATTAGACTTAGCGTTATAGAAGAGGACCAATTGGTTGACCGTAAACACGGGGGTTTTGAGGAAACGATCGTGGGTTTTGGTCTGTCTCAGTTGCAATTCTTGCATCACCAAGAAACTCTCTAGATGTTGTTCATCCAAGGACCGTAAAGCCTCCAATCAAAAAGGAAAAGATTCTTCCAATAATAGCTTCCATTCAAGGGCCACACGAAGACTAGGAACCACAAGTTCCATCGGAGCAATTGCTTCCAATCCATACGCCAACTTAAAAGGAGTTGTTCGGGTCGCCACTTTGTATGTGGTACGATAAGCCCATAGTAGAGCATGTAGAAATTGGTCCCATCTCTCTCAGAAATCTAACACCAGTTTCTTCAAGATGTTTAAAAGAGATTTGTTGGTACTCTCAGCAAGTCCATTTGCTCATGGGTAATAGGGAGAACTGAATTTGTGCACAATCTGGAATGTTTTCGTAAGCACTTGTATTAATGTATTTGCAAAGTGTGTACCTTGATCAGTTACTATCTCCAAGGGTAACCCATAGCGCGGAAAGATATCCTTCATTAAGCATTTAACAACCGCAACCACTGTAGCTCATCGAAGAGCCCATGCCTCGGTCCATCTAGTTGCGTAATCAGTGCATGTTAGAATATATCTATTATTGGTGACTGTTGCCAGAGTTGTAATTGCTCCTATGAAATCCAAACCCCATTTCTGAAAGGGTTCCAGAGGCACAAGGGTTGGAGAGGGAAGTAGTGTTGCTGTAAAGGCTGATCGGAACGCTGACACTCATTGCACTGTTGTACATATTTAATGACGTCACGATACATAGTGGGCCACCACAATCCACTCTGCAGAATCTTCCGGTGAGTCAGGTCAACTGCAAAATGTCCTCCAATGGGGGCAGTATGGGCCATGGTAACGACTGCAGCAATTTCATGTGGGGGGACACATATGAGTAATACTCCTGAGTGATCTATGAAATATAATTGTCCGACAATCAACCTAAAGCGTCGACTATACGTGGTGAGTCTTCGTCTAGCAGCTGAAGAAATCATACCAGGCGGACATCCACTAGTCAAGAACAGAAGCAAGGTGTCATAGTAAGAAGAGGGTACCAGTAATTCCTGTTGATCATCCTGTATTGTCTCTGCTGCATAGATGGCTGGTGTTGTATCATCAACTCCCTCCGGAGGCTCACCGAAATCCAACCGAGAGAGAAAGTCAGCAAGAGCATGAGCTGACCCTGGTCGATGTACAATAGAGTAATCAAATTATTAAAGCAACAAGACCCATCGTGCTAGCCGTCCTCCCAAATGCTGTTGGTGCACCAAATACACCAATACTCAATGGTCTATGTGGAAGGTGAAGCGTCTGCCCAATAGATAATGTCAAAATTTTTTCACAAAATATACTAAGCCAAGACACTTTCATTCAGTAACTGAATAGTTATGCTCTATTGGAGCCAATCTGCGGCTCGCATAATATACCGGATGAAACCATTTATCCGTCTGCTGCATCAACATGCTTCCAATGGCACTGTCGGATGCATCCACAAAGACATGAAATGGAAATTCCTAATTCGGTGCTTGTAAAATGGGGGTCTGAGTTAACAGTGATTTCAGTCTGTCAAAAGAAAGTTGACACTCTTCGGTCCATTCGAACTGATGCCGGCTACTGGTAATCAATCGATTAAGTGGTATTGCTAGATGAGCAAGCCAACGCAGATGTCTCCCATGCCATTGGATTTGACCCAAAAATTGCATCACGTCTTTAGGTGTCTTAGGAGCAGGAGCCTCCAGTACGGCCTTCACTTTATCTGGATCCACCTGAATGCCTTGTTTTGAAATAACTGTTGGAGCAAGCCTATGACAAGCCTAAGTATTGGCTTTAGTCCCACAAAGTCATAGAAAAAGCCTTAAAATGAAGACTATGTAAAGTTCACTTGTGAACTACCTCTTGTAACTTTTGAAGAGTTTACTTAATGTAAAAGTGAAAGAATCTTAAGTGGTTGAGTCCACTTGATCAAGAATGGAAAGAGGAGCCACGAATTCGTGATTTGTGGTAGGTAGAGAATCAAATCAATAATTGATTGATTGGAGAGTGATTGAGGGAAGTTAGCCTCCCAAACTCAACTATAAATAGATGGCAGTTTTAGTCGTGGTTAGAGAGACCTATGTGAAGACCTCCAAGAGCTGAGCTTTATGCCATATCAAGGTGTGATTACAAGGCACACATATGTATCAGTACGTCATTGTATTGTACAAGCAATATACTTCCATTTTCATGATTATTTGAGTTCATCTTTCCATGTTCTTGTGAAGTGTACTACTCACTGCCATTACTCTCAGTTTTTCTCAGTCAGCTTGCAGAGATGTTTTCTCTGAGCTTGGTGCATCATTTTCAGTGATTTAACTTGGTAAAGTTAGCTCTATAAGTCTACTATGTGCTCACAAATTTTCATGTCATTTGAATGTTGCAATCTTCAGTTATGTTCAGTTGAAGTCAACAGTGTCTGTGCATTTTCACTTCTCTGTCAGGTACCCGACTTATTCACTCATCTTGTTAGAGGTGTTTCTCAGTGGTTACTTATTCAAATTCACTGATTTAAAGCTTTTTGGATTCAACTTACTGTCTAGTATAACCATAAAAATTTTCATAATCATTGGATTCCTATATTTTGAGTTATGTTGATTTTTCTGCTCACTGGTCTCAAACTGTAGCAGCCCGTGAAAATCGGGATGATGTCATCAGTTGTTAAAACTCATTCTCAGTGTGTGGTTCATTATTTTTGATGAGATTACTCTTGAAAGTTAGCTCTTTAAGTTACCTAGACTTCCCCAAGAGGAATTAAGCTAATTGTTGCTGTGCTCAGAGAATTATGTAAAACACTGGACAGGTGTATGAACCAAGAATAGCAAGTTTTCACCTCTGAGCTAACTCCAACTTATCTGTTTTTATCTATCTTTTTGAGAGTGATCTTCCAAGGTACATAGGGTGTCTAATACATCCATTGGCAAGCTAAAAGGGCCCACCAGATACTTTTGGAGTTCATTTGGCTGGTGTAGATCAAGGATTTTGCAACACCTCTTCATCTTCAAACACATACCTATCCATCTCTTCACAATAACGTGTCTGAGCAACTTGCCACAAGAAATAGAGAATACTGATTTATTCGGGTTCAGGTACAAGTGATATTCCCGACACTTTGAAAAACAGCACCGTAAATGGTACAGGTGTGCCAATGTATCACCGAATAACGACAAATCATCTAGATACACTCTCATAAATGTGGTGAGATAAGGGGAAAAAATTTCCTGCATGCAGCTTTGGAACGTACTAGGAGCATTGCGTAGTCCAAACCACATTACAGTACACGCATAGACACCCTAGTTGGTAATAAATGTAGTCTTAGGTATGTCCTGGTCTGTCATTCTGAGTTGATTGTAACCACTGTATCCATCTAGAAAGGAATACATCTCCCGACCGGCCACGTCATCTAACATGGTATCTAGGAATGGCAACGGAAATGGATTAGGTACGGTTGCGGCATTGAGCTTTCGGTAGTCCATGCATATCCGAAGCTGCTTGTTTTTCTTCAGAACTATAACAATGGGAGAGATCCATTCTGCATGCTCAATAGGCACAATAAATCCCACCTTCAACAATCCATCAAGCTTGGCTTTAACCTGTGCCGCATAGTTAGGATTCATCCTGTAACTAGGTTGTTTGATGGGTCTCGCATCCGGTTTCAGCACCACTCTGTGTTGATAAATCCGCGGGTCCAACCCCTTCATATCCCTGTAATCCCATGCAAAAACATCAGCGAACTCTCATAGCAGCTACAATAGGTGCTCCTAGAAAGTTGTGGATAGTCGAGTCTTTATTTTTACGGGTCGTGGGTTGGTTTGGTCACCTAAATTGCAGGTGATCAGCTGATCTTCCGGTACATAGAACTGCCGGGGCCTTTCCAAATCGTCTCGAGACTGGAGTAATTGTTGGAGCATCGACTCATCCAATGTCTATTCTCTACTCGACTCATGCTCACCGGTCAAAGGTACTACCGTGTAGGCTACCAGACTCCAGTTATTAGCCACCGTTTGTAAATCTACAGTGCCAAGTGCCATCAAATCCTTGTTGGCCTTAAGGAAAATCTCCTCTTCATCGTCGGAGAGACCATCCAACATGTGTATAGGCTCCGCTAAATATGGTCATGCATGTAAGTCACAGGGTTTCATGTCATCCAACGGGACAACATATTTTTAGTGATTATTTTTAAAGACTAATTCATGCGCTGACCAGTCTTGCACTACCTTAGCTTGTTTTAGCCAAGGACGTCCAAAGAGCAGATTGTAATCCAGGCTCGATTCGGGTAAATCCAGCACAACAAAGGTCATTTTGAAAATAGAACATTGTAGAGTGATCGGAATATCTCGCACCAAGTCCACCGGATGGACTCGAGATTGATTAACCATGCATACAAAGAATTGAACAGGTTCAATTTGCGTCCACCCTAGCCGTTTGCAAAGTGTTGTTGTTGCAATGTTGACACTAGATCTTCCATCAATTAAGACTTGTGTGATTTTATGGTTCTTGTACCATACCGTAATCAGTGGTACCATATGATCCACCAATGGGTCCAGTTCCGGTTGAATTGTGGCTGTTGTAGGAGCACTCGAGGGTCCTAGACTGATCTGTTGTTGGAACTGTTGATGCACTTCCGAGACCAAAGCCAATACCTTCTGGACTTACACTGGAATGCACCGGAATCTCGCCGTGTACTACCAAACTACCATCGGAATTGTTGCTGGCTGGCTGTACTGAACCTTCTGCAACTAGACTTAATTGTCCTGTACTTCTACCACCAGGGGTGTTCCTAATAGGTTCGGAACTACCCAGGGATATTGATCTCTGCGGTATTTGGGGTATGATTCACTGGAGCGTGTTAGAGGCATATGTCAAAGGATTCTTCATCAATCTTTAATCTTCTATGCAAACAACTACTCCATTTCCCACAGACGGCACCAGTGTTAAACTTAAACTTCGGATTAAGTTATCTGTTTAAAGTTTAATTCAAGTCTGGGTTCTTGGGATGGTTAGGGGTCCGTAAACAGAGGCCCTGTTTGTATTTTCTCAAATCTACAGATTAAGAATATATTACTTCACCAAATTAAGCGCTAATTGGATTATCTTCCCAGTACTATTTTGAATACATTCTTCAACACACTTCCACACCAGACAGTTATTGTATACTTCTTCACTTATCGCATTATCAATTTACTTAATACTTCATTAACTTCACTGAATGATTTAACTTAATTAACAGAATTGACAACATACTCAGATTACACAGGTTTTCGGCAACAGCACTTCGCTTCCGACCCTTGCCCAGACGAACAGTCCGACGACTACACCTTATGCTTCATGCAACTCCTTTATTAATTTTTTTCAAAGGTTACAACTTTGCGCTACACCTTTACATCATGCGTGTGACTTTTCAAAATATATATTACAAAAAATATGAGTTCCTTTCTGGTGGCTTACAACTTACTCACATCGGTGAGAGGACACTCATTTGCTGGGACCAAAGTTTACTTGGTTTGCCTAATATCACAAGGCAACACATGATTTATAAGTGTGAAGCTTTTCAACTTAGCAAGGCTCATAGACAACCTTTCAATAAGAAGGGATATGTGTATCAAAATCTTTTGGATCTACTGCACACGGATGTGTGGGGTCCTAATAAGGAGCCATCTATATCAGGCTCAAGATATTATGTGTCTTTCATAGACAATTGTAGTAGGTGGACCATTCTGTTTTTCATGAAGCACAAGGATGACGTTTTTAATTGCTTTAAGAAGTATGTTCCTCTTGTTGAAAACCAAATAGGTAGAACTTTGAAAAGACTTATATCAGATGGTGGAGGAGAATACTTCTCTTCTGAATTCGATGCCTACTTGCATGAAAGAGGCATTAAAAGGGAAGTCACTACAAGGTATACACCCAAACTCAATGGTGTAAAAGAGAGGAGAAACAGAGCTATTGTTGAAGTTGCAAGGTCCATGCTCAATGAAAATGGATTGTCAAACTACCTCTGTCATCTCTTCCTCTTATCTTGCACTAAGTTGAAATTTCAATCAGTTGGACTGATTGTTGTATTGAGGATTTTCTCTTCTTCTTGGTTCCAATTGTTGGTCAAGGTATTGAAATAGGTTAAATAGTCTCAAGTATTATCTCCTTTTTTGTATACTTTTTTCTCTTCCTAAGCATTGTTGGTCCTTTGGTGTGGAACAAGGACATGTGTGTGAGGTTTCATATGCGAGTGGTGTTTTCTATCATCGGTAGGGTCCCCTTTACATTTTAAACATTGATAAATGATCATGTTAAGCATCATACCTCTTCCAACAACTTTAAAGTTTGGAAAGAACTCTACCTTCTCAAAAGCTAATCAAACATCAACTAATTTATGTTTATGTAATGCAATGGATATTCCAATGCATGTAGGAAAGCATTAGCAATGCTTTTGATGGGCCCTATGTAGCTATATTGTTGATTCATGTAAAAGAAAATGTGGAGTAACTTAGTTTCCAACTCTAACTTAGGAGGCCACATCTTTTGAAATGTTGTGAAAGAAGTGCTTTTTGGCCTTATGATCGTGGTATTTATATCAAGTACTTAGACCTTTAAGGCAGATGCTATGGAGTTTCTATCTATAGTGATTACATACCTCATTTGAGATGCCAGATTTTGGGCATTTGCATCATTATTTGAGCATTCAATTTATGCACGTTGATGGTGGAATATCTTTCTTGCAAACAAAATATATTGACACTTTATTGTAGCGTTTTGGTCTCGAAGACTGCAAACCTATTGCCAGTCCTATGGAGACATGTTTGTGTTTGAGTCTTCATGATGTTGGAGATGCATTTGACGTTATTCTCTATCAAAAGGCTATTGAGTGCTTTATTTATGCATTACTCTACCAGATATTCAGAGTTGATCTAGATTTTGGAACAAAGAAAATGAGATGTGGAGTTTTCTTTCATCATTCTAAGGGCTTCAAGAAGATGACCTTGTACATTTCTAGAGTTGGTTGCCAAGTGTTGGACCCTTCCAATGAAATGGTGATAAAATGCTGAGAAAATGTCAAAATAAAGTGATTTTAGATATTGTTGGATTATATATTTTTTCAACTGTTTTGTAGCTCTCGACTACATTTATCTATACTGATTCCCCTTGTAAAAACTATATAAGCATGGCCCGTGTTGAGCCTTAGAGAGCATTGTGCACTATTAAGCCCTTCATCTAGAGTCTCTCTAGAACCTCATCTAAGCTCCACCTTGGGGACGCATGGGTGGAAAACATCATCATTGTAACTACATTACTCGTGGTGATTTGAGAATTTGAGTTCTCTATCTCTCAGTCTATGTCTATCTTTGTTAGCGTTTTTCTCTCAACTCTATCTACTTGTCTATTCTATTGTGTTGTTATTTTCTTACAGGGTATACGTCATGATAGGACTTAAATTTGTGGAGAGAACAATGGTGCTCATATATCAAGCACATATAAGAGTGTGCTTTGCATTGATTTAGCTTGGGCTATGCAAGAAGCCATCTATGATGATAATGTTGATACTATCAACATAAATGGAACAGAGCATGCATAGAAGAGATAATGATTTTAATAAATATTGAAGGGGTAATTTCTTTAGAAAAGTTTTTTATTTTTGGTGAACCTCAAATGGAAGAGAAGATAATATTAGGACAAGATTGGTTGAACAAGCATTTGACGATACTAGATTACTCTTTAGGATTTGTAATGCTTGATAATGGACATATGCATGGAATTTTACCATTTTTTTAATATGCAATGTTGTATATCTCAATGAGAATGCTTAATTGCATGACAAGATCCTCATTCCTATCTGATGGCAATAGATATTTCATGTCATCATATTTCCATCATGAGTGAATGTGAGGTCCATTCTCAATCTTATAGAGAGGAGAGGTCAATAGAAGAGCAAGGACCTTCAAGCAAGATCTTCGATATTACGACCAAGGAAGATCAAGAGAATACTACTTTTTATCCTCCATCATGTGAAAGGCAAGCTACAAAGAAAACACCTCCGTTTCATCATTCTGCAAATCCCGAAAGTTGACAAATTGGGTCTCTAAGGCACTCCTTCAAGCTCAATGACGACAATCATAGATTTGGATTCCCAAAAATACATTGAGCGTGAAGCAATGTACGATTTCCTCCCATAAAGAGAACTCCATGAAAAAACTTTCACCTCAACCTACACCTATAAAGAAAGCCAAATCCAAGCCCTGTTAATTATCCCTTCTACAAAATGGGTTTAGAGACCAAAGGAAACCCCAAAACAAGTATTCGTAGCTGCTAGGAAACATTCCCACAACCATGAATACTAAGTTTGTCAAAAAGCATATTCCAATCTCTAAGCTAGTCAATATTCTACTCAAATGGGTTCCAAAGCATAAAATAGTCTATATTCCTTATACATATCCCATCATAGGAGCATTTTTAGATTCTCTTCAGTGATCTATAGATCAATTTTATTATTTTCTTCAAGTGACCTTTTGTGAAAAGTGGATAATGACATACCTGGGACTCACATCTCAACCTATTTATAGCCCTTGCCTAGTCACCATCTAGAGTTCTATCTAAGGTCCCTCTACTCATCTAGCCATCATGAGTAGTTACCTCATATGAACTCTCTAGCTTTTGGCCTTGGCTATCCCCTAAGCAAGGAACTTCTCGTTCCTACAGGCATGTACATCTCTGGAATATAACACTCTCTCCCCCTTCTAAATATCATTTTCATCAATGATATAGAAGGAGCTCTAAACATGGGAATCAGAATTTGTGATTCCAAATAATAAGAGTAGAGTGTGCTAGGTGTGTGAAATACTAGATGCTCAAAAAATAGACAACTAGTCTCTCTGCATCCTATCTAGCATTTCCACCAATAAATAGTAGTCCTTGCCTTCGTCATACTCTAGGAATCCCTCTGAGGCCCAATGAGTCCATATGTGTGCAACATAAGTACTCAGAATATCCTCGGACTCCCTATGCCTAGACCTTGACCACTAAGTTGTGATGGCATGTCACCTGTAGAGACCTTAGAAGCTTGCCCTTATCTCCCTGAAATACCCACCAATAGCTTATCATATGGTATAATCATGCAAAATCACTTACTCCACTAGAGTAATGAAAAATACTATGTTCATCCAAAACAATCTAACTCTACCCCAATCTCTGTGGAAAAATACTAAAAATAAATGGAAATCTTTTCCAAATAGTGCTTAATATCTAAGCTCAAGTAAATCTGCTTGATTTACTCACTATAATGAAATGAAACTCAAGAAAGTCTCAGCATGCTCCAAAGTGTGAATCCAAGATGTCAATCTATCAGTGATCCAAACTATGGACCAAGATCTCAATTTGTCATATCCAAACTATGGATAAAAAACTGGATCTATCACATGCAATATATAATAATCCAGATTGTGGATCAAAATATCTCCCATACAAAGTAAATCCCAATATACTATGTGAAACTAAGTACTTCATGCCAAGTGAAGACGTGCTAAGAAAGTATAGCAACTAGTGGAATTACCACCACCTTCTCCATAATAACATGCAAGTTGTTCCTAGTGGATGAAACTTGCTTTATCTTTTACCACCATTGTCTGATAATATCTATGATCAAATCATTCCCAACTAGAAATGAGGTGTCTCAAGTAAACTATTGTAATAATCTGGCACTCCCAAATATAATGAGAACCATAATATGAGTCCACTAAATACACTGTAATAATCCAGGACTCCCAAATATAATGAGGACCATAATCTGAGTTCACTCCAAATGGTAAGTAGATGTGTGTGTCACGAGGAAGGAAATAAGGAAGAGAGCTCACACACACTCTCACAATCAAAGAGAAGCACACACACATATTGAGGCAAGGAAGAATGATCTTCTTCTTCTTCTTCTATTACATAAAATGAATGTACAAGAATGACCTAAAAACAAGAGTACAACAAGTGAAATATATAAAGAACAGTACATAACAAAAATCCTAATGTCCGCGTATGAGTGAGCTGGCAAGAAACAAATGTGCCATCACTCTCGGTAGTATATCTAATAAAGCTCAATGAAGTGCCCCTAACATAAAGCAACATGATCACTATACATGTCAGAGAAATGAAAAATGATATGTGTCATCCTTGATCGTCACATGTTGAGGTTGATATCTCAATAGTGTGCACACTCATAGCCCACTAGGCTATGCATGTAGCTCAGCTCATACACGCTATGTATGAAACATGGCCTAACCTCAGGCATATCAAATAAATTAGTATTTAATCTATGAATTTCTTCTTAATGCAATTTTCTATTCATAGTTCTTATGTGCAAACCTTTCCTTTCCGCTTCTAGGCTACTTGCTTGCGGACTTTCCTTGTTTGCAATCACATACAGAGTGACTGCCTCAACTACCCCTCTATTGTCTAATAATAAGAAGATCATGTGAATGAACTCCAAACCATTAAAAAAATACAATCTCAATGACTTCTCTCCCATATCATCTATCCTACACCTAGGTAGAATATAAAGTTTGATGTCCCATACCACCAAACTTTATATCTCACATAGATGCGTTTATGAGATTAAAGTCAAAAATTTATATCAAAGTGATAAGAATAATAGGTGAGTACTCACAACCATAAATAATAATAATGAAATCATGAATTGTTCTTGAAGTATTTCCTTCCCTTTATGGAAAGGATAGAGTCATTCCTATGACTCTATCACTCATAACTATCTCTAACATGGCACCACAAGCCCTTTATTTTTGCCTTGAATGGAGACCCAATGCCCCAAAAGTTTGTGACCTACCTAACCTAATGAATAGGCTCACAAAGATCATCTATTACCATCAATGATCACACATAGGCCTCATCTCACTTTGAAGTTAGGGTTCCATAAATGTCCAAGCTCTCACAATGGCTTCTCCTCATAATGGGGGCCTTACAACTTAGAGCACCATGGATCATTTGTGGTCACTTGAGGGTGGAGTATTGAGTATATCTAACATACCCATGGCTTCTCTTCTAGTGGTTCTTCATCTATAACCCTTGGTGTGAATACTTTAATAGGGTTGGAAGGAAGAGGGTAAGAAAATCCTGGCCCCTATATCTCTAGAAACTTGAAGTCTTGCTGACATTTCATTTTTCAATGGCTCAATATATCTCTTAATATGTCATCCACTTTTGGATTTTGGAAAGATGCCACCCTCCAAAGTTTCCAACTAGACCATGTTGAGATATCAAGATCAACATGTGATGATGAAGGATGACACATCACTTTTCTCTTCTATGACATGTATAGTGGTTATGCCAATACATGGCAAGGGTAATTTTAGTGAGCTTGAATAGATTTATCTACCAAGCATGATGGCACATTTGTTTCATGCCAACTCACTCATTTGCCAATATTAGGGCTTTCTTTATGTATTGCTCTTTATATATTCTACTAGTTATATTGTTGAGTTAGTTAATTCTTGTAATAAACAAAGATCATACCCTTCAACATCATAGTTTTCTCTTAAGGTATTATTAACAAAGATGTCCATGGTGGCCGGGATTTGCATCCACCCATGTGGTTTGAATTGTTCATCATTCCAGCATTGAGGAATGTATTTTGCATCTCTGATCAATCTATCTTTAATTACTAAATTCTTAGGATATCTTGGTGCTAATCTTTTCTCTCCTAGGTGAGTTTGCCTACAAACCCTCAAGTTTATATCCTTATCCATCCAAGAATTCAAATATCATGATTTTTCAAAAGGTAAATCATCCAGGTCTTTGTGTACATTATTCCACTAGATGCAAGTGATGTCTCAATGCTCAAATGTGTGGAGATTGATTCTAGTTATTATCTCCAAGTGTTGCAAGTATAGATCATTTCTGCCCAAATCTTGCACCACTTTCAATTGGTTTATAATGAGTCTTTCGAGAATCATCTAATAGTTACTATCCCGATTGAGATTGCAAATCACTAGAATGTGGTCTAAATCCACTCCATATGTGCTCAATTTCACATTCTCTAGAAAACCAATAGGTCAATGAATGTGTCCATCATCGAATTATAGGTTTAGACAGGTATTACATAGTGTCAGTTTTCCTCACTTTTCCCATTGAGATTTAGTGGATATTGCTACACTTTCTCCACTATCTAGAATCATGTAGGCTTAGTTTGAGTGTATTTTGGATCCACATGTTTGGAAACTTTTTTCCATAAGTGTGGCTTTATGTGAAAAAGTTCCTCTATGGTTAGGGTGCATTTAACCTGGGTATTTATTAAGAGATCCATGTGTGGTGTACTTTTCATCATTTTGCTCATGGGGAACTTAATGGAAGTTTCCTTTTCATATATGGACTCTTGTTTTCATTTTAAGAAGTCAACTAGAGGACTAGTCCAATCTTGTATTAGTGACATTATATAGTTTTGCATGTTCAAGTAGGGGTATATTAATATAAGATGGACATTCCTTAAGCAACTTATATACATCGGATTCCATTGTTGGCCAGTCTACAGCTAACTAGAGGGTTCTCTATCTAGAGTATTGTTTCCCTAATGCACCTACATGTGTTGATTGCAACCACTTGTTATGATCTTCTTTTTCCACACAACAAGTTAAGACTCATTGCTCGTCTTGCTTGTAAATGCATTGTGCGAGCATATGATGGTATTTTATAGATTTTATTACTTCTTTTTCTTGTGTTCTTACTATAGGGTTCTTAGGCCCATAGGTCAAGATTCATACTAATTGTTTTTCCCAATTTGGTAATACTTCAAGGTTGAATAAATATGTTCATGAAGATCATTGAACATACCTTGGAGGGATTCTTGTAAAGTGATTCGTGAAATGTGATCAGCCCTAGGGTGGGTCTTACCTTTCCTAAAAACTACCTCAAAAATGTTTAATCCATTAGTAAGATAAACATCTTACTAACCTATAAATATTGCACTTTTTTTCACTACTTATAGTAAGGCTTGATGATCTATGAAGAATTTGAATATCTTGTAAGCAAACAATGTTGAAATTTCTTCACTGCATACACCATACCTAATCCTTCACATTCAATTGTGGTACAATTCCTTTCTACTATGTTCAATTGTCTAGTTGCATATGCTATGGTTAAATCTATGCTTCTTTTATTGGAATTTTGTGCTAGCACACATCTAATCATGAAACCCGAGGCATCAACATGGACATGGGAAGGCTTGTGCCAGCTAGGAATTATCAGGATCAAGGCTGAGTAGAAACATCATTTTAAGTCCACAAATGACTTCTCACACTCATCATTCCATTCAAAATTATTGAGAAGGTTGTACAAGGGTTTAACTATGATTGCATACATGTGGATGAATCATCAATGATATCCACAATGGCCCATGAATGCTTGTAATTCCTTCACCGTTCTAGGTCTTTATAACTGTGCTATGGCTCTTACTTTATCTCATTCGTTGATATTCCATTCTTTGAAACAATGTGACCTTAGATGTTCCCTTGTCTGACCATGAACACACACATTGGTATGCTCTACATTTACAAAATATTTTTTTGAGTTTTTAGATATGATTCTTTCATATGTGGGAATGGGCACACAAATTATCCACATAGACCTCTAGATTCTTACAAGAGAACTCTTTAAAAACATGACACATGAGCCTTTGGAATGTAGCACATGCATTGGTGAGCCAAAAAGGCATCACAAAAAATGCAAAGATACCCCATTCAATGGCAAAATCCATCTTGTGCTGGTCTTCTAGGGCAATGGATACTTGGCTATAAAGTGAAAATCCATCAAAGAAGCTATAAACTTCCTTGCCTCCTTTGCACTCCAATAGATGTTCTATGATAGAAAGCGGACAACGATATCTTATGATGGTGGCATTAAATTTCTTCAAGTTAATACAGACATACATTTTTCCATTTTTCTTGGGCATTATCATGATGGGGGATATAATCTCATAGATAAATCCAGATTCTATCAACTTGTCAATTTCCTCTTTTATCTTAGTTGCATATGTGTCATTATATGTGTATGGCTTCTATTTTGTAGGATTGGCTTCTAATGTCATGGGAATCCTATGTGAACAAATGTTTGCATCCACTCCTCTAAAATCCTTATACATCCAAGCAAACACATCTTTGTATTCTTGTGAAAGTTTTGTCAATTCTTGTTCCTCTTCATTGTTTAGATCATTCCCTATGTATGTACTTTGCTCTTCATCATCTTCAATTGTTACCACTAATTTCTTAGTTTGTTCCTTGCTATTGAAGGCTTTTCCCATGAGAGTCTCTCATTTTGGCATTCTCACCATGATCTTTCTATATTCTATTTCATATTTCTTAAAGTTCTCTGGCACTTTAAATAATGATTCCTCTTCTTCTTGAATTGGTGGGTTGTTTTTACGTTTCTTCTTCTTGCTTTCCATCTCAACTTGAGTGATCAGCAATATCTCATTCTTGCACTCATTTTGATCATGGGTCTTATCATCTACTAAGTACAAGTACTCTTCCTCCAAGTCACAAAATGGGTCCATTATGATGGATTCTAGATCTTGATCTTTCTCTTCTTCAAATATAACCATGCCAGGATCACATTCTTCCACTATTGACTCACACATGAATACTATATGTCATAACCTTCCTCATCACAATGGGGAGTCCATTGTTCTTCATTCACAATTATATCTATTGTCCCTAAGATTTATGCCCAACCATGAGGTTCCAAATCCTCATACAAAAATATCATAGGTGCATAGGTTGGGTCTTTCATTGATCTGGTGTTTTCTTCAACAACCTTACACATCCAAAAGTGGGTGTCCTCATGCATCCATGAAGGATCTGAACCTATAGAGAATACTGAATTTGTGTCCCCTCAAGTCTTGTGCAAGGGTGGGACATCTCTATGGGTGTAATCCTTAAGATTAACCTTAGTAGTTATCCCTAATGATGAAGATGCTATAGAGAACAGTAGATAGAGATGAACTTGAAGTAATGTATCACAATGTATATGCTAACGAATATATGATACAAGGGAAGTGTATTGTAATACTCATACATGAGATGAATTCAATGTATGATCACTGAAGTAGCTCAATATCTCTCAGAATGGCTTCCTATAGCTTGCGACTAAGAGCATGTCTATTTATACTCACATTTGAGTTTGAATTCGAATTTTTCCTCACCTAAAAGTGATCCTACACTTTAGGGATGATTTGAATTGATTCCTTCTACCACATGAGTCATGGTTTCAGCTCTCTAACTTCATTCCTTATTCTCTTGGTTCTTACAATTATCCAAAGTAACTATGTCAAAAATGACTAGCATAGATTCACATGTAGTTCTTTCTTGTGAAGGGATAAAATGATGTGTAGTCCTGAATGATTAGCCAAGCACTTAGGCTTGATAATTGCTTCAACATGAAGATTCAAAATTATTTGTGTTTGGATTGTTCTCTATGATCAATAGAGAAAATGGTACCAAAACCCTATCTTGGTTTTCTTCTTCTACAACATACTTGATTGATATGACATTGGGAGTGGTTGGAAGCTACTGACCTAGCATGGGTTGTGGCCTAGGTTGTCCTTGAAACTATTGTTGGTAATTCTATTCTGGTCTATAGTAGGGCTACTATTGATACTAATTTTGTGAAGAGATGGATTTGTAGTTGATGAAGATGAAGTGGTGGTGCAAAAACTTTGCACTACACCAGCCAAATGGACTCCAGAGATATGCGGTGGGCCCTTTTAGCTTACCAAAGTATGTATTAGGCACCCTATGTATCTTGGAAGATCACTCTCAAAAATTTGAATCAAAATAGTTAAGTTGGAGTAGATTCAAGAGCCAAAAACTTGATATTTATGTTCATACACCTGTCCAAATTTTTGAACAATTCTCTGGCCATAGCAGCAATTAACTTAATTCCTTTTGGGGAACTCTTACTAGGTTAGTAAGCTAAAAATCAAGACAAAAATGATGGACTACACAAGGAGAAAGATGTTTAGCAAGTTGTAGCATGACCCCGATTTTCCTGGGCTATAATAGTACTCATCCAATGCTTATGAACTTTTGTAAGCATATACTTGACAGTATGAGGATTCTTAAAAGCTTTGAATCATGGAAAATGGAGAAGTACACACTAAGAAACAACTCTGACAAAATGACTGTTGTGAGAGAGTGCTAACAGAGAAGTAGAAAATGAGGTGACATAGTTGACTTCAAATGCTCATAGGTCACGATTGAAACATCCAATCGCAATGAAACTTTGTGACCATTTAATAGATTTAGACAGCTAACTTTTCCAAGCCAAATCACTAAAAATGATGCACCAAGCTCAGAGTACTCATCTCTGTGATTGGACTGAGAAAATTGAGAGATATGGTAGTGAACAATACACTTCACAAGAACATGAAAATATGAACTCAAATGATCATGAAAATGAAAGAATATTGATTGTACAATACAATAGACTTACTGATACATATGTGTGCTTCAAAACCACACCTTTATATGGAATAAGCTAAGCTCATGGAGGTCTTTTTTCCATGACTAAAACTGCCATGTATTTATAGTTGATCTTGGGAGCCTCGCTTCCTAAAATCACTCTCCAGTCTATTAGTAATTGATTTGATTCTCCAACTACATTCAATCATGAATTCATGGCTTTTCTTTCCCTTTTTGATCAATTGGACTCAATCATTTTAGATGCTTTCACTTTTACATCAAGTAAAGACTTCAAAAAGTTACAAGAGGTAGTTCACAAGTGAACTTTACATTGTCTTCACTTTAAGGCTTCTTCTATCACTTTTTAAGACTCAAGCCAATACTTAGGCTTGTCATAGACTTGCTCCAATAGCTCCCCCTCAAGCCAAGTATGCTTGAGGTCTTCTATCTTCCAAGATTACCTGCAAACCAATCATGGCTTTGAATTTGCAAAGCTTTGTACCATCCGATGCTTTGATTAGAATATATGCACATTGTTGATGAGTGGACACATATGATATTTGAATCTCCTTGCTCACAATATTCTCTCTTACATAGTGATAATGAACTTCAATATTTTTAGTCCTTGCATGAAAAATTGGATTAGTAGCTAAGTGAATAGAGCTCATATTGTCACCAAAAATATTTGGAGTTCCAATCTCCAAACCAAGATTTGTGAATAGTGTCTCCAACCACATAGATTCTTGAGTAGCTATGGCAAAACCTCTATATTCAGCTTCAGTAGAAGAGAGAGAAACTGTGCCTTGCTTCTTGGATGACCATGAAACAAGTTTTGAACCTGCAAAGGTAAGATAACATGAGGTGCTCCTTCTGTCTTCCTTGGAGCCAGCCCAATCTGCATCAGAGAACAATTTCAAAGTTAAATCAGATGCCCCTTGTTGACAGTAGTCAGAGGCATAGATGACGTGAAAGCATGTGAAGGCGGATTGTTGGAGATAGATGTCTGCGGAAGCACGCAAACAGCACAAGGAAGAAGAAGAAGCTTGGAGCACAACACACAATATTGAATGTATTACCAGAGAATGTACAAGGATTAGTAGCCCATTAGGGCAATAGACATATATACAAGCCGGGGGGAAAAAACCTCCTAAAGAGGGAAAAAAGTGCCCTAGCGGTCCTAGTGTGTTCACACACATCACTACCTAAATATATCAACAAATCCCCCTTGGGAGTGATGCGGTGAACAAGGAGTTGGCACTCATGTATAAGGAAGTGCCAAGCTATGTGGAAATCACTCCACAAAAGAAAGTAAGCCCAAAGCTTTGCGGAAAGCTTCAAACTTCTCCCTAGGTAGAGCCTTCGTGAAAAGGTCTGCAATGTTCTCCTGCGTGGGCACATATACCAAGCTGATCTCCCCAGCAGAGAACCTCTCCCTGACATAGTGATAATGCACCTCAATGTGCTTAGTGAGAGCATGGAACACAGGGTTCCTCGCAACTGCCAATGCGCTCTGACTGTCAGTGAAGTTGGTGGTGGCAGAAGACTGGCCAACACCCAAATCAGCCATAAGGAGTCTCAGCCACACACACTCAACAGTCGCTGTGAAAGTTGCCCTATACTCAGCCTCACAACTGGAAGTGGCCACAATAGGCTGCTTCTTGCTCAACCAAGATCTACATGAGCTACCAAGCATGAAGCAAAAACCACTGGTGGACACACGAGTGTCATAGCAACCAACCCAATCTGAGTCAGAAAAAGCATGCAAATCTGGCGGTAGTGATCCCCCCTTGGGATAAAACAACCCAAGTAGCCGAGTACCACTCAAGTAGCGAAAGATGCGCTTAACCACCTTCCAATGCGTGACTCCTGGCAATGCATAAACCTGCTCATCTGTGAGACAACAAACTGAATATCTGGCCGAGTAATGCATAAGTAAATTAAGCATCCAAGAGCCTGCTGATAGAGAACAGCATCAAATGCATCTCCAACATCATGAAGACTCAATCGTAAACCTGTCTCCATAGGTGGCAATAGGCTTACAGTCTTCAAGGCCAAAACGCTGCAATAATGTGTCAATATATTTTGTTTGACACAAAGCCATTCCACCATCAACTTGCATAAACTGAATGCCCAAATAGTGATGCAAATGCCCCAAATCAGACATCTCAAATGAGGCATGCAAATCAGCCTTGCAATCAGCAATATGCTTCTCAATAGGATCAGTGAGCAGCATGTCATCAACATAGACAACAATGATCAGAAGCACATCATAAGCACGCTTAACATATAAGGTGCTTTCAGTTGGACTATTCACAAAACCATGTGCAACCAGATAGGCAAGTACCTTCTCATACCAAGCACGTGGTGCTTGCTTTAAACCATATAATGCCTTCTTTAACCTGCACACCTAGTTTTCATGCCCTTTCTGCACAAAGCCACGGGGCTAAAAAACATACACTTCTTCATGCAAGTCACCATTCAGAAATGTTGTTTTAATGTCCAACTGATGTACATTCCAACCATGATGGGCTGCAAGTGCACAAATGCTCCGAACAGTACTCATACGGCATGTAGTTGCAAAGGTCTCATCAAAATCAATGCCTCTTTCCTGCGCATAACCCTTTGTAACAAGCCTAGCCTTATACCTGTCAATTGTACCATCAGGTTTACGCTTCAGCTTGTATACCCACTTAGTGCCAATGGCCTTCTTACCAGGAGGCAAGTCACATAAAGACCATGTACCATTCTTCATTATAGCATCATATTCAGATTGGATGGCAGCCATCCAATTTTCTGAATTCTGTGCTTCATCAAAAGAAACAGGCTCATTCTCATCACAGAGACTAGACGCAGCCATAGCATAGCAATCTGATGCAAAGGAGGCACTATGAGAGCTTGAACGAGTACGATATGACAAAGGTGCATCTAATTTGTTGTCACGCAAAGTCTGCACCAGCCATTTTGGCATAGTTTTTGCCTGCTCAATATGAGCTCTCTCATCAACAAGTGCATCATGTAAATCTGCATCAGAAATAGAATGATCTGCATCATCATATGAAACTTGCAAAGGCTCAGAAGTTGCCTCATTAGGACCAGCACTAGACTGTCCACCTATAAAAAGAGGCATCAACGTATCATACATGTCTTTGGAGCTAACAGATGTCTCCTTAGTACATGAAAGCAATGGCTGAATAGCATCTTCCACAAAGACAACATCACGGCTAACCAGAATGCGTTTAGTCTGTGGATGATACAGACGATAGCCTTTACTTTATGAACTGTACCCAACAAAAATACATTTTACTGCCTTATCATCCAATTTTCTGCGATGTTGTTCAGGCACTAATGCATATGCTAAACAACCAAAAACAAGCAGATGAGCAACAGATGGCTTGCGGTCATGCCAAGCCTCATATGGAGTGATAGACTGTAGCGCTTTAGTGGGACACCTGTTCAGTACATATGCTGCACACATGACAGCCTCAAGTCAGAAACTATGTGGTAAAGCCTAACTCTTGACCATGCACCTCGCCATCTCCATGAGTGACCTGTTCTTTCGTTCAGCAACTCCATTCTGTTGAGGTGTATACGGCACTGTACACTTGTGTTTTATCCCACGTTCAGCCAGAAATGCATTAAAATCAGAAGACATATATTCCCCCCCTCGATCTGAACGGAGGGTGCCCATTTTACATGCTGACAGATTTTCAGCCAAAACCAAAAACTGTTTAAAGCACATGAACACTTCGGACTTTGCTTTGAGTGGATATACCCATGCATGCCTGGAAAAATCATCACTGAAGGTCACGAAGTAAAGGTAATTCCCAAAAGAGGGTGTCTACATAGGACCACAGACATCACTATGTACAAGCTACAATTTCTGCGTAGCCCGAATTGAACCATCTTTTGGAAAGGAGGAATGCTGCATTTTGCCCAAAATACAGCCTTCACATACATGTTTTCCAGGTGCCTGAAGCTTGGGCAAAGAAGACACCATATCAGATTTCTATAGGCGTAGCAAACTAGCAAAATTCAGATGACCAAAGTGTGCATGCCAAAGCTTTGCATCTGACATAGCCTGAGAATCATGAACTGCACATGCCGAATCATTCATAGATCTTTCATAGTCTATGAGCTTATAAAGCCCACAACATAAAATGCCAGAAGCAATAATCACATCGCCATTTGATAGATCATGAACTGTACACCTGTCATCAATGAATTTCACAACCAAGCCAATCTTGGCTAATGCAGAAACTGATAACAAATTCTTCTTGATCCCTGGCACAAATAAGGCATCTGACAAAGTGAAAGAACTACCATCAGCAGTAGTCAGAATGATCTTACCAACTCCCATAACAGGATAAGAGGAGTTGTTGGCGCATGTGAAAGTATTCCCTGTAGGGGTAGGCTCGAGTGAAGAGAAGAAACTGCGCTGCGAGGTAATATGTTTGGTCGCCCCACTGTCAAAGTACCAAATATCTGAGTCCACTGCAGACATGCACTGCTCATGAGAAGATGGGTCAAAACTGCAAACAGTAGTAAACGCCCATTCTTGTTCCTGCACAAGATTAGCAGACTCTGTTTTTTGTGTAGAGGCTTCTGCAACAACCATTCCAGCCTCCTTTTTCTTTGCCTCTTTTGCAGCCAGTTTTGGACAGTTCTTTATGATATGATCATTCCCTTTACAGTACTTGCAAAACAATTTCTGCTTTTCTGATTTCTTCTCATCTTTATCTTGGTTCTTTGAATGTGCAGCATTTGTAGATTTCTGCTTACTAGTAGAAGAGCTCCATTTTCCTTTGCCCTTCTGACTAGCCAGAAAAGCTTGATCTGCAACACGCATAATGGACCTGTTCTGCCTGCACTGATCTTCCTGCAACAGAACAGAGACTAACTCCTCAAATTATAAGGCATTCGGATTGCCTTTCATCATCAACCGAAGAGTAGAAGCAAAACTCTGATATGAATCAGGAAGACCATTCAGAACGATCTACACAAGTGAGCTATCTGGTATAACCTCATCAGCAGAAATCAACTCTTCCTTCAAATCTTTGATCTTCGTTAGGAAACTGTCCATAGAATCACCTTCATTCATGTGCTCACTCTCCAATTGTTTTCGGAGGTAAGCAACACGAGCCGCATTCCTAGCTTGGTACAATGTGGTAAGTGTATCCCAAGCATCCCTAGCTGTTCTGCAAGAGCGAATATGAGGAATAATGGCACGTTTGATAGACAAAGCTATCAATGCATGTGCCTGGGCATCTCTGCCATCCCAATGAATTTGCTCTGTAGTAGGTGCAACAAAAACAACAGCACGAACAGGAATCTGCGGAATATCATCTTCGACACCATCTTCATCAGCTTCAGCACCTGTATTTGCAGTACCTGTCGTTACAGGTGTAACAGGACGTCTTTCAACACCCTGCACAATGTTCCACAATCCTTTTGCAACCAAAACATGTCGCATCATATAAGCCCATAATGGGTAGTTGGTACCATCCAACTTATCCTCAATAGCCAACATACGGAATACATCACTGCTTTCAGCCATGGCCGGTGACTAAAATACCTTGATGCAAAAAATTGACTGTATCTCAAAAAGTTGAACAGAACTGCCAAGACGAGTTGTGCTAGACCTGTAACAGACTTCGAGACGCTTAAACTGGCGAACAGAAACTGGTATATACCTTTGGCACAAAAAGACGAAATAGCCTGCACAAGTGCTGTGATAGTGCGTTCGGAGGTCGAAACGAGCTCAGATCACGATTTCGGCACCACATAGCAAAGTTGTTTTGATCTCGGAAACACGCTGAGTATGCTCACCAAAATTCGTGCGATTCTGAGACTGCAAACGGAGGAGTGTCGACGACACCCTAGATGAAGCGACGACCTGCTCTGATACCAATTGTTGGAGATAGATGTCTGCGGAAGCACGCGAACAGCACAAGGAAGAAGAAGCTTGGAGCACAAACACACAATACTAAATGTATTACCAGAGAATGTACAAGGATTATAGCCCATTAGGGCAATAGACGTATATACAAGCTGAGGGAAAAAAACCTCCTAAAGAGGGAAAAAAGTGCCCCGGTGGTCCTAGTGTGTTCACACACATCACTACCTAAATATATCAACATGGATCACAATGAAGTATTGGGGAGCTAGTCAAATTATTTTTCAAATGACATATGTTTTAAAACACTTTTTCAAAACCCTCAACATTGATTTTCATCACTTTTGTACCATATGTAACATAGAACAACCACTTTTGTAATTCATAACTCCATTTTGTGCAAGCCAAGGAGTCTTCAAGCTTGAGGAGCTTAGGTAGAACGAGCCTACCAATTTTGGTTATTTTTAGACCTCATTTACCCTTTCAAATAGCACCTAGAACCTATTTTTTAACTATGTCAGTCACTAGATGTGAAATCGGTCAAAACTGGTCTAGAATCTATAAAAAGAGCTAGAGAGCTCATTTTTGAGGTTGGTTGGTGTGAGCTTAAAGCTAACTTGAGCTTGTAATTGAGATCTTGAGTAATAGAGTCTACTTTCCTACCTTCCATTGTGTCTTGTTTGTCTCTTCATTGTGTGTGTCTGTATGTGTGTGTGCATCTCTATGCTTCTCACCTTCACTCTCACTACATTTCACATTCACGATCTTCACATCACTCCTATCTCTTTCGCAGATTGACATTAAGGAGGTGGAGCTTCTTAATGTGGTATTTACCATTGTGCTAGAGCAACACCAAATTTGGCGCCACTGTCGGGGATCGAGTCTAGGACGAATGTGTGATGGTAAGAGTATAGCAAGAAGTGGTGTTAGAAGGTAAAAATTTCAATTTTTTTTATTGTTTTTACTTAGTTTTTTGTGTTTTTCATCTCCCCTACACTCCTTCACTACCGCATCATCTTGTTCCACTCCGAAAATTTCAGAAAATTCACCTTATCCACCCATTCTCCTCATTTCCCCTCATTTGTGCATGCGAGAGAGAGAGAGAGCTTTTGTGCTTGCATGTGCATGTGTGTTTTTTGCGTTTTCTTGCAGGTACAGTGCTCTAGAGCAGCAAGAAAGCTTCCAAAAGGTAAAAAATCCACTTTCTATCAGAATCTATCGTGTGTGTCAGACCACTGTGATGGTCTGCCAAGTTTGACATTTTTGGTAAGCGAGTACACCAAGAGGTAGGCTACAGTAGCGCACACACGAATCCACAAACACATTTCAAAAATTCATAGTTTGGTGGACCATCGCGATTGGCTCAGGCCATCGTGATTGTGTCACACCATCGTGACGGCTCGATCGGACCATCATGACGGTCTCACACCATCGCGACGGCTCACTTGAGCCATCGTGATGGTCCTGTTGGAGTTAGACGTCTGCGGAAGCACACAAACAGCACAAGGAAGAAGAAGAAGCTTGGAGCACAACACACAATACTGAATGTATTACTAGAGAATGTACAAAGATAAGTAGCCCATTAGGGCAATAGGTGTATATTCAAGCCGGGGGAAAAAAACCTCCTAAAGAGGGAAAAAAGTGCCCCGGTGGTCCTAGTGTGTTCACACACATCACTACCTAAATATATCAACAAATCCCCCCTGGGAGTTATGTGGTGAACAAGGAGCTAGCACTCATGTATATGGAAGTGCCAAGCTATGTGGAAATCACTCCACAAAAGAAAGTAAGCCCAAAGCTTTGCGGAAAGCTTCAAACTTCTCCCTAGGCAGAGCCTTTGTGAAAAGGTCTGCAATGTTCTCCTTCGTAGGCACATATGCCAAGCTGATCTCCCCGGCAGAGAACCTCTCCTTGAAATAGTGATAATGCACCTCAATGTGCTTAGTGCGAGCATGGAACACAGGGTTCCTCGCAACTGCCAATGCGCTCTGACTGTCAGTGAAGATGGTGGTGGCAGAAGTCTAACCAACACCTAAATCAGCCATAAGGCGTCTGAGCCACACACACTCAACAGTAGCTGTGAAAGCTTCCCTATACTCAGCCTCACAACTGGAAGTGGCCACAGTAGGCTGCTTCTTGCTCAACCAAGATATACATGAGCTACCAAGCATGAAGCAAAAGCCACTAGTGGACACACGAGTGTCATAGCAACCAACCCAATCAGAGTCAGAAAAAGCATGAAAATCTAGCGGTAGTGATCCCCCCTTGGGATAAAACAACCCAAGTAGCCGAGTACCACTCAAATAGTGAAAGATGCGCTTAACTATTTGCCAATGGTTGACTCTTGGGCAATGCATAAACCTGCTCATGTGTGAGACATCAAACTGAATATCTGGGCGAATAGGGCTTTAGTGTCGTCTTCACCCCTAATCATAGAAAGTGACCCAAACTCCAACAGTTTTGACTCTACTCATGTAGATAGTCCACCCGCATATTACATGGAGTCACCAGAACATATGGAAACATATCAATACAATAGTCCACCAATGGAACCGAGTTGGGAGCCCGACTATGCTAATGTGATGTATACCAACCCTAATTGCGACCCCAAGTGAGACAGCAAAGACCACAGCGCCCTAGAGGACCATGCTTTAGGTGCCAAGGATATCATTTCATAAAGGATTGTCCACATCCTCCAATAGCAAGACAGTCACAATACTACAACATACAAGGCTTTTGTGCCAATTGTGGTAAAGAGCATATCATCAAAAAGATTGTCTGAAAAACCCTACAAATGCTTCAAAAGTGACACCGATCAACGTCATAGGTATTGTACATAATGCAGATGGATCCAACCCTACATATGTGCCTATCCAAGCTATAACAAGAGCCCAGGTGCTCGTCATAGGTATTGTACATAATGCAGATGGATCCAACCCGACATATGCGCCCATCCAAGCTATAACGAGAGCCTAGGTGCTCTTACAGAATCAATAACTCAATCCTGAGAAAATAGCCAAAACTAGCAAAGTTGGAGAATCCAACAGTAAAAAGACGAAATCCTAGAAGGATTCTAGAGAAAGAATTAAGAGAAAATGGAGTAAAAAGATAACTGAGTTGGAAGGAAGTTTAAAGGAATCTAGAGCTAAAATCCTAGAATTGACTTCGCAAGAATCTAATCAGGAGAACCTAGTTCAAAGATCAGGATCAGTTCTACCGGAACCCATACCAGAAAATCTAGACATGATGTTTCGTGCATATCAGGCCAGATTAAAGGAAGGACCCCAGATAGCTGAAATGAGTAAGAACTATCCGAGAGCCGATTTAGAAATTGAGAGGACTAAACTTTGCATGAAGATGGTAGAATTAGCACAAACCATGTTTGAAGCCTCTCGTTATCTTCATTAGAACATGGAAAAATTGGAATTACACTTTCAAGGACAACTGGAGAGGTTAGAATACTTGATTGATAGCAAGGAGAAAAAGAATTTGCATAGGAACCCTATTGTCTCAGAGACACAAGAAAGAAATGCACCATCCCTGTCTCAAGTACCAAATATAGAAGGTGAAGACAACATGTCTTCCATATATAAGTATTCACATGAAATTCTAAGAGAAATCCAAGAAGAGAAGTGGAGAAAAGAACAAGGAACCCATCCTCCTATTCAAGAAATAGACGACTTGCAAGAGCAGTTTCCCCAAGACATTCCCTCTATTTATGATGATGTAGAGGAAGAACAACTGAGTGAACACACAGATTTTGAATCCAATTCTTTACAAGAATTACCTCAGTTCACAGGACCTTGGGAAGCCAAGTCTATTAGCATGAGAGCACCCATGATAATAGTGAGGAATGAAGAATCAGTAATCCCTAGAAACACGAAAGTAATCAAGAACACTAAAATACAGTGTCATCTCACTCTAGAGGAATTGTTGAAGATTAAATCAGAATTGTGGAAGCATGTAGCAAATCAATTCCCTGAGCTTGCTACTGCTCCTCACAAATAGGATCACACAAGAAGGTACTAGAAATACCCATAGAAAGAATCGGAGATGTAAGCGAAGGAGAGGAAGGTAACACTTATCTTCCAATAACACATCAGGGCTACACCACAAAAGCTATCTTAGATTCAGGAGCCGGAGTAGCCATCGCTACCACCGCTTTATGGAAACGTTGGGGTAAGCCAGCATTAAGAACTACCAGGATGAAGCTACAAATGGATGATGGGCATGTAGAGAAACCATCAGGCTTACTAGAAGGCATATCTCTCACCACTTGTGGTGTGGAGTTTGAGCATACTTTTGCCATTTGTGATTTTGGGAAAAATCATGCTTACAAGATGATTCATGCGTCAATTGAAAATTGTACAAGATTGGGGAACCAATTCCTTGTACTTGCAACATTTAGGAGTGACCACAAAACTCAATCTTAAAGACTATTCCCATCGAGATGTACCCCCAATACAATGGAACACCATCCATAAGACACAAGAAGAAACAGAATCGGTGCACTCATTGGAATCAGACCCTTCATGGTTGCATGAGGATACTCATCTATGGATGTGTAAAGTAGTAAAACAAAAGGAAGAACGGTTAGAAGCCAGGACCTTAGGTTCAGAACAACATCCACGAACCCTTCAAGACCCAGCTTATGCACCTATAGTATTTCCTGGCGAGGAATTTGAACCTCATGGTTGGGCACAAATTTTAGCAACAATGGATGTAGCCATCAATGAAGAACAATGGACACCCCACTGTGGCGAGGATGGCTATGACATATCAATCTTCACAATAGAGCCAATCATGTGTGATTCAATTATAAAAGGATGTGAACTTAGCACTGATGCATTTGAGGATGCAAGTGATTTTGATCTAGAGTCAGTTATTATGGACCCTCATTTTGCATCAGATGAGGAATATTTCTACGAAGTAGAAGCTCACCCTCAGAGACACGAAGAAATTATGAATGGGGTGAGGTTAACCACACAAATGACTGCCAAAAGTGAAGGTAAGAAAAGAAAGAAGAAAGAAACCATGTCAGAGGAAGAAGAATCTTTGTTTGAGGTTCCTGAAAATTTTAAGAAATATGAAATAGAAGATAGAAGGATAAAGGTACGAATGCCTAACAGAAAAGCTGATGTTGGAGAAGTATATGATAACCGAGAGAAAACCAAAAAAATCATAGTCACCTGTTGCAGAACTAAAGAGCGCACAAAGCAGAGAAAAAGACGGGCCCCAAAATTTTTCCGATTTGGACATCATCTTTTTGTATCATAATCATTCTTGTAATATATTTTCTATTGTAAAGGCACTAGAGGAGTCCTCTAGATGCATCCCCACAGAAGATTAGAAGCTTACCCATGTAAAATAGTAGAAAATTAGTCTTTTGGTGAATAAAGTGCCGGTCACTTATGTGAAAGGACCATCTTTAGGGCACTAGTATATAAGTCAAATGTGACTCTTTGTAAAGAACTTTTTGCCATTGTGAGAAGAGAGAGCACAGAAATTCGAATTTGTGTCTTCTTCCCTCCTTATCATCTTCTTCGTGAGCTTGTATGCATGTGTATTGCTTGGAAAGAGTGCTTGTGAGTGTTGTCTATTCATGAAAGTGTTTCTTTGCTGTAGGTAAGGTGTGTGCGAAGTGTAGGAAGTGCTGAAGTGTAGGAAAGTATTCCCGCGACTCAGTATTTTGCCCATAACTTGAAGTAGGAGCGTCAAAATTGAGTGAAACCACTGCCATTGGATGCGTCTTCTCGAGAGCTTCGAAACGCATATGCTATTCGCTATATTTGGAGTTCGGAGCTGGGAGAAAAATCCAAAATACTGACGGCTGCTTCACCAAGTATCGTTTCGCCTTGACCAATAGTTGGAGCTTGTTTGGATAAGTCTTTGCCTCATTTACATTCTTTGAGTAGTTCCCTTGCATTGACCATTACATGATTTCATGTCTTCATACACTCGGCTAGGTTTGTATACTCTTTGGATTGATAATTAAAAGCGTGTATCCCCACTATATGCACTTGTGAGGGGATTGAGGTATAGTCTCTTTCTCCGCAAGTCCCTAAGTTGCTGCTTAGGTCAACACATCACCATAGAAGGAGAAGAAGAAAAATTTACATACATAGGGCATGATTTGACGAATGAAGAAGAAGAAGAGTTATTTGCCCTATTACGAGAATATAGAGATGTGTTTGCTTGGAGTTACAAAGACTTGAAAGGAGTAGACCCGAATATATGTTCCCATAGAACCCATATGACTCCAGATGCAAAACCTATGAAACAGAAACCATACAAGTACAATGATGATTACGTTGCGAAGATTAAAGAAGAAATAGATCGTTTGATAGAAGCAGGATTCATTTACGAAACTGAATGGGTATCTCCTATTGTGGTTGTGCCCAAGAAGAATGGAAAATTGTGTGTGTGTATTAACCTTAAAAAAGTTAATGCCGCCACAATTAGAGACAGTTATCCTCTTCCTATCACGGAACATTTATTGGAAAGAGTTGCGGGCAAAGAAGTTTATAGTTTTCTTGATGGTTTCTCAGGCTATAACCAAGTAGCCATTGCTCCAAAAGATCAACATAAGATGGCTTTTGCCACAGAGTGGGGCATTTTTGCATTTCGCGTGATGCCTTTTGGGCTAACAAATGCACCCGCTACTTTCTAGCGACTCATGTGTCATGTTTTTAAGGATTTCTTACGTAAGAATTTGGAAGTCTATGTCGATGACATATGTGCTCATTCAAATATGAGGCAGACTCATATCCTAGAATTAAGGCAAGTATTTGACAAATGTCGAGAATATCAAGTTTGTTTGAACCCAGAAAAGTGTTTTTTCATGGTCAGATAAGGCAAAATTCTTGGACACATTGTGTCAAAGAATGGAATCTCTATAGATGAGGAAAAAGTGAAAGTAATTGCAGATCTACCTAGACCAAATAACGTAAAAGAGGTACAGGCATTTATGGGTCATTATGGTTATTACAGATGATTTATACACATGTATGCAATCATAGCCAAGCCTTTGTACTCTCTTTTGACTAAGTTTGAATGGATAGATGAATGTGAAAATTCATTCAATGAACTTAAACGACATTTGTGCTTAGCACCTATATTGACCACCCCAGATTAGATTAAGCCATTCCATGTACATGTGGATGCATCCAACTATGCCATAGGATGTGTGTTGGCACAACCAACGAATGAAAGAAACGTAGATCTCCCCATAGCTTATGCGAGCAGACAGTTGAACACAGCAGAAAGAAACTACACCACTACAGAACGAGAAGGATTAGGAATGATCTACACAGTAAAGAAATTCAGGCATTATTTGTTGGCAAATAAGTTCAAGTTCTTCACGGATCACCAAGCATTATTGTACTTAGTCAATAAGCCATGTAATATAGGACGACTGATACATTGGTTTCTATTTCTCGTGGAGTATGACTTTGAAGTAGTAGTCAGGAAGGGTAGGACACACCTTAGAGCTGATCACCTCTCAAGATTAATCTCAGGAGAAGCTCCTCAAGGAATAGTGGATGAATTAGCAGATGCATATTTGTTTAACTTGGAGATAGTATCAAAATGGGCTAAGCCGATTGTCCCTATTCTCACATATGGACCTAAAAAACCTAGGATAAGGATCAAGGAAGGAGAAATCACCAAGTCTCAAAGATACCAAATCATAGAAGGAAGTATATATAAACAAGATAATCAAAAGATTCTTGCTTGTTGTGTAGATGAATCAGAACATGTGAATTGGTTGCAATTAGCACACGTAGGTGCATTAAGGCAACATCATTCAAAACATCGTACATTGCAGACTCTGCATAAACTAGGAGTATATTGGCCTGCGATGAAAGCAGATGTCTACAAGTTGTGTAAAGAATGCCCTATTTGCTGTGAAAGACCAACAGTAGAACATGCTACGTCATATCACGTGTCTCTCACACCAGAATGGAGTGAACCTTTAGTGATGTACTTGAGCAAGAAGCTCAAGACTATTCCCTTATTGGTGACAATCTATACAACGCAGTCTAGAGCAAGAAGCTTAAGACTATTCCCTTATTGGTCACAATCTATACAAAAGAGGAAGAGATGGATACTTAAGACAATGTGTTCATGAAAGCGATTATTTGACTGTACTAGAGACTGCACACCAAGGTGTTGCAGGAGGTCATTTTGGCCCCGACAGGATAATCAAAGCCATACTCTTTGCAGGATTATGGTGGCCCACTCTTCACATGGATGCACATACCTATGTTAAGAGATGTGATGTATGCTAGAGAACTCAGTTTCCGACTCGCAGAGATGAAATGCCACTGAAACCCATGATGGGAGGATGCACATTTTCTAAATGGGTTATAGACTTTGTAGGACCCATTAACCCCCCTGCAAAAGGTACTCATGCCGAAACATCATAGTTGCAATGGATTATCTTACCAAATGGGTAGAGTCTAAGACCACAAAAAAGAATGATGCACACATGACCGCAAAATTCTTATTTGAAAATGTCTTTACAAGATATGGATTACCTATAGAGTTAGTGAGCAATTGAGAAACTCACTTTCTAAATCAGGTCATTGAATATTTGTTACAAGATTTTATGGTGATTCACAAGAAATCCGCACCATATCATCCTCAGGCCAATGGTCAAGCCAAAAGCACTAACAAAATCCTTTGTAACGTGCTGATGAAACTCGTGCACAACAAACGTTCAGATTGGGACAAACAATTACACCATCTTGTTTGGGCATATCGAGTGGCCTACAAGACCGTACTCAATGCGACTCCCTTTCAAATAGTTTTTGGTGAGAATGTTGTGCTTCCTTTGGACTTCTTGATACCAACCCTTAAGGTTGCACAAGAACATCAATGGACCGGCCATGAATTATCAGCAAGAATAATGGACTTGGAATGATTAAGAGAAACCAGGCTCAAAGCAGCAGCAGGAATATATGCAGCAAAGAAACGACAGAAAGCCTATTTTGATGCACATGTGAAAGATAAAGGCTTAAAGGAAGGAGATTTAGTCCTAGTGTATACACTGAAACAACATGCACAGAAACTAGAAAAGTGAGGTTATGGACCTATGATCATTAATAGACTCTCGACAAGTGGAGCGGTACAATTAGCCACCCTAGAAGGAGACATAATGCCTAATTACATTAGTGGCTGTCCAGTCAAGCTTTATCAGGAACCTCTTACTGAGGATATGCTTAGACGACTCACGTTGGCAAAGAAACATAAGGAGGAAGAAAATAGAATACGCGCTGAAGCTCAGGCAAAAGCTATAGAATGCATTAAGTGCATGAAGTTAAGAAGACAAGAACTAGGGAGAGAATATTATAACAATTTGGAAACAACACCCAGATACCCCATGGCCATGTGCCAAGTAAAGTCAACCACTCAACCTCGCATAGTGGATAGGAGACCATTCATTACAGTCAGGCTAGAGCACGGCAACCCTGGCCAAGAGCTCAGGGCTTTAATTGACTCAGGTGCTGCGACTAGTGCGATTAGATGGTCCCACTATAAGGACTCAAGAATAGAAATGCGGCCAATTGAGGCTTACCTCATCGGGCTAGGAGGCATGGAAACCCCTTGCATGGGTAAGGTGGACCTTCCTATCCTCATACACAACATGATTATGACAGCAAAGCTACTAGTGTGCCATGATCACGACCTGATAGAACCCCTAATCATTGGCCAAGATTGGCTATACGATCACTCAGTGGACCTATGTCTTAGACAAGGCTCCTTGCAGATTGGAAGCTTAGACCAGCAGTGAGTGATATCGCTTGACTTCCCTAACAACACTCCGCCTGAGGTATGTAAGCCTAGACCATATGAACTGCATGCGATAGAGGACCGAAAGATCTTTGGCCAGATAAGTCATGCTACATCTACCCCAACCCACGCGGGCTTGGCGATGGACAGTTGTTATTCAGAAGAATGTCAGGAGATTTTCCCTTGGTCTTCCTACAAATTAGAAGGGGTCACCACCCAATCGATGGGACAAATGGGGACCATTTGCGGTCAGGTGGGTCTCATCAACGGTCAGGTGGACTGCATCAGCGGCCAAATGGGCATGATACCCTGCAGTGCCCATCCTTCCACACTTACTGCAGACTGCCTAGATTTTTGATAAAAAACGATGCACCTCCTAATGGGCAGGTTTCACAAGTGTTGGACCTCCCTTCTTTTCCAAAGCAGAGTGTCCATCCGACCTCTCAACCTCAACCACAAGGGAGTCAACCACAACAAAGGAACCCAAACCAATGACCCTACCAGATGACACAAAACAAGCAGTAGTATCAGCACCATAGAGCAAGCGGCACGAGACAGATATGGGTGCCAAAAGGACAAAAAGCACCGATAGTTTACAGCAGTGCAACAAAACAACGTTTCAGCAAAATCAAAGGCAGTATCCAAAGTCTCCTCAACCTTCTTCTACGAGTACAAACATTCGACAGATTTGGATCGCCAAGAAGTACCTTATGAATTGACCCACACCCACGCAGATTTGGGTACCCAAACAGTGTATCATAGCTCAATCCTCAAGCCATGTAATATATACCTCTCAGAAATATTTTCGCCCCTCAATACCACCACATCCAATATCATCTTGTCCCTCAGCAAAAGCATACCACACGCTCAGCAACTCTTAGGAAATGGATACTAAAATGTATCCTGAAGCCCTCTCATGACCAATTGTATAACATTAACCCAATCCCAAATAACCGACTCCCTTGTAATAATTCACTCACAATTGAACTTTGTATAAACTCATCTACACATCACTTGTAATAACATCTCATCAAGCAATGTATGCACTATCTGAAGCATGTAGGTGTCTAAAGACCTGCATTAGTTTTGCAAAAAATCATTCCATAAACCACCTCATAACACTTGGCTACACGGGTTACACATTGGTTATGGAAAGGGATTGTGGGATCACTTTAGTGGGATCACTTTAGTGGGATCATGATTAATTTCCATACTAATGTGCTAATCTTTTGTAGCAGATCTTCTCCACACTTGCATCACTCATCATGCAGACCAAAGGACCACCTGAAGCTGGCCCCAGTCTACCTGTGGTAAATTTTGGCGAATTATTGGCTGAATCATATCCTACTGAACAACCACCATAATTTCAAGGATTCCCAGGACCTATGCCGATCGATGATCCTCCTAGAGGATATACTGAAAAAGTTCATTGCAATTCACATTGGTTTCAAGGTCTAGCAGGACCTTTGGCGGATGCAGATTTTATTTTTTATGTCAATTTGACTTTTGACAGTAGTAAGTGGGGAAAGTATCAGTTTTTTTCTAGAGAATTTGAAGTGCTCCAAAATACCAAAGACTTAAAGCACGTTTGGGCTAGAGCAGGTTTTACAGAATACTTCACTGATCCACAGCCCAAACCAGATTTTTATCGATGCTACTACCTAGTGACCGCACTTACAGCCTCCGTGAACAAGGACTTGCCGGGCACTTTTATTTTGTCGTCTTTGGTGCATGACCCCCCATTCAAGAAGTTCTATCTTTCAAAGGATCTGATTCGAGGAGTAATTAAGATCCATGGAACTCACATGCCGACAGAGCGAGAAAGGCTGATTCCAGAGCCGATGAAGCGTGGTGATGTTACCAAATGGGAAGACATTTCGGCCATCATACCTGAGTTATCTAAGCCATTATGTATATGTACGAAACACTTTGCATTCCCGGCTAAGGATCATTTTACTATGTCTCACAAGCATATTTGGTTTGGATTGTATTTGGCTTGTATTGGGTCCCAGACCATCGATCTTGCAAGTTGGATTATTGGTCAGTTGTATTTAGTGCAGCACATATGGGAAAGGAAAAAAATCATCCATGGATGTTGTGCTCTCACGAGAACTATTTATATGTGTTTGGCATACGACTTGCCTATAGAGCATGCAATGACAAGTGAAGAATTGAAAGCATTCAAAGGGACCGCCAAGAAGGCTAGAAAGTCCTGGGATGGGCAAGCAAGCGCATGCGAGGATCTCTCCCATGCCTACAAGTTCTAGAGTCCCTGTCACCTCAACCGTTTCCAGAATAGTCACCTACAGAACCCCTTGCGACTATACAACCCATTCGCATCTGACTATCACGATCTGTCATCACATAAGGCACTTCCAGTGCAGTTACCTCTCAAGCAACTACTGTCCAGGAACCCACAACTACAGCAGCAGAAATTCCCACCACCATCGGTGCAGAAGCGTTTACTTTTCTGATACCCAATCTGGAAGCAGAACCAACGAATACCACATTCGATTTTGAAATGTCGGATGCTTTTTCAAATGAATTCCAATTTTCATAAGACAGTTTTTCTCAACGACCGAGTTACCCTACCACACCACCTGATCAACTGCAAATGCAAGTAGTCTCCAGCTATGAAAAAGAGAGGACAGAAACAGATGATGACGACGGAGACGATGAAGCCAGACAGACCAGTCATGACTCACAAGAGAATGTACAGACTGATGAACATGAACAACAAACTAACACCCAGGGTGACACAAGCACGCACGAAGATGAAACATTTGAAGCTCCAGCCTACACATTGGCAATCAAGAAGTTATACTGCACCATGGAAGTAATATGGACACGTAAAAGGCTATCGAAAGAAGAAAGCCAAGCACTTGTAGAACAAGAACTCCCTACAGGAGGCTTTGAAGAAGCCTACATTCAAGGTTTTAGAGAACTAGTGAGGTCAATAGGAACGGATGAAGCATTACGCTATTTGCAAAAAAATCCACTACCACAATTTGACCCATGCCGCATACACATGTTATCAAACCCCAACCGCTCCTCTTTCACCTCCCATCCCTCCAATCTCTCTTGTACAACCTGCCTCTCCCAGACCATCCACATCCTTTGATAGTGCGGTAGCAAAAGCCTTTGTTGCCTCCATTCCTCTCACCCTTCTCGCACCTACACAACCTAGCTTACCTCCTCGAACATCCACCTTTCTATCCAGTCCATTTCTCTATCCATCCTTCCCTTCCTTCCCCACCCCTCCAAGACCCCTATTCCCATTTCCACCTCCATTTACCTTTTCCCCTGTCTCACCTCCCTGACCCACTGTATTTCCCCTTTCCACCAAGCAGTACAAGAGACCCCATCTTTAAATTATCGGGCAACCTTCGTAAATCCTGTATTCAATCCCATTCATGCACCCACTGTCACTCCACTATTCACAGTCACTGCACTTGACACCACATCCAGTGACATGGACATATCACCACCCATGGCACCACCACTCGCCTCATCCATTTCACCACCACATTTAGGCACATCACATTTTTCCACTGTCACCACTGCATCCACTTTCCCATCCCTATTTCCCCTTCCCCTTGCATCAATACCCACACCCACAACATCTTCACTCACCCTGCCATTAATATTATCACCCACAATCGACACTGCATTCCGTCAAATGTTCATATGTATGACACAAGTGAGAGATGAATTCACATCTCTAGGCACTAGTTACCAAACTGCAGCAAACCATGAATGACTTACAGTTGCAGCTCAATTCTTTGTTAATAGAGAATGCCGCCCTTAACACACGCTACGAAGAGCTACGTCAGGCCTATCACAAACTTGAACTCGAAAGTGAACAGAAGATAAAAGAGGCCATTACCGATATTGACAATTTGTTAAGGGCTCAAACTATTCGCAATGCAACGCTCACTAAAAACATGGGTCTACTCAGATGCCACCTAGCAGTAGCTAAAGAAGAGAACCAACGCTTACAAGAACAGAATAGAGAAAACCTAGAAGCTATTTTAGATCAATCGGACAAACCCTTGAGTCCCAGTCGTTTCAAAGTTGTCCCCTCTGAATCTATGAAGATGCTATTGGAAGATCATGTCAGACTACTAGAGGAGTATGACAGTATGAATGAGGACTACGAGAAGCTCAAAGAGGAACACAAAATATTGCAGTTATGAGCACCTATACAGCAAGCACCACCAACTCCTATGGCCACATCTCCTGATATCATAGAGGAAATCAACAGTTTACGGGCCCAGCTATTGACTCTTCAAACACAGATAGCAGCATACGAAGCACCCTCTAGGCCAGATTCCTCACCGGAACTACCAGAGGATGAAGAAACAGTGACTATCCCAGTGGAGGACACTTTTGAAGAAGCCTACGAACCACAACCCATCCCAGTCGGACGTGTCACGACCGAGGACCAGACCACATTCGAACTCCCTACTCCCGCATGGATGAAGACTGTCGAAGAACTTGGCCGAACCCACTCAACACGGGTGAAAGTTCAATTGCACGCAATGGCCATGATAGAGGAACGTATACTACAATCCCCTCACTTTGCTCATTTGGCCCCTTGCAGGTATATATCTGGGCATGAGCTACAATATAAGCCATATTTTATGTTAATGACAGAATACCAATTGGCCATCGAAAAAGAGACAGGCAAGAAACCCTCCCATGCTACCCAATTTGAGCCTGGAGACTTGCCAACGGACGCGCAGAGAGGAGAAATATATCAACCAACTTGGCACAAGGACTTATTACAGGAATATCCAGAAATGATGAGCACATGGGTCAAAGCACCACTTCATTTAAAGTATAACCCACGTTGGGGACCGATACCAAGACGCCGCTCCTGGAAGGCCTTTGAAATCAAAGTACATAACAACAAGCAGTGCCAGGGCTGGCTCAATTACCCGTACTTCACTCCACCCACCGGACCACCAACTGTAGGATATATGATGGCAACTATTCACCACTGGTTCCCTTGCTTACGATGAATGGATGATGTAGCAGTGCATATGACTGTCAAAATCTTTGACATGATGCAAATAGTATTCAAAGTCTTCCGTCGTGTCAAGGCACCACATGTGAACACCTCGGGATTCGAGCATGGTAATCAAGATTTAGCATATGATATGAGCACAAAGCCATCACTACGGGTGTGTTATGCCTGGCACTGTCGCAAAAAATATCTACCGGCATGCTATAAAATGACCTTCGAAGAAATGTTTACTACCGGTTTTTGGGAATACCATTCAGAGGTGTTTATAAGCAGGCCCACAAACTTATTCCAGTTATTTGCCTGTGAACAAATGGTGTACTCCATGCGCTACAGACTCCCGCCACCAGCCTGCCAATTTTGGTTATTTTTAGACCTCGTTTACCCTTTCAAATAGCACCTAGAACCTATTTTTTAACTATGCGGATCACTAGATGTGAAACTGGTCAAAACTAGTCTAGAATCTATAAAAAGATCTAGAGAGCTCATTTTTGAGGTTGGTTAGTGTGAGCTTAGAGCTAACTTGAGCTTGTAATTGAGATCTTGAGTAATAGAGTCTATTTTCCTACCTTCCATTGTGTCTTGTTTGTCTCTTCATTGTGTGTATGTATGTGTGTGCATCTCTATGCTTCTCACCTTCACTCTCACTACATTTCACATTCACGATCTTCACATCACTTCTATCTCTTCCATGGATTGAAATTAAGGAGGTGGAGCTTCTTAACGTGGTACTTACCATTGTGCTAGAGCAACACCCCTCATTCATGGTCCCTTTGAGATATCTAAGTATCCTCTTGGCGGCCTCCATGTGTGGTTTCCTGGGTGTGTGCATAAATTGACTTAGCACACTCACACTATAACATATATCAACCCTTGTCAATGTGACATAGTTCAAAATACCCACAAGGCTTTGATAACCTGTCACATCTTCTATGAGTTCACCTTCATATGAGCTCGATTTCTCATTAACCTCCTTGGACTACCTGCAATCCTACAATCTTGCATCTTGAATTTTGCCAACATGTCTTTAATGTACTTTCTTTGAGTAAGAAACAAACCATGATCTTTGTAGACAACTTCCAATCCTAGGAAGTAGGTTAGTGAACCCAAATCACTTATCTTGAATTCTTCTCTCATCTGTTCTTTGATTCTCTTCATGCCATCTGTATCATTTCCTGTAAGTATAATATCATCTACATACACACACAAATAGATGACTTCATAATTACTCTTTTTTATGAATAGTGATGGATCTGCCTTGCTAGGTTGAAATCCTTTTTCCTGCAAGAATGAGACAAGCATGTGATTCCAAGCCCTTGGGGCTTGTTTAAGTCCATATAAAGCTTTATTAATTTTACACACATAATCAGGATATATGTGATTCTCAAAACGAGGTGCTTGTGCCATATATACCTCTTCTGTTATCCATCCATTAAGAAATGCATTTTTTACATCCAATTGAAGTATCTTCCAATTCTTGGAAGAGGTAATACTAAAAAAAACCCCAATAGTAGGCATCTTTGCCATATGAGAGAAGGTCTCCCCATAATCAATTCCCTGAGTTTGTGCAAAGCCTTTTGCCACAAGCCTTGCCTTATACCTGTTAATGGAGCCATCTGAGTTCTTCTTCAATTTGTAGATCCACCTTGAGCCTATCACTTTCATTGATGGAGACTTGGGAACCAACTCCCAAGTGTTATTCTCCTCAAGAGCTTCAGTTTCTTCTTCCATTGCATGCCTCCATTCTGATTTCTTCTTTGCTTCCTCAAACGTTGAAGGTTCCTCTTGATTTATGTCCTATGCTAGATAGATTGAATGTTTAGTGACTAGAGAAATATCAAACCCATACCTTTCTGCCTTTCTTTTCTCCCTCATGGACCTTCTTAGTTCATGATGTGATGATTCTGCCCCTTGTCCAAGCTCCTGCATTTTTGCTTTACCTTTAGACTTCCACATTTTGATTTTTTTCATACTAAGTTGCTTCATCATCTTTTGAGGTATCCTGCTCTTCAACCTTAGAAGAGTTATCCTTAACAAGTTTTGGAAAATCTTCTTCAAGATCATAAGGTAGGTTGACCTTTCTACATGAATCTTCATACCAAGAACTATTCTCATCAAATACTACATCTCTACTCACCAAGAATCCTTTGGTTGTTGGGTTTTATAATATGTAGCCCTTTTGATTGTTGTCATATCCAATGAATACACACCTTTCTGCTTTGGGATCCATCTTGCCTCTAACCTGTGAAGCAACATGAGAAAAAGCAACACATTCAAAAATCTTACAATGATCCAAGCTTGGTCTTCTTCCATTCCATGCCTCATATGGTGTCATGTCATCAAGTGATTTTGAAGGTAACCTGTTAATCAAATAAGTGGTTGTGGATACAGCCTCAGCCCATAAGTAATTGGGTAAGTGAATTTCAGTTAGCATAGACCTTGTAGCTTCAACAATTGTCCTATTCCTTCATTCTGCCACTCCATTTTGCTCAGGAGTGTACCTTGTAGTGATCTCTCTTTTGATTCCGCTTTCTTGAAGAAAGGAGTCAAATTCATGGGAGAAGTACTCTCTCCCTCCATCTGACCTTAGCCTTTTTAGTGTTTTACCTATTTGGTTCTCCATGAGAGCCAAATATCTTTTGAAGCATGAAAAGACTTCATCTTTGTGTTTCATAAAGTATAATATAGTCCACCTACTGCAATCATCAATGAAGGAGATATAATACCTTGATCCAGATATTGAAGCATCCTTGCTAGGTCCCCATACATCTGTATGAACCAACTCCAAGAGATCTGTATGCATATATCATTTCTTCATGAATGGTAACCTGTGAGACTTTTCAAATTGACATGCACTACACTTATAAATCATGTGTGGTTTTGACAAGTTAGGGAGTCCAAGTACACTTTGGTCCTTGCAGATTTGCTTTAATGATCTTTCACCAATATGTGCTAACCTATTGTGCCATACTTCCAATTCTGTGAGTGGCTGACTACCATAGTTAAAGAGAGCAATGTTCCTAGTGTCTTGTAATTCAAATGTGAACAATCTACTTGTCTTTTCACCTTTTGCAATTCTCTTGAATCCTTGACTTGGATCTTCAACAAATGCTCCTGCTTTTACTTGCAACCCTTTCTCTACTATCTTCCCAACACTTATCAAATTCTTTGTAATGGTAGGAACATAGAGTACCTTACTGAGTAAGTTGATGTTTCTGTCATGTGCTTTGACATTTCCTATTTTCTCCACAAGGTGTCTTATATCATCTCCTGTTTGTACCTCATGCTTGTTCCTTGGATCCTCTAAAGCCATGGTAATTGTTGAACCTTCCTCTTGAGTAGCCATAACTTCCTCTATTGTAGGCTCTTCCTCTTTGATTCTTGGAATTCCTAAAGCAATTTTTAGTTGTATGATTAGTTAATCCACAAATAGAGCATGAATTAGAGTCTTGGGATCTCCCCCTACCTTGTCTTCCTCCTCTGCCTCTAGCTCTACCATATCTTCCTCTACCTGCATAGTTAGCTTGATGTGTACCTGCTTCCTCCTCTGGGTCTACCTCTACCATGTCTTCCTCTACTTGCATAGTTTGCTTGATGTGTACCTGCTTCATCATCCACTTTCTTTCATCTTCCTTTGTTTTCTTTGGACTTGGTTTTATCAATATACAAAGTTGAAGATTGATTACCTTTGGATCTTTCTCCATTGTTGATAAGCTTGGCCTCTTGAGTAAGTATTTGTCCTATGAGTGTGTTGAGATCTGGTACATGCATATCCATGTATAGATCCATAGCTGTGGTGAATGCTTCCCACTTGTCATCTGCCTTCAATCCATTGATGACCTACCTTACAATTTGTTCTTCATCTATTACCTCTCCAATGCTTCCCAATTGATCTGCTATGTCCTTGAGCTTTATGACAAAATTAGTCACATTTTGTTTGGGAGCTTTCTTGAGAGTTGTGAAGTCTAGCCATAGTTGATGCTTCCTGGCCTTTGCACTTGAAGAGAAGAAGGGTTCAAGTGCATTCCACACTTCCTGAGATGTTTTACAACTTCTAATGTGAGGCAACAAAAAATATGAGATAGAGTTGAGGAGATAAGACCTTGCAAGTGCATCCTTGGAGCACCATGTGCTCAATCTTTCTTGCTCTTCTTGTGTTGGTTGACTGTTGTTCTTGAAACTTGGCATAAATTCATCTCCAGCTATATAACCATATAAATTCCTTCCTTGAAGATAAGCTTCCATCCTTAATGAACATGCTGAGTAGTTACCTCTATCCAATTTGTCAATTGATGAAGGAAATCCATATGCCATGTTGTCCAACCTTGCTCTGATACCACTGTGAAGAGATGGATTTGTAGTTGTGTAGGTGGTGAAGTGAAGTGTGTGGGTGTAGGGAATGCAAAATGCACTACTCTTGGAGCACATGTAAGCACATGGAACACATTACCATAATAGACACTTATCACCAAGCCTTTGTATCACCACTACAAACTACACTTAGGAGTAAATCACCACTACAAATTACACTTAGGAGTAAGGGTCACAACAGAAGTAAGCATGTAGTAGAATAGAGCAAGAGACAACACCAATAGAACAACTAAGTATTACACCATGTGCTTGATAATCTTGATGCAAATTATGGAAACCTACATGAAAGAGCATAAATATATGAAACACTCATTAAACACAAGCATAGGCATGCATCTACATTTCTCCTTTTCAAAGAATGTTTTCATGCACAAAACATATTTTCTTCTTGCTTAGAAAAGATAGTTAGGGCCCAAGTTTATGCACATGAATGGTTATATCTTTTTAAAAAAGCTAGCAAGTAGAATATTTGTGCATGGATGATTGGGAACATGCATTTTCAAGCTCAAGAATTGCTTAATTTAATTTTGGTGCATGAAAGGAGAATGGCAACACGTGCATGCACTCACATGCATTTGCATGCAAGAAAAGGCATTCACATATGCATGATTGCTTGTTAAGTAATTGAATAGTTATACTTTCCTTACCTCTTTTTTCTAACTTGACTCAGATAGCTAGAGAAAATAGTAAACTACATAGTTGCAAGGCTCTTGGTTGCCATGCAACTCAAGTAGCTAGTTTGTTTTTCTCAAACGTGATACTTAGGTATCACAAATTAGGAGTCTCGATTAGGAAAAGTAGGCCTTCCAAAAGTCAAGTATTCAATTTTCTTGCTCATTGTAGTGGCAAGAAAATAGGGCTGCTTGAAAGTTTCCATGATGAATCTAAGTTTAGGAAAACTTAGAGAATCCAACGACAAACCTAGATGTAGTCATTAGCTTGGATTTAAGAAATCTTAAATCCAAGTAGGATGATAAGAGTTTTCTTAGATACTTAAGCACTTCTCATGAACACACTTAATTGATTTTATCCCAATCAAAATCAAAACGAAGCTAAATGGAACTTACACTAGTTGAACTTTTAAAGTTCACAAGATAGTTGTTATATTCCATAAGTAGCATCCCTGGTAAGGATGCAAAGTGCCGAAAAAAACTATGAAGCTTTTATAAGTTTTCATTTGATTTCATCCCAAGAAGTGATGGAAATCAAAGGTTGAACCTCAACATCAATTGATCTTTGACGTTCAATAGGAGGATGTTAGGTTCCATAGTTGCATCTCTGGTAAACGATACAATAAGCAATCATGGAAACATGAAAAAACTCTTTTAGAGAATTAAACTTTTGCTTTCATTCAAGCTAATTGAAGCTTCAAGAGTAAACCAAAGTAAGTAATCTATAGGAAATGAGATAAGTTCCTAAGGACTTGAGGCAAAGTGTGAACTTTTCATTTAGGAATAGAAAGTTCCAAGAAATGGATCTCCAATCCATGAACTTTTCTTAAACAAGCTATAAAGTTCAAAGTTATGTGTTCATAGTAGTATTACTATTGGATCAATCGTCAATAGATGCTTGGAATTTAAACATAATTTTGATTGCCAAAATATTTTTAAAGTACTCTATTAACATCTAAAGATTGGCCAATAATAATAAATATTGTATCAAACTCAACAACAGGAATCAATATCATATAAATAAAAGTTCAAGACAAACTTTCATAGTGGAATGGGAAACCATATCCAAAAGGTGATATTTATTCTCTAGTTTGAAACTCAAGAAACGAATACAACCAAATCCATAAAGCTTCTAGATATTGTTTGAAAGTCTAAGAATTTCTTTCCAATATCCTTTCAGCATTGCAAAAGATTCCAAGATGAATCATTTGCTCAAGCTAATTGATTCCCTGGAAGGAATCTCAAGACCTTGAAGAATAACATTCTTCCAAGTAGTGAGAATGAAATTCTTCATACTCTTTAAATAATAAGTAGTTCCCTAGACGTCCCAAACCACCAGAAGTGGTACTTAAAGTCCAAATGGTTGATATTGCATAGAAGTGTATCAAAGATTCTTTGCTTTAGAATCTGAAATGTCTTGGTATATGCTTGGACTTGAGTAAGGGAAAGATCTCTAAAAATCTTGCAGGTAAGCAAAGAATCTTTAGATAATTCAAGAGATCTTAAAGATAAAGACTAAGTCTTTATTTTAGTTGCAATATCAACTAGACTTGATCAAGCTTGGTCATGATTGTTCAAGAATGTGCGATTGGACCTACTCTGTAGATTACCCAAGTATTGGCAATGAAAATTGCTTTTGGGAATTATTCACTCAAGTTTCATTTATCCACTGGAAAAATGTGAAAAGACTAAGTTGTTCCAAGTATGAACAGAGTGAAGAAATTCCAAGAATATAGTCTGCAACCGTGAAGATGGTACTTAAGTTTGTGGAAAGTAAATCATAATGCTTGCCTATCCTTAAAGGGATTTTGGTACAAATCCAGAAAGCATGAGTGGATGCTTAAGACTTAGGAAGTAGAGAGATTCCTATATAAAGTCCCCGGGGTAGGTACCTAAAGCATCAGTAAAGAAAGGAATCTAAAGACAAGAAGTCAAAAGCTCTTGTCACTATAAATTGGTCAAGGATAAACCAATTGAACTTGTATTTGTGAAAATTCAAGTACTTGGAATTCTAATTGGTTTTCATTTGAAAACCCTAGCAAAGAAGGATGGTTGATCCATCAAGAGGTTTTCAAGTTTCCAAGGCAAAGCACGTGATTATGAGATGATCATGTGAAGGAATCAAAACCTAGAATATCTAGTTAGAGATAATGCCTGAAACTTTGAAAATTCTTGTAAAGAATTGAAGCAAGAAGCTACTCTATCAAGAGATGTTTTGACTTTAGGATAAAAATCACCCACACATTAATGTGAATATAAAATGGGGTGGTATGGGACACCAGATTTTATACTCGTATTGATGTAGGAAAGATGGTATGGGACATCGGACCATAGGATGATAATTGTCTTTTAGTCCTAGATTAGAACTTGAAGTTAGGTTTGATCCTCAAGGGAATTAAAACTTTAAAGATGGAGTTTACATTCAAGGAGGATAAAAGTATTATCTCAAGATATTTCAAGATAACTTCAAGATCAAGAAAGTAGAATATATGAAGTAAGTAGTCTCCAAGATCTTCTTAGAACACTTCAAGATAAAGTGTTGATTTAGACATATTTAATAAATTTTTGAAGTAGTAGGAATTTGACATTGAAATGATCCTTTCAACTAAGAGATAGATTGACTAAGTCAAACACTAAGTTCTAGTGTAATTTGATAAATTCAATCCTCTGACTCGAAGAAATGTACAAGAATTGCATTCCCAGTAAGGAGTCATAAAGATTGAATATCGCCAGGCATGAAATCACTCTCAAGTGAATCATTATTTAAGTAAAAACTCATCAACAAAACCTCTGTAGATCGACACACTGATGTTGGTTACCACGCTAGTATCTTGTGGTTGGATGATGTTTTAGATTTGCTCTTAATCTTATTGAGAATCCAACTTATTTCTCTTAAGGATTTAAAAAAATGCTTCAATACCTTGTTGAAATAGATCTTTGAGAAGATAAAGTCCTGAGTCATCTAGACTTTGACTCATAGCAAGTTTACGTATCTTCGAAGTTTGAATTGTTTGAACAGAGTTTTAGCTCTTTCTTTCCACTTTTCGAATCTTTTGGATTTGATTCCGATATGGTATCTGATTCTTTTCATAAAAGTCAAGGGTTAGCCGGATAGAACTAGGTAACTAAATTAATCATCCTAGATAGACGTTTTATACAAGAATCTTTTCAATCGTCAAGTCTAAGTGAACTTATTTATTTGAGTTTGTGTCAAGTTATAACATAAATGATTTTCTACAGTCTAGTATACTCTAGAAAAGAAACCACTAGGATAAGTGGATCACCTGGTTACAAGAGTAAATGACCTTCTAGTAAGTCTATACTCGACATCTTTGTTCATACACATGGGTGACCAAACGGTGTCCGATTTTAGATCTATGTGAACCGGCCAGACCCTTGGATCATAGACTTATTTTATTACATTCTTCACCCCTTGGAAAAATATGTTCGTCCTCAAAAATAAAGCTATATACTGTAGGCAACCCCCGAGCCTCATGTTCTAAAACTAGAAGAACATGGTCATGTTCTAGAACTAAAAGAACATGTCTCATCTCTGTGGTGGCATCCCTGCCCAAATGATTCAAAACACTGTCTTGCTTTGCACTTTGATAAACTTGTCAAAGTTCAAAGTAGTGAATGAATAATAAGGGTGGATCTAAAAACATCCCTGGCCAATTCATAGTTTTTACTAGGTGCTATCTGGGCACAAACATTTCAATTGGGTGGATTCAGATTATTAGTCCATTTATGGGCATGACTGGTGCAAGGACTTAGTAACAAAGGCGAGATTCTTATCCCTCGCAAGACTTTGAGAACTCTTGATTCACTTGAATCTGATTTGGAGCACTTAAATTTTGGTTGTCAACTTGGATGTTTGTACAATGGTTTACCCCTAGACAACAGTTACTTGATTTTTCCACCCAACCGAAGGACTATTTTTTCCTAATGGGTTTGAAAATCCTATGTAAACTGCAGGAGTGTGCATCAACCATACTATAACTTGAACAATTTAAATTCAAAATGAAAATTGTCCAACTTAGGACACTTTTCTCAAAGACTTGAGCTAAAAGTTCTTGGGAATTGTGAATTTGATGGAGGTCTTAGGTTCAACCCCCATGAGGTACATGGGGAGAGTGTTTTGCCCAAAGAGCTCTAGAACCTTTTAGAAGCATCCACTTGAGTTAACCCTTGTTAACTATGACACTTGGCGCACATGCAGTAACATGGCTGACACATGGATGGTTAGTATCCACCTGCCCAAGTAGGCAGTCCCCTAGAGAGAGCTATATATAGAGGTGTTTGGTTGGGAAGATTATCTTTCTAGCACATGGTGATCGTAATCCTCTTGCAATGTATGTATGGCAATATGAGGGATTGCTAGAATCTATATAAACATTTGGGAAAATATCATATGATTACCATGGTGATGACGATAATTCTTGTTGCATGCAATGTTACCCTACCGATAGTTTACATTGTGCTTATAGTTTTTTTTGTATTGTATTTTGGGGCCAAGATAGTTTCATCTCTTTAATATGTAGAACTGCTAATTATATGATATGCATCCATCCCTTAAGGACACCTATTACAAATGGAGAGATGTTCAAAATGGTTTAACGATTCAAAATGCTCACATTTATATCAACTTTTAACATGTGATTTACTCATTGATTAGAACTATGATTAGAATGGTAAGATCGTGAAGCTACTTGAACCAAAATCATGATCAATACAAAGTTGGAATCATGAAACAAATATATTGAAAAATTAATATATGCCCTTTTTACCAAGTGTCATTTCTTCCATAGTTGTTATTCTATGAATCTGCCGGATAAGATAATTGTTTATTATAATTCTCGAGTTATTTCTGGATGTCAAGCACCACTGACACATTATTCAATCATAAACCCCAAGAGAGTTTCAAAAGCGCTATTCGATCTAGGTTTACTTTCCCTATGGAACCTTCGTCAAAAGAGCTATAAGATCTAGGTTCAAAATATCTAATTTTGGCATTAATCATGGACCTTCAATGATAAAAAAGAAGAATCTCATTCCAATTCATATGAACCTATGAAGAGCTAGAGGATTATGATCACCACACTCATGAAAGATTATGCTTCTCCCAATAGTATGCTTCTATATAAAGCTCTCTCCAAGGTTTTGCCTACTTTGGCAGGCTGATACATCCATCCAGGTGTCAGCCATGTAACTATATGTGCTCCAAGTGTCCTAATTAACTAAAGTTAGAACTTTTGGAAGCTTGAGCTCGGGCTTGAGTAAAATATATTCAACTCTCCTTGCTCCTTACAAGACTTGAACCCAAGACCTTCCACTAGAGGCTCAAACATCTTAGCCACTAGGCCACACCACATCACTTGGTCACAAGAACTTATACTCTAGCCCGACTTCAGAACTTTGGGCCTATACAAGACCGAACAAATGATATTTGATTTTAGACATGTCCAAAGTGATCAGACACACATTTAGTTTATAACTTTCTTCCCTCTTGGAAAAAAAATTCATCCTGAAAAATAAAGCTTTAAAGAAGCTTTCTTCCCCCATTATCCAAATGATATAGAGCATGTTTTCATCTCAGTGGTGGGATTCACCTCTTATTAAAGATGAACAAAGGGGAATCAACTTTAACCAAAACTTACTCTTTCTCAAAAATTATCTTATCCCTACCCAAATGATTCAAAATACCAACTTGGTTTACAGAATATAATCGAGTTCAAAATATAAAATGAACGACAAGGGTGGATCAGAAAACATCACTACCCAGTTCATCATTTTCACTATGTGCTATCTCAACAGTAACATGCGAATCGGGTGAATCCAAGGTATCCCTAGCCAAATTGTTATACTTGTCCATTATTATGTGTCACTAGTACACACACCTAGAAAAATGGTTGGGATTCATGATTTTAAGGCTTTGAGAATTTACTTCAAATTCACTTGAATTTGATTTGGGAAAGTAAATTGTAAGTGAAGGTGAATAAAACATCAAAGTTAGATGTTTTTACTACGGTCCACTTTTAATCAACAATTAGTGTCACCTTGAGCTATGCTTTGTCCAACTAGGCTTTAAAGTGTTCCTTACACTTTTTTTCAATCTTTACTTCAAATAGAAGAAATAAGACCATAAAATTTTCTCAAAGACTCCCTCAAGACCTAACTTTGTTGGAATTTTCAAATCTATAAGAAGTTTCTAATTTTTTCCTCTTAGAGAGTTTACTCGGCTCTTAAGATAACTACAAGAACCTTCTTAATCCATGGTAATGTTAAGGAGTACTTGCTTGAAGCAAAATTAAATGAATGTTTCAACTTAAACTCAACATTCAAAAAAGTACATTTAAATATTGAATAGCTTTTACACAAAACATATGCCGATTATGTTTAATTCAATTACCTATTCCGACTAAATAATTCTAACATTTGCATAAATGAGTCAAATACTCTATCTGAGTCAAGTCCAAAGGTTTGAAAAGTGTGAAGGAAGAACCAAAAATTTGTGTATCTGATTCAAAAATTCAAATATACATAACATAATTTGAGTCCAAAAATATGGGACTCAAATCTTTATCTTTTCATGGATCTTCTTCAATTCAAGTTTTTGAAACGTTTGAGCTATCTTTAAGAGAGAACCTCTTGATTCATCTCTTATTGCTTTACGATTATTGGCCCAAAGTTTTAAGACAACATGAGCAATCAATTTCAATGAGTGTACTTTGATAATGATGTGTGTAAACACTCTAGAGACTACTAGGGCACTTTTTTCCTCCTTAGAAGATTTCCCCCTAGCTTGTATATATATCTAGAACCCTAACAAGGAACTTATCTTCCCATACATAGTAATGCATTGTGTGTTGTGATCCTCCCAAGCTTCTTCTTTTTCCTTGTGGTATTTGTGTGTGTTCTTGATCCACCAAATTTGAATATTTGGTATTATTGCAGGTCATGGTTGTAGAAAGTGCACATGCAAAATCAAAAACTGCACATACACACGTGTATATAAATTCAAAGGGTGACTAGACTATAGAAACGGGTGAATTCACATATGCATTAGAGTGGGTTGGTCATAAAGTGTGTGTTTAAGAATGAAGCAAAGTCAAATATTGCTTCAGGAGAAGTTTCTATGAAAAACATCAAATGTGGAAGCTTCGATTGGGCTCCAAGGGTGTAGAATCGTGAGGCATTAATCCATGTGATAATTGGAAATAAGGTTGAAATGAGATTTCTTTTGAGACAACAATATGGTTCCATGCAATTTTAAGAACGTCATGCCTAAAAAGTAACAAAGTAGTCAAACACTAGTAATAGAACATGAATTTGTTGGATAAGAAGCTATATGCAATCATCAAAACTAATCAATACAAGGTTATCAACATAGAAAGTGATCATGGCTAAAAAGGAATCATGTAGATCTACATGAATGTTTGCATCTTTTTAACTCCAATAAAAACCATTAGCCTTGTTTTTGTAGAAACCGCATCGAACATGTTTTGAGTCCATGGAGTGCTTTATATATGATTATTTTCCTAGAACATGAAATCCTTTAGTTTGCTGCACACAGACTTTGTTAACCTCTAGTCCACACTCACACATTACCAAGCATTGAATCAACTCCTCATCGATACACAAAACTACACAATCACTACTTCTACACGCCAGACAGGTTGACATGGTCCTTTAATAGGAGCCTAAACTTTTCCTCGTTCTTCAATAAAGCAGATCCATACTCTTAGTTGCATTATTAGTCTTCACACACTTATCCTTCATATATGTAGATAATCAGTAATCATGATTAATCATTCACAACATAGATGAAACACATCATTACTCAACAATGTAACAAACAGAAAAAAAGGATATCAACATAGCACTACATAAGATTTGCACACCATGCCCAAAGCACCATTGGCAAAAATCTGCTCCATGTTGTGTTTGTCACCTTGCCAAACATTATATTAATCATATCGCTTTGAAGGGGTCGCATCCCTATTTATAACAATTTGAATTAAGCACAGAAAATAATAATTCAAAGTGGCCCTAACACTAGCATGCATGCAATACATGAACCCTATGTCAAGGAAGAAGGTGATGCAACAAAATCTTCATTATCCAAAGGTTCTAATTCATCAAGCACAAAATTTTTAAACATATTTCAAGCTTAATCAAAAGTGTGTCACAGACACTTTTGAGCCATCTTGAGTAATGATAGGAAAGTACTATGGTCCAACAGAACATCATCCGGTGCTTGTAGACTAGTGATCTGACTATCGTACATCACAACTTTGGCTTGAGCCTCAGCAACATGCTACATGATATCTTCTTGAACATAGAAATGATGATGTAACACTGCAAAGTTGGTGTGATTGACCTTGGCAAGTTAGCACGAGTCAAACATAAATGAGAAGCAACCTACTTGTGCATCTCCTTTATAATGGTCAAAACAGAACCCAAGTGAGTGAGCCCTCTAGATAAAGTAGCATTATTGAACTACTAACATTCGAAATGATCGTGCTTTTGCTAGAGTTGTTGTAATTGATAAGTTGATTCATTTTTTGTCGCTTGAAGACCTTCATTCTTAAGGACCATAACAATATTGGTATGATGGCGATCATTTTCCTCCTATAGTTTATGGATCTAGTGCAAAGCATCTTCCTCATCATGAGCAGTTTGCTCAAAAAAATCCTTAAAATGATTTGTTTGTCGCTCCTCATGCTCATATAGTTTAGCCAACTGATCATCAATAGCAATACTCTCATCCAAGGAAGCATGCAACATTTGAACATGATCTTCCAGAGTCTCATTATAAGTCATCAAAGATTGATTGTGCTTCCACAACACATTAACATGGTGGGCTAGCACCTCATGAGCATGAATAAGAAGAGATCCACACCAACAAGGCCTTGCAACTCAAATGCATGATTAAGTCCAAAAGACCATGAAATAGCAAAGGGTTCAAGTAATATTGGGTGCCAACCAATAGGTTGGGGGGGGTTGCGTATCCCAAGGGTGGGTGGACAGAGAGGTTGGGGAGGGCGTAGTCCATCCATGTGAAAGAGACCATTGTAGAGCAGGTGAAGGGGAAAGGGGATCTACACAGGGAGACTGAGGAGGAGCTGAAGAAGAAGGAGCAATTGGAATAGAAGTGGGGTTCGATAAGACAATGACAGGTGGTACTGAACCAGTGGAGATAGAGGTTCCATTGAAACAAGAATATGTTTCGATCAAAGCAAAGGAGGATGAAATGAAACTCCTACAAGGGGTGAAGGTTGTCAAGGAGGACTAGGCACTATTGGAACAACCAGGGGTGATAAAGAAGGCTGAGAGCCAGATGCAACCATAGCAATGGGTGGGAGAGAAGAAGGAGGTGGAATAGTGATACTATAAGTGGACATAGGTACCACACTAGGTCCATCATCTTCTTGGTGCATGGGAGAAGGAGCCGAAGATTCCTAGAAAGATGAGTCGACTAAAATGGTTTCATGAGGGCATTTATGGGAACGACAAAATAGGACACCCAAACTCTCATCTTTGTCCCGAAAAGCTATGAGGTAGTGTGAAAGGGAGGAAGGGGAGTGGCCATCAAAATAGAAGGAGGAACCAAAGGAAGATGAAGTTGAATAGGGGCATTACCCGAGAAAATAATAGAAAAAATGTATGGGAGGAGTGAATGGGTGGAAGGGTTCTTCTGCAATTGTTGAGTGACGGATTGACATTCCTTGTGGAGTTTTTGAAATAATAGTGTGGCCCAATTGATTGGTGTAGTGTTGACATGAGAAACATAAGAGTTAAACAAATGCAAGATACCATAGGGTTTATGCTGCAAATTGAGTGCAATGACAAGGAAACACAGAATCGATCTTTTAGGTTCAAGACAGGTCGAAATGACCTACAAATTTGAACTTTATTTATGGTAGGCCAAAGGCATCTCTTGAAGCGAAAGTGGCTTGATGGAGGTCGTACCATCATCATGGAGGAAGAAATGGCATCCGACTATCAGAAGAGTAACGAAATGAGGTTTGCTATTAATAGGAATATGCGAGATAACAATGGAACTAGGACACTTAGTAGTGGTGTGAGCAAAAGTCAAGGCTTGAGGATAATGCCATAGTGCTTCCCACTACATCAGGGCGAAGGTATGCAACTACCTTTGTGTAAGGAAGGAATCCATATCATCTACCATAGCTATGGGCAATGGTTCGAAACGTGCTAATGCTTCCATGGGGAGTGAGGTGAAGAATGTTAGAAGAGAAAACACATGCGAGACAAAGGAAACTCAAAGATAGTGAATGACCAAAATAATGCAAACAGAAGAAGTAGATGAATGGGAGGAAATCATGACATAGAAATGCATCTGGCAAGCAGAGTATCATGCATGCAGTTGTGTAGAGAAGTAGCACTACAAATTTAAGGAACCGTAATATGGCCATAATTTAAAACCATTAACTCGGGATCATAAGAGATCTTTGGTCAAAGTCTCTAGGCAAAATGTGGCTAGACCTAATCGAGCCAAAAATCCATATGGCTCAAACCACCAGACTTTAACTTTTCTTACAACACGATTTTCTTAAAAATTGTAAAATAACACTAACTCTCCTTTAGTAGATATTGACGTTTTGAGGAAACAGTCATGAGTATGGGCTTGAAAATTTTGAAGATCCTGCATAAGTAAAAAGCTCTCAAAATGTTGTTCATCAAGCATGCGGAGGTCATCTTAGCTAGTAAAAAGGGAATCTTCCAAAAGACCATAGACTAATTTGAAGACCATAGATGTGATAGCTTCTAGACCATAAGCTAATTTGAAGATTTTACATCTAATGGTGACTTTATATGTAGTACGATAGGCCCATAATATCACAAGAAGCAACTAATCCCAATGCTCTAGAAAATCGAAAATCAATTTCTTTAACAGAGTGGGTAGGGTTTTATTAATGCTTTCTGCCAAACCATTAGTGTGAGGATAATATGGAGTACTGAACTTATGGATAATAATAATAAGTAAGGGCAGTGATTAATTCATTAACAAAATGGGTATAAAAATCTGAAACAATTTCCAAGGGAAGGCCAAAATGAGGGAAAACATCACGAGTGAGGCAGCATGCAACTATCAAGGCCATTGCAGATTTCAATGCCCAATCTTCCACCTAGTGAATAGCATAGTCAATACAAGTTAAAATGTAGTGTTTATTAATGGCTACAATAGGAGGAGTAATGGTATTGAGGAAATCAAGGCCCCACTTTTGGAACGGCACCAAGGGCATAATGGGAATGTGGGAGAGGTTGGCCAATTGCATTGGCAAGGATCACAAGCACAAACATACTGTTGAGTATCATGCTACATGGTAGGCCACCACAAGCCACTCTACAATAACTTCTTATAGGCTAATTCCACAGGAAAATTTTCCACCATGGAGATCAAAGTGAGCAAGGTTTAACACTAAGGAATTTCATGAGTAGGGACACACAAAAGTCAGGCCCTGGATAGGTAAGAGTAATAAAGTTGGCCCACAATGAGGCAGAAATGATGACTATATAGAGCAAGTTTCTGCCAAGAACCAGTAGGATGAGTATCAGGAGGGAAACCCATAGTAAAAAAAGATAAGCAATATATCATAATAAGAAGTGGAGAAATCCTAGATCATAGGCAAGGTACTAGGTTGAGAAGTGTAAATAGCAAGGAGGAATCATCAATACTGGTAGGAGCTTCACCAATATCCAAACAAGAGAGAAATTCAGCCATCACATGAGAAGAATTAGGATGATGCATGACATCATATTCAAATTCTTGAAGTAATAAAACCAAGCGAGCTAAACGACTCCCCAAATTTTGTTGTTAAACTAAATAAGTGAGGGTTGAGTGATCCACATGAAACATAAATTTCTAACCTAAAAGATAATGGTGGAATTTCTTAATAGAATAAATAAGACCTAAACATTCATGTTTCATAATTGAATAACTCTACTCCGCAAGGGCTAGCAAAAAACTAGCATAATAGACTAGTCGATACCATTTATCTGGCATCTACATGAGAACACTACCAATGGTTATATCAATGGCATCCACATACACATGGAAGGGGAGATCCCACTGTGGCACTTCGAGAATAGGATCTTGCATTAAAAGTTATTTAAGGCATGTGAAACTAAGCTAACATTCATTGACCATGCCAATGGTTTTGGCCCAAAAAACGAAGGACATCTTTCAGTTATTCTGGTGGTGAAGCTTCAAGGACTTCCTTAAACTTATCAAGATCAATATGCATGTCTTGGTGAGAGACAATATGGTGGTGAACTTTGCCACAATACACAACAAAAATGGATTTAGCTAGATTAAGACACAACCAGTATTCGTGACATTTAAGCAAACAAAGCTAGAGATGGGTCGAGTGCTCGATTTTGTCACCCGAAATGGAAAAAACATCTAGTAAAACATGCATAAACTAGTAAGATAGGGGGGGGGAGAGATATTCTGCATAGACCATAGAAAAGTAATGGGAGCATTACTCAATCCAAACCACATCACTCTGCATGAATATACACCCCAATTCATGGTGAAGGTAGTCTTCAGTATATCCCACTTAGCCATACACACTTGATTGTACCCACTATAGCCATCTAGGAAAGAATAGGTTTTGTGAACAACTAATTCATCTAAAATACTATCCACAAAGGCAAGGGAAAGGGATCCGGGACCATGATGACATTTAGCTTTCAATAATCAACACAGATATGCAATTGCTTGTTCTTTTTAGGTACTAACAAAATAGGGGAGATCCATTTGGCATGTTCAATTGGCATGATGAAGCCAACACATAATAATTGATCGATCTCCTCTTTAACTTGTTTATCACAATTTAGGTTCATACGATAGCTTGGTTGCTTCACAAGATAAGCATATGATTTATTGTAAAACATGGTGCTGATAAATATGGGCTTCTAATCCCTTAATATCCTTATAATCCCAAGCAAAGACATCAATAAACTCAGTCAATAATGCAAGTAAGTCCGAGCAAAAATGATCCCCAAGAGTAGCACTAACTTTAACGAGCTTGGCAGTAATAGAGTCTCTTGAATTGCACGTTAAGAGTTGGTCTTTTGGGACATAAAATTGCCAACCTAAAGTATCCTCAAGCCCCTTGAACAATTTAGAGGGGAAAGCTAACAAATCTTCCATAGGTAGTGCAAGCACTAAAGAAACATCCATTTCCACTGCACTTGGATATACAAAGCATGTGGCCATTGAAAATCAATATAGGACATGTTGCAAATCAATAATTCTGAGTGATAGTAGGTCTTGATTTGTAGCTAAGAAGGCAGTTTCCTCATCATCAATGAGGCCATCGAGCATACTCTATAAAAAATACTTGTTTCATTAAATTTTCGTTAGTAGACTTAGGTGCCTTAAAAGATGACCATTCCAAATCCTCAACAAATTTGTGCTCTAATTGAAGGTCCATATCAATAATGACATCTAAATGCATAACTCCCATGCATCTAATAATCATAATTTTCCACAATTGTGGATTTAATGCATTGGTGAAACATTGAGTAATTATGTCCATGGGCAATGCATTTTCCGTTGGAAGTTGACAAACATGTGTGCACAATGTAGTGGCATATTCTTTCACTATTTGCTAGGTTTTTTGTTTGTTATTTTGCAAAAAAATTAAAAAAAACATGAGATGGTGTCTTCTTTAATCTAAATCACTCCAAAAAGGAATCTTTTATTGTTGTATATGTTCAAAAATATTCCAACTCAAATTTCGTTAACCATCTAGCTACTTCACTAACTAAGGTTGCTTGAAACACTCTGGCCTCATATTGTTCAACATGAGGTGTATTAGTGGGATTTTTTAGAACTCCATAACTAATCTGAAATGCCTAGACATGAGCGTGTTGATCATCACCTTGGAATCCACTGAACTCTATATGTGACATCCTACCCGAAAATGATTTCTCAAGGTTAATTCTTCTCTCGCCATAGTGGTGGGACTAAACTGTTTTGTGGTGTTCACAACTTTGTATGAGTCAGAATTTGTCGCAAATAGTTCTATTTGGGTTTGGGGAAATTGTGTAAAAGTATCTTCTAAGTGGGATGGATTCAGTGGTGGTAGATTTGAACACCATTGGTTAATGTCTTCTGCTTCTATTTTACCGGATGCTTTCCTAAAAGTCCAAAAATTGCAAAAAAAATCCACTATCCCATAATCCTGATGTTTGAAGCTTAGTGGCTCGACTAGTCTCTAGTAGAGCATTTTCATGGAAGGCACTAAGATTCTTAAATGGTCAATAGGTGGGGTAGGTTGGGGTTGTTTACCAAACACCCATGATGTTAGATCAAACACCTTCGAAAAGGATTATGGTTCAACACCAGTTGACATCTCATAAGCCATAATATTTATGGAGGGCACCAAAATTACTTCTGCTTCATCTGCGATCTTTGGTATGAAGCTTGTGCTTAACTCAGTCGTCTATTCCTCTGATGTATTTATCGATTTTGAAGCACTAAAATGACTTTTCATTGTTCTTGGTTGCTTATCTTTTGTATACTTAGGGTGATGTTAACAGGATTGCAATATAGGCATGCATTTATTTGCACTTCTTAATTTATGTCAGTCCCCAATTGGATCTCCAATCTTAACATCTGGTCTAGTATTTGCCACACTCACACCTTACCAGGTATTGAATCAATTTCTCATCGATAAACATAACTATACTGTTGGAGATAGATGTCTGCGGAAGCACGCGGACAGCACAAGGAAGAAGAAGAAGCTTGGAGCACAAACACACAATAGTGAATGTATTACTAGAGAATATACAAAGATAAGTAGCCCATTAGGGCAATAGGCGTATATACAAGCCGGGGGAAAAAAACCTCCTAAAGAGGGAAAAAAGTGCCCCGGTGGTCCTAGTATGTTCACACACATCACTACCTAAATATATCAACAAATCCCCCCTGGGAGTGATGCGGTGAACAAGGAGCTGGCACTCATGTATAAGGAAGTGCCAAGCTGTGTGGAAATCACTCCACAAAAGGAAGTAAGCCCAAAGCTTTGCGGAAAGCTTCAAACTTCTCCCTAGGCAGAGCCTTCATGAAAAGGTCTGCAATGTTCTCTTGCGTGGGCACATATGCCAAGGTGATCTCCCCAGCAGACAACCTCTCCCTCACATAGTGATAATGCACCTCAATGTGCTTAGTGCGAGCATGGAACACAGGGTTCCTCGCAACTGCCAGTGCGCTCTAACTATCAGTGAAGATGGTGGTGGCAGAAGACAGGCCAACACCCAAATCAGCCATAAGGCGTCTGAGCCACACACACTCAACAGTCACTGTGAAAGCTGCCCTATACTCAGACTCACAACTCGAAGTGGCCACAGTAGGCTGCTTCTTGCTCAACCAAGATATACATGAGCTACCAAGCATGAAGCAAAAATCACTGGTGGACACACGAGTGTGATAGCAACTAGCCCAATCTGAGTCAGAAAAAGCATGCAAATCTGGCGGTAGTGATCCCCCCTTAGCATAAAACAACCCAAGTAGCCGAGTACCACTCAAGTAGCAAAAGATGCGCTTAACCGCCTTCCAATGTGTGACTCCTGGGCAATGCATAAACTTGCTCATCTGTGAGACACCAAACTGAATATCTGGTCGAGTAATGCATAAGTAAATCAAGCATCCAACAACCTGCTGATAGAGAACAGCATCAAATGCATCTCCAGCATCATGAAGACTCAATCGTAAACCTGTCTCCATAGGGTGGCAATAGGCTTACAATCTTCAAGGCCAAAACGTTGCAATAATGTGTCAATATATTTCGTTTGACACGAAGCCATTCCACCATCAACTTGCATAAACTGAATGCCCAAATAGTGATGCAAATGCCCCAAATCAGAAATCTCAAATGAGGCATGCAAATCAGCCTTAAAATCAGCAATATGCTTCTCAATAGGACCAGTGAGCAGCATGTCATCAACATAGACAACAATGATCAGAAGCACATCATTAGCACGCTTAACATATAAGGTGCTTTCAGTTGGACTATTCTCAAAACCATGTGCAATCAGATAGGCATGTATTTTCCAATACCAAGCACGTGGTGCTTGCTTTAAACCATATAACGCCTTCTTTAAGCTGCATACCTGGTTTTCATGCCCTTTCTGCACAAAGCCACGAGGCTGAAAAACATACACTTCTTCATGCAACTCACCATTCAGAAATGATGTTTTAATGTCCAACTGATGTACATTCCAACCATGATGGGCTGCAAGTGCAAAAATGCTCCGAACAGTAGTCATACGGCATGTAGGTGAAAAGGTCTCATCAAAATCAATGCCTCTTTCCTGCGCATAACCCTTTGCAACAAGCCTAGCCTTATACCTGTCAACTGTACCATCAGGTTTACGCTTCAGCTTGTATACCCACTTAGTGCCAATGGCCTTCTTGCCAGGAGGCAAGTCACATAAAGACCATGTACCATTCTTCATTATAGCATCATATTCAGATTGCATAGCAGCCATCCAATTTTCTGAATTCTGTGCTTCATCAAAAGAAACGGGCTCATTCTCATCACAGAGGCTAGACGCAGCCATAGCATAGCAATCTGATGCAAAGGAGGCACTATGAGAGCCTGAACGAGTACGATATGACAAAGGTGCATCTAATTTGCTGTCACGCAAAGTCTGCACCAGCCATTTTGGCATAGTTTTTGCCTGCTCAATATCAGCTCTCTCATCAACAAGTGCATCATGTAAATCTGCATCAGAAATGGAATGATATGCATCATCATATGAAACCTGCAAAGGCTGAGAAGTTGCCTCATTAGGACCAACACTAGACTGTCCACCTGTAAAAAGAGGCATCAAAGTATCATACAGGTCTTTAGAGCTAACAGATGTCTCCTTAGTACATGAAAGCAATGGCTGAATAGCATCTTCCACAAAGACAACATCACGGCTAACCAGAATGCGTTTAGTCTGTGGATGATACAGACGATAGCCTTTACTTTCAGAACTGTACCCAACAAAAATACATTTTACTGCCTTATCACCCAATTTTCTGCGATGTTGTTCAGGCACTAGTGCATATGCCAAACAACCAAAAACCCGCAGATGAGCAACAGATGGCTTGCGATCATGCCAAGCCTCATATGGAGTGATAGATTGTAGCACTTTAGTGGGACACCTGTTAAGTACTTATGCTGCACACATGACAGCCTCAAGCCAGAAACTATGTGGTAAAGCCTGACTCTTGACCATACACCTCGCCATCTCCATGAGTGACATGTTCTTCCGTTCAGCAACTCCATTCTGTTGAGGTGTATACGGCACTGTACACTGGTGTTTTATCCCACGTTCAGCCAGAAATGCATTAAAATCAGAAGACATATATTCCCCCCCTCGATCAGAACGGAGGGTGCCCATTTTACATGCTGACAGATTTTCAGCCAAAACCAAAAACTATTTGAAGTACAAAAACACTTCGGACTTTGCCTTCAATGGATATACCCATGCATGCCTGGAAAAATCATCAATGAAAGTCACGAAGTAAAGATAGTTTCCAAAAGAAGGTGTCTGCATAGGACCACAAACATCACTATGTACACGCTGCAATTTCTGCGTAGCCCGAACTGAACCATCTTTTGGAAAGGAGGAATGCAGCATTTTGCCCAAAGTACAGCCTTCACATACATGTTTTCCAGGTGCCTCAAGCATGGGCAAAGAAGACACCATATCAGATTTCTGCAGGCGTAGCAAACTAGCAAAATTCAGATGACCAAAGCGTGCATGCCAAAGCTTTGCATCTGAGATAGCCTCAGAATCATGAACTGCACATGCCGAATCATTCACATATCTTTCATAGTCTATGAGCTTATACAACCCACAACATAAAATGCCAGAAGCAATAATAACATCGCCATTTGACAGATCATGAACTGTACATCTGTCATCAACAAATTTCACAACCAAGCCAATCTTGGCTAATGCAGAAACTGATAACAGATTCTTCTTGATCCCTGGCACAAATAAAGCATCTGACAAGGTGAAAGAACTACCATCAGTAGTAGTCAGAATGATCTTACCAACTCCCATAACAGGATAAGAGGAGTTGTTGGCGCATGTGACAATATTCCCTGTAGTGGCAGGCTCGAGTGAAGAGAAGAAACTGCGCTGCGAGGTAATATGTTTGGTCTCCCCACTGTCAAAGTACCAAACATCTGAGTCCATTGCAGACATGCACTGCTCATGAGAAGATGGGTCAAAACTGCAAATAGTAGTAAACGCCCATTCTTCTTCCTCACAAGATTTACAGAATCTGTTTTTGGTGTAGAGGCCTCTGCAACAACCATTCCAGCCTCTTTCTTCTTTGCCTCTTTTGCAGCCAGTTTTGGACAGTTCTTTATGATATGATCATTCCCTTTATAGTACTTGCAAAACAATTTCTGCTTTTCTGATTTCTTCTCATCCTTATCCTGGTTCTTCGAATGTGCAGCATTTGCAGATTTTTGCTTACTAGTAGAAGAGCTCCATTTTCCTTTGCCCTTCTGACTAGCCAGGAAAGCTTGATCTGCAACACGCATAATGGACGTGTTCTACCTGGACTGATCTTCCTGCAACAGAACAGAGACTAACTCCTCAAATGATAAGGCATTCGGATTGCCTTTCATCATCAACCGAAGAGTAGAAGCAAAACTCTGATATGAATCAGGAAGACCATTCAGAACGGTCTGCACAAGTGAGCTATCTGGTATAACCTCATCAGCAGAAATCAACTGTTCCTTCAAATCTTTGATCTTTGTTAGGAAATTGTCCATAGAATCACCTTCATTCATGTGCTCACTCTCCAACTGTTTTCGGAGGTAAGCAACACTAGCCTCATTCCTAGCTTGGTACAATGTGGTTAGTGTATCCCAAGCATCCTTAGTTATTCTGCAAGAGCGAATATGAGGAATAATGGCATATTTGACAGACAAGGCTATCAATGCATGTGCCTGGGCATCTCTATCATCCCAACGAATTTGCTCTGCAGTAGGTGCAACAGAAACAGCAGCATGAACAGGAATCTGTGGAATATCATCTTCGACACCATCTTCATCAGCTCCAGCACCTGTATTTGCAGTACCTGTAGTTGCAGGTGTAACAGGACATCTTTCAACACCCTGCACAATGTTCCACAGTCCTTTTGCAACCAATACATGTCGCATCATATAGGCCCATAATGGGTAGTTGGTACCATCCAACTTATCCTCAACAGCCAACATACGGAATACATCACTACTTTCAGCCATGGCCGGTGACTAAAATACCTTGATGCAGAAAATTGACTGTATCTCAAAAAGTTGAACAGAACTGCCCAGACGAGTTCTACTAGACCTGTAGCAGACTCCGAGACGCTTAAACTGGCGAACAGAAACTGGTATATACCTTTGGCACAAAAAGATGAAATAGCCTGCACAAGCACTACGATAGTGCGTTCGGAGGCCGAAACGAGCTCAGATCGCGATTTCGGCACCACAGAGCGAAGCCGTTTTGATCTCGAAAACACGCTGAGTATGCTCACCAAAATTCGTGCAATTCTGAGACTGCAAACAGAGGAGTGTCGATGGCGCCCTAGATGAAGCGACGATCTGCTCTGATACCAATTGTTGGAGATAGATGTCTGCGGAAGCATGCGAATAGCACAAGGAAGAAGAAGATGCTTGGAGCACAAACACACAATAGTGAATGTATTACTAGAGAATGTACAAAGATAAGTAGCCCATTAGGGCAATAGGCGTATATACAAGCTGAGGGAAAAAAACCTCCTAAAGAGGGAAAAAAGTGTCCCGGTGGTCCTAGTGTGTTCACACACATCACTACCTAAATATATCAACATACGCTCACTACTTCTGCATGTCAGACAGGTTGACATGGTTCTTGGTTGGAAGGACTCCTGTAATAGGGCCCTAAACTTTTCCTTATTCTTCAATAAAGAAGATCCATAATCTTAGTAGAATGTTGTTGCAATATTATTCTTCACAAACTTATCCTTTAGATATGTAGACAATGTCTCAAAATCTCACAAAATTTGGTAAGCATACTTGAGGTCATAAATATTTCAAAACAGCTTCATTACACAGGGTCAATTTTTTTATTTGAACTTTTGGCTTTCTAATACAAGCATCTCAAAGTATGCTATAGGTCTAATGGATCTCAATTGGATATTTTTGTTCAACGTTGTTGAGAAGCAATCAATTTTTTGCATTAGGGTATAGTAAGACCATGATTGAAATCAATTATGTATTTTAAATTTTTGGGTTTGTGAGAGAGTGAGGAAGCACAAAAAGTACACAAAAGATTCAAGAAGGAGATCGATGGAGGAAGAAACATGATGGCTAAAAGAGATCTCTTTAGTTAGAGGATAAAAAATGATCGATAGTCAATTATTAACTTGGAAAATACTTATCTCGCAATTAGCTATGTCCCTCCGTTGATCCTCAGGAAAGAACGATTCTTCATTCTTGAGATCTCGAGGTGCATGGCTTTTCCTCACCCTTCTCTTTGGATTAGAAGAATATAGATGCAACATCTATATATGTAGCTCATGTGAACGGAGCAATAGTTTCTTCTAGCAAGAATTCCGATGCCAATCTTAAGTCCCTTCCCATTGAGTGGAAAACACCATACAAGCAAGCAAATTGGTGGGTTGGTTATCACATATGTGTGTACTTGGAACTCGTGAGAAACCATGTTCAATTCTAGCTCTGCTTGCAAGATATCAAGTTTCGCTTAGGGCCATCTCGGTAGCTTGGCATGATCTGGATAGGCTGAGCAGGAGACAATAATTATCAAGCATGCTCGTCTTTAGAGCGGGAGATTGTAGGCTCCATATGGCAGTCAAATTTTATCCATGAAAAACTTTAATGAACAAGCAGACAACGATGTGGTTACAACGTATAATTCTTTACATGATGCTCAGAGATCAAATTCCGAAATCGAATGAGCAGAACTATCTACATTTTGTCACTGTTGGGCTAATCAATGCATTGTGACTTACAATCTCGTGCTGCCATGTGCAATTACAGTAAATAATATGATGGCTAGATCATTGTGCAGCATTTGTAGCATGGCAGATCAATATTGTTGGTATCCAACTTTGATAACCTGGATTCGATTCTCAGCCACTCCATGATGCATCACCGAAAGCTTTTGTTTTATGTCTTTCCGTATGCTAAACATGATGATTCGAATTTAATAGAGCACATATGCGAGTACGCTCTGTAATAAACTTTTGCAACAGTATACTTCTAATAAACTCGCATCTGCATGGCTACACCGAGATAGAACTATCAGCAGATAAGAACATTTCAGCATCTTTGTGGCTATGTTGGGATAGAGCCATCTAAAGATCGCGCGTCTGATTCGGGGGATCATAGTACATTGAGAATGACGTAGACATGTGCTGTTTTGCTACAACGAGCCATTCTAGAAGTTGAATTGGAGCACATGAAAGAGAGATGGTGCACCAAACAAATCCTCCAAGAAGAAGATCTATGATAACTTTGTGAAGAAAGTGAAAAATATCAAGGTCACCATGGGAGCTTGCCTAGAGCTCTAATACCAATGCAAGAGAATGAGGATTACGACCACCACATGCTAGAGAGATGACTCTCCTCCCAACCAAATGCCTCTATATATAGCTCTCTCCAGGGGACTGCCTGCTTGGGCAGGTGGATACTAACCATCCATGTGTCAGCCATATTACTGCATGTCGCCAAGTGTCCCAGTTAACCAGAGTTAACTCAAGTGGATGCTTCTAGAAGGTCCTAGAGCTCTTTGGGCAAAACACTCTCCCCATGTACCTCATGGGGGTTGAACCCAAAACCTCCTCCTTCACACCCTTGAGACTTAACCACTAGCTAAAAGGATCACTTGGTTACAAGAGTAAAATGACCTTCTAATAAGTCTAGACTCGAGATCTTTGTTCATACACATGGGTGACCAAACAGTGTCGGATTTCAGATTTGTCTGAACCGGCCAAACCCTTGGATCATAGATTTAATTTATTAAATACATACATACATGTGCACATGTGTTCATATATATATATATATATATATATATATAAGGAAGCCCAAAGCTTTCTGGAAAGCTTCAAACTTCTCCCGAGGTAGAGCCTTTGTAAAAAGGTATGCCATATTCTCTTGCGTGGGCACATATGCCAAACTGATCTCCCTTGTAGAGAACCTCTCCCTGACATAATGATAATGCACCTCAATGTGCTTAGTGCGAGCATGGAACACAGGGTTCCTCGCAACTTCCAATGCGCTCTGACTGTCAGTGAAGATGGTGGTGGCAGAAGTCTGACCAACACCCAAATAAGCCATAAGGCATCTAAGCCACACACACTCAACAGTCGCTATGAAAGCTTCCCTATAATCAGCCTCACAATTAGATGTGGCCACAGTAGGCTGCTTCTTGCTCAATCAAGATATACATGAGCTACCAAACATGAAGCAAAAACCACTAGTGGATACACAATTCTCATAGCAACCAACCCAATCACTGTTAGAAAAGGCATGCAAATCTGGCGGTAGTGATCCCCCTTGGGATAAAACAACCCAAGTAGCCAGGTACCACTCAAGTAGCAGAAGATGCGCTTAACCGTCTATCAATGCTTGATACCTTGGCAATGCATAAACTTGCTCATCTGTGAGACGGTAAACTAAATATCTGGCCGAGTAATGCATAAGTAAATTAAGCATTCAACAGCCTGTTGATAGAGAACAACATCAAATGCATCTCCGGCATCATGAAGACTCAATCATAAACCGGTCTCCATAGGAGTGGCAATAGGCTTACAGTCTTCAAGTCCAAAACATTGCAATAATGTGTCAATATATTTCATTTGACACAAAGCCATTCCACCATCAACGTGCATAAATTGAATGCCCAAATAGTGATGCAAATGCCCCAAATCAGACATCTCAAATGAGGCATGCAAATCAGCCTTAAAATCAACAATATGCATGTCATGAGGACTACTGAGTAGCATGTCATCAACATACACCACACCATAATGATTAGAAGCACATCATTAGCACGCTTAACATATAAGGTGCTTTCAGTTGGAGTGTTCTCAAAACCATGTGCAATGAGATAGGCATGTATCTTTTCATACCCAGCACATGGTGCTTGCTTCAAACCATATAATGCCTTCTTTAACCTACACACCTCGTTTTAATGCCCTTTCTGCACAAAGCCACGGGGCTGAAAAACATACACTTCTTCATGTACGTCACCATTCAGAAGTGTTGTTTTAATGTCCAACTGATGTACATTCCAACTATGATGAGCTTCAAGTGCACAGATGCTACGAACAGTAGTCATTCGGCAAGCAGGAGCTCATCAAAATCAATGTCTCTTTCCTGCACATAACCCTTTGCAACAAGCCTAGCTTTATATATGTCAACTGTTCCATAGGCTTACACTTCAACTTGTATACCCACTTAGTGCCCATGGCCTTCTTACCAGGAGGCAAGTCACATAAAGACCAGGTACCATTTTTCATGATAGCATCATATTCAGATTGCATTGCAGCCATCCAATATTTAGAAATTTGTGTTTCATCAAACAACACAAGTTTAATCTCATCACAGAGACTAGGGGTAGCCATGGCATAGCAATCTGATGCAAAAGAGGCACTATGAGAGCCTGACCGAGTACGATATGACAAAGGTGCATCTAATTTGCTCTCACACAAGGTTTGCACCAGCCATTTTGGCATAGTTTTTGTTTGCTCAATATCAGCTCTCTCATCAAGAAGTGCATCATGTAAACTTGCATCAGAAATGGAATGATTTGCATCATCACATGAAACCTGCAAAGTCTGAGAAGTTGCCTCATTAAGACCAACACTAGACTGTCCACGTGTAAAAAGAGGCAACAAAATATCATACATGTCTTTGGAGCTAACATATATCTCCTTAGTACATGAAAGTAATGGCTAAATAGCATCTTCCACAAATACAATATCACGGCTAACCAGAATGTGTTTAGTCTGTGGATGATACAAACGATAGCCTTTACTTTCAAAATTGTACCGGCAATGTTGTTGAGGCACTAATGCATATGCGAGACAACCAAAAACATGTAGATGAGCAACATATGGCTTGCAACCATGCCAAGCCTCATATGGAGTGATAGACTATAGCACTTTAGTGGGGCACCTGTAAAGTACATATGCTATTGCACACATGACAACCTCAAGCTAGAAACTATGTGGAAAAGCCTGACTCTTTACCATACACCTCGCGATCTCCATGAGTGACATGTTCTTTTGTTCAACAACTCCATTTTGTTGAGGTGTATATGGCATTGTACACTGATGTTTTATCCCACGTTCAGCCAAAAATGCATTAAAGTCAGAAGACATATATTCCCTCCTTGATTAGAACGGAGGATGCCCATTTTACATGTTGATAGATTTTCAGCCAAATTCAAAAATTGTTTGAGCACATAAACACTTCAGACTTTGCCTTCAATGGATATACCCATGCATGCCTTGGAAAAATCATCAATGAAAGTCATGAAGTAAAGATAATTCCCAAAAGAAGGTCTCTGCATAGGACCACAGACAACACTATGTACAAGCTGCAATTTTTGAGTAGGCTGAATTGAACCATCTTTTGGAAAGGAAGAACACTGCATTTTGCCCAAAATACAACCTTCACATACATGTTTACCGGGCGCCTCAAGTTTGGGCAAAGAGGACACCATTTTAGATTTCTGCAAACATAGCAAACTAGCAAAATTCAGATGAGCAAAGCGTGCATGCCAAAGCTTTGCATTTGACATAGCCTAAGAATCATGTACTGCACATGCCGAATCATTTACAAATCTTTCATAGTCTATGAGCTTATACAGCCCATGACACGAAATGCCAGAAACAATAATGACGTTGCCATTTGACAGATCATGAACTGTACATCTGTCATCAACAAATTCCACAACCACGCCAATCTTGTCTAATGCAAAAACTGATAAGAGATTTTCTTGATCCCTGGCACAAACAAAGCATCTGACAAAGTGAAAGAACTACCATCAGTAGTAGTCAAAATGATCTTACCAACTCCCATAACAGGATAAGAGGAGTTCTTGGTGCATGTAACATTATTCCCTGTAGGGGAAGGCTCGAGTGAAGAGAAGAAACTATGCTGCGATGTAATATGTTTGGTCGCCCCACTATCAAAGTATCAAACATCAGAGTCTACTACAAACATGCACTGCTCATGAGAAGATGGGTCAAAACTGAAAACAATAGTAAATGCCCATTCTTCTTCTTGCACAAGATTAGGAGACTCTGTTTTCGGTGTAGATGCCTCTGCAACAACCATTCCGGCCTCTTTCTTCTTTTCCTCTTCAATAGCCAGTTTTGGACAGCTCTTAATGACATGATCATTTGCTTTATAGTATTTGCAAAACAATTTCTGCTTTTCTGATTTCTTCTCGTCTTTGTCTTCCTTCTTCGAATGTGCAACATTTATAGATTTCTGCTTACTAGTAGAAGAGATCGATTTTCCTTTGCCCTTCTGATTAGCCATGAAAGCTTGATATGCAATACACATAATAGACCTATTCTACCTAGATTGGTCTTCCTGCAACAAAACAGAGACTAACACCTCAAATGACAAGGCATTTGGATTGCCTTTCATTATCAAACAAAGAGTAGAAGCAAAACTCTGATATGTGTCAGGAAGACCAGTCAGAACGGTCTACACAAGTGAGCTATCTGGTATAACTTCATCAGTAGACATCAGCTATTCTTTCAAATCCTTGATCTTTGTGAGAAAACTATCCATAGAATCACCTTCATTCATGTGTTGACTCTCTAATCATTTTTGGAGGCAAGCAACACGAGCCTCATTTCTAGCCTGGTACAATGTGGTAAGTGTATCCCAAGAATCCTTAGTTGTTCTACAAGAGTGAATGTGAGGAATAATGGCACGTTTGACAGACAAAGCTATCAATGCATGTGCCTGAGCATCTCTGCCATCCCAAGAATTTGCTCTACAGTAGGAGCAACAGAAACAGAAGCACAAATAGGAATCTGTGGAATATCATCATCTTCAACACCATCTCCATCAGCTCCAACACTTGTATTTGCAGTACCTATATTCGAAGGTGTAACAGGACATCTTTCAACACCCTACACAATATTCCATAGTCCTTTTGCGACCAATACATGACGCATCATATAAGCCCATAATGGGTAGTTGGTACCATCCAACTTATCCTCAATAGCCAACATATAGAATACATCACTGCTTTCAGCCATGGTCGATGACAAAAATACCTTGATGCAAAAAATTGATTGTATCTCAAAAAGCTGAACATAACTACCAAGACGAGTTCTGCTAGACCTGTAGTAGACTTCGAGATGCTTATATTGGCGAACCAAAATTGGTATATACCTTTGGTGCAAAAAAGAGGAAATAGCCTACAAAAGCACTACGATAGTGCGTTCGGAGGTCGAAATGAGCCCGCATCGTAATTTCGGCACCATAGAACGAAGCCGTTTTTATCTCTGAACACCTTGAGTATGCTTACCAAATTTCATGTGATTCAGAGATTGCAACCGGAGAGGTGTAGACAATGCCCTACATGAAACGGTGACCTTCTCTGATACCAATTGTTGGAGTTAGACGTCTGCGGAAGCACATGAACAACACAAGGAAGAACAAGAAGCTTGGAGCACAACACACAATAGTGAATGTATTACCACTAGAGTGTACAAAGATAAGTAGCCCGTTTGAGCAATGGGCGTATATACAAGTCGAGGGGAAAAAACCTCCTAAAGATGGAAAAAAGTGTCTCGACGGTCCTAGAGTGTTCAAACACATCACTACCTAAATATATCAACAAACTCAACTGGGGGAGAGACCAATAGTAGATCCAAATACAAGAGATATACATGTGAATATGGGAGATCAAACATCAAATAATATTTGTTTGCTCCCATATTCATCTATTCATTTCGAAGATGAAGCTCTTGTGGGGGAAGGACAATATGGAATGATCCATAAAGTCAGAATAACCTACTTGAGATTCATCAATGAAATCTTTGCTGCAAAGTTATTCAAATTACATGGTGCTGATATATAGACACGAGAGAACAAAGCCATGAATGAATCCACAATTTTATCTGTTGTGCATAATGGAATTATCAATCCACTTGGATTAGCTAGGCATCACAACAAAAGCCCATGTCTCATTTTCAAATTGTGGAATGGTGGTACATTAGACATGTGGCTGGAAAAAATGAAAAAAGAGTACTTAAACGTACCACAAAGTAGAGGTATTAAAGACACAAAAGAAGATATAACAATTGTGAAGACAAAAATTCGGAAGTTGATCAATGGATTGTTGCAAACAATACTATTTTTACACACTTGTTATATTTTCCACAACGATCTCCATCTAGGCAACATTTTGTTGCATTTTAAAGCTGACCATGCTTATATTGGCCTATGTGATTTTGGTAGAGCAACGTATCTACCAACAAAAATTTTTTTCCCGAAGCTACCTATTCTGGAAATATCGACTATAAACGAGTGGAATCGAAAGTACTGATGGAGCGCCTGAATGTATATCCACTAGCCCTCCACCTTTTAATTAAATTCAAGAGACCTTTACAAGTTCAATACTCCTATTGCAACTTTTGAAATACATAGATTTAAATAGTTATCCCATTGATAAAAATGGGATTTATAAGTTTAAATATGCTTTAGAACTAGCATGTGATAAAGATGTATCAAAAAGAGTAGATGCACATGAACTACTTAGAGTATTCTTGAATCTAGCTCGGTATGGTCTAAAGATATCCACTACAGATGGATTAAGACCATATTGAAAAGGATTTGAATTCATTTGAATTATGTTGATTAAAGGATATAGATTCATTTGAATTAAGTGGAGTAAATTTTGTGCATTCATTTGAAGTACGTGGATTAAATATGTGGATTCATTTGAGTTATGTGGATCAAATGAAGTAGTATCATTTGAATTATGTGGATTAAATGAAGTGGTATCATTTGAAGTATGTGGATTAAATTTGTGGATTCATTCGAGTTAAGTGGATTAAATGAAGTGATATCATTTGAATTATGTGGATTAAATGAAGTGGTATCATTCGAACTATGTGGAATAAATGAAGTGTTATCATTTGAGTTAAGTGGATTAAATGAAGTGGTATCATTTGAATTATGTGGATAATCATTTGAATGATGTGGATTAAATGAAGTGGTATCATTTGAACTATGTGGAATAAATGAAGTGTTATCATTTGAATTATGTGGATTCATTTGAATTATGTTGATTAAATGAAGTGATATTATTTGAACTATGTGGATTAAATGAAGTGGTATCGTTTGAATTATGAGGATTCAATCATATGGATTCATTTGAATTATGTGGATGAAATGATGTGGTACTATTTGAATCATTTGATTTCTGTGAATTAGATGATGTGGATTCTTCTGAGGTAAAATTAGTGTTATTTTTTTTAAGATTTGAAAGTGAAACATGGCAAGAATGTCATATGTGAATAATGATCTTGATGATGCTAAATCTCAAATGATTTTATCTGAGCAAAATGCTCAATTTGCGCAATCTGGATTAGCATTTTTATTCCACCAAGATTTAGAGCCAGAGGGAGTAGAAGGAGAACTATTATCAATGAAAGAAGTAAAAAAGCCATGTCCAAATCATTTTGTTTGTGATATTCTCTTTTGAATTACACGAAGGGCAAAAGAAATAGCACCAATAAAGCTTTCTGACTTACAACATAAAGGATCAGCAAAAAGTCTACTTCGATGCTTTGTGAAAGTTGAACGATCATTACCAAATAATAATCAAATAGCACTATATTTCATTCAAATTTTTTTTGTACAAGATATTCTTCATCGATGTGTAGATTGGCATAATCGCTCGAAGAATGTAGGTATAGGTTTGGGTCGTAATCAAGGAAACGAAGGCCCTCTTAGCAGTCCTACATTTTGCTACCTAAAGAACATAACGTTATCCATGATTTATCATCATAGGGAGCAGAATTATACAATGAAGGATTAAAAATTCCTAGAATTATGAAAGACATTTGATGATCAACAAAAGAGGATTGATGATTGAAAAAATCAAGTTAAAAATGTACAAATATCTCTTGATGTATATGAGAACAGATATGGAAGACTCTCAGAGGCATCTTCATCTTTTGATCGGTTCACTACCAATGAATTATTTAATCAACAAAACATTTAATAGAAAGCTTCTTTTTGTAATCAATGACATCACTATATGCTAAAGGCATTGTTTTTGCAATTGAATCTAACCAAAGTATTCAAAGTACATCATTTTCTTCATTTTGAGTATCATCATCTATTACAGGTACCATGTCATCTATTTCATCCATGCATGAACCATCGTTGTGATCTACATCTAAATCATGATCACTCCATGAATAATTTGTTAAACTTTCATGAGTTTAAAATTCTCCAGAAGTTTGTTGTGCTACTATAGAAGCTATCTTGGTTGGAGCATGTAACAAATGCATATTACAAAAAATGTATACCAAACCAATGTCACGTGATACACTTAAAGTGATTTCTTCATTTTGAATGAAGAAATCATATGCACTCCAATTACGTTCATAACTATTGCTTGAAGCTATTATTGAAAGCACTCTCATAGCTATATGTTGCAATTCCATTGCTTCATCTCTGTACTCTTTCTACCATATAGGAGGTGGATGCTTTTGAATCACTTCAATGTGCCATAAATCTCCAAAACATCCTTCTCGATTTACATAAGCTACTCTCTGGTGGAATGCATCTCTATCATCTGTACCTGGAAGTAATAACTGACATGTGGTTTTGAAATTTGCCACGACTTCTCTGTTTGATGCTTGACCATTGATCTAAAATGCTGGATCCAAGACAAATGTTGTTCCATGTAAATGACTCCATCTTTTCTCTACTAACGATACAACTTTTTTCTCGCAATGAAAATCAATTAAAGTCTTTCAGTTTTTGAATAGCTTTTGACATAATCCAATAAAATTTCCTATCAAAAATTTATCACTATCGACAATTCGTAAAAGTTCCACAAAAGGTTTAGTGATACCAATTTTATTTTCAAGATTATGCCAAAATTTTTGTGACTGTATTAGAGACATACACTTTGAAGCATAGCTCGATAAGAAGGATACTTCTCTAGCCATGCCTCCCATCTTTGATCATCAATAATTTCTACAAGAGCTTGCTTGACTTCCAATAATCCACTGAGCACAATATAGGCAGTTGCAAATCATGTAGCACAAAAGATATGAAGTGCTGGAGATTTTGAACAAAAGAGTGAATATGAAAATTGATGCTCTCTAATAAATTTGACCACATGATTTGCATCTAACAAACTTTGTTTAATGAAACATAATCTACCTATCTTTCAATAATAGATTTAGTGCATGAGCTTCACATGGAACATACTTGTTTTGAATTGCGATTGCAACACTTCAAAAATTAGATGCATTATCAGTCATTACCGTAGTCACATTCTTCGGACCACCCACGCGTGATATAGCATAACCATATATCTTTACAAGAAAAACTAAACTTTTCTCTTTAAGGGAAGTATCAATAGCTTCCAAAAACATGCTTCCCTTTGGACATATAACCACGACATTAATCAATGGCCTCTTCTTACAACTTGTCCATCCATCCAATGCTATTGTACATCCATACATGGGTACATAATCAAGCATTGTTCACTTTAAAATAGCTTCAATACTTTTCTTCACTTTATCTACATATTTTGTTTGCGTTTTTTATTGTAATTTGGCATGATGAATCCTTTCCGTGTAGTTGACATCAAATCATCTTTGAAAAAGGATTATGAGTAACATTGAAAGGAATCCCACATGCTAAAAATGCTTGAGTCCATTTAAGATGAAGCTCAAGAATAATCTTTCTTTTCAAAAGCTATAGGTATTGTACTATTCTATGATTTACTACAGACAAAGCATGGTGACGCATTATTAGATCCACTTTTGAGATACTTGAGTAGAAATATCATGAGGATCCTTTGTTGTCATTGATGCATCTACTCGTTCTTACTCTGCACTTGGACTGAAACTGCTGTGAACTACTCATGCTTTGAAATATTTTTGATGTGATACCTTGAGATTTACATTTGTTTGTATAACTTGCAAAGTGTACCCATATATCACTGTCTCGATTAGAGAATCCCGCCACATTATTATCTGTACTAAAAAGATGCTCTTTTATCCAAGTTGCATTTCCTACATAACAATGTCCACAACATTTGCATTGTATTGTATTGTGGAGACTGTTTTACCCTCTTGATGAATAATCACATATGACCATTCTTTTCCCTTTCCCATAATGCTTGCTTTATGAAGACTTTATATCTACAAAAAGACAACATAAATCAATATCAAATAAAAGATACATTCTGCTAAATATATATCTTAAAGTATATGGCAACTACTCTGAATCTCTCTTAAATTTTTTAAGTCTATTAATTTTTATGTATTTACATTTTTTTCTATTAAAGTTCTCAATCATACACACACGTACTATTGTGAAGTAAGACTCAATGTCGAGTAAGAAAATCACAATAGATTTTTATTCTCAATCACACACCCATATAATTACACATGCCATTGTGAAGTAAGAATCAATGTTGAGTCAAACAATTACAATAGATTTTAACTCTCATGAATCATACACACATACAATTACACATACTTTTAATGAAGTAATAATCCATGTTGAGTCAAACAGTTACAATAGATTTTAATTCTCAATCATACACACACATACACTTACACATACTATTGTGAAATAAGAATCAATAGTGCATCAAACAATCACAATATATTTCAATTCTCAATCATACACACACATACAATTACATATACTATTGTGAAGTAAGAATCAATGTTGAGTCAAACATTTACAATAGGTTTTAATGCTCAATCATACACACACATATAATTACACATACTATTATGAAATAAAAATCAATGTTGAGTCAAACAATTACAATAGATTTTAATTCTCAATCATACACCCACATACAATTACACATATATTGTGAAGTAAGAATCAATGTTGAGTTAGATAATCACAATAGATTTTAAATTATGAGTCTTATGCATATACACTTACACATACTATTGTGAAGTAAGAATCAATGTTGAATCAAACAATTAGAATAGATTTTCATCCACAATTATACACTCAAATGCACATACACATACTATCGGATGAAGCTTCATTGGATCCTTTTACAATTCAAGGATCTGAGAAGGTGCTAATAATTGTACAAGACAAAGCCATCTAGAGACCTAGAAAGTTCTACTTCACTTATTAACACCTTCTCAACCCTTGAATTATAAAAAAGAAGATAAAACCGTTTCCAACAAATCCAATGGTTTTCCTATCACAATCATACACACACATACACATGCTCATACACAATCACATTAGATTTTCACTCACAATCATATGACATACATGCACACACACATACACATACTATTGTGAAGTAAGAATCAATACTGATTCAAACAATCACAATACAATTTTACTCACAATCATACACACACATACATATACTATTGTGAAGTAAGAATCGATGTTGAGTCAAACAATCACAATAGTTTTTAACTCACAAACAAAAATATTTTTTTTATTGTCTTAATACTAAAATACTAAATATTTCTAACAAGAGCTTATACCTTGTTCTTTGTACGACACTGTAAGTTCGTAAAAACAAAGTAACTCTTATGAAAAATGACTCTAAGCCCATTTTTTTGTAAAACAATATTTGGGCGAATTATTTTCGATCGAAAAATATTTGATCGATAGCTTTTTGATCGAAATAGTTTTCGATCGAAAGCGCTTTCGATGAAAAAAGCTCCCAATCGCCGTGCAAAAGTATTCACTCGTGTTCGAATAAATTGACATGATAGTGAATAATTCAGTCGAATAATAAGAGTTTGTCGTAAAATTTCGTGATTATTCACAAATAAACGAATTGTCGAATAATGAATAATGCAACCTAGTTGGTGCTTTTATAACTATTTTGATGCCATTTACATATAATTTAATGTCAATAATATTTGCACAAAATACATATTGATAATATAAACATAAGAAGATTATTGATATGTAGAGAAGAAAATAGATTGCATCTTCACAAAGTGCTGTTCATAAATTCAAAGGACTATGATATGATTCATGCTGATATTAGAGAAGCTCATAGATTTGTGGTGATATTACTGAATACGAAAATTCAAATGTTTAAGGCAACTGCTTGTATCATAGACCACAAAGATTCTTATTTATTGAAATAATTAGTTGTTGTTTAGTCGTTTTAGTCTACTAATATCTATGCGTTCCATGATTTTCACAAAAAACATTTATAACGTAGGAAGAAAAAATCATTATTTTGCTGGTAACATCAACACCCATCACTTCTCCCGAAGTTCATTCCAAGCTCCTTCTTTTCTGCGATACGTTTGGTCCCATGGATGCTATGCCGACTCAAAGTCCAAGTCTACAAAGTTCCTTACTTCACTAAACTCTAGCCCACCGACTTTTGCAATGCATGTGCTCATATGAACATTACCTTATCCCACTTCACTTGTGTATGTGACAAAAATATGTATGAATCAATCAAGGTCTACATTTGCTTAAATAAGTAATCTTCTTGAGTAATCTTTTCTACACTCTCTGTATCACTCAATGAAGCATATGTTAAGGAATACCTTAAGGCTGAGGGGAATACTTTAAGCCTGAGGCGCACCCTAGCCCTAGCCTTGACAGTGAATGATGTACATTTTACCTTTTTTTTGGTATATTTTTCTAATGCAAAGGCTCTGACGAAAGCATCATGTCATCTACCATGGCTTTGGACTGACCTGGGAAAACTACCAGAAGTACCAGCGGCTTGAACAGAAAAATGAACAGAGTTACAAGGAACGTGAACATGGCACGGAGAAGGAAGCCCCTATGGAGGGTGAGTCTTTCTTAGTCCTATCATCGAGCTCTTTTGCCGGAGGCTTGTAATTTACATACATGCTATTCTGGTTACATGCATGGCTAATTATGAAGAAGAAATGGGTTATGAATGCAACAGGCAGTGGTAAAGCAGAAATGGCTGAGACTGCTTGCAATGCTAGCAGTTCTGTCGTTGATTGTGTCCATTATATGCATCGCATCTCTCGAGAAGTCCAGCTTAGTGATTCGGAACGAGTCTAAAATAGGTGTCAGCCGCATTGCCTTTGGATCAGGCACGTCTCAAGATTATCGATCTCAACCCATATGGGTACAAGGAGTAATCCCAAGCAACCCAGATGCATGGATTTGGTAAGTCGATGAGGGCAAGTGTTCAAAGTTAGATCATCAACAAATTAAATGAAATGCTTCTGCATGAAATAAAATCTCAATCCTCTTTTTTTTTCCTGTGTTTGAATGGCTATCTTTTCGTCCTTCTTATTTCAATACATGTATGCTTATGATGCATAAACTAATTTTTTTGGGGAAAAGAGCCCTGTTAACACCAGTCTCATACCAAAACAGGACACTACACTGCTTTTTTACATCCCATGAAAATACTTCTCTCTCATTTTGATAAGGAATCTTGAACTCTTTAAACATGATAATCTATAGTATGTAGGAATAGCATAAAAATCAAGAAGAAAAAAATAACAGCATCACTGTTTTGTTAAAATTACGTTTCAAGTTATACCTACCATGCAATACAACATAATATCATGTTTACTTTCACTGTTACGTAAGCAACTACCGTAGGAAATGTTTATGCCACATGTTTTCATTCTTTTTTTTCAATGAAACTTCAAGGACTATATAATCATGAAATATACGCCCATGACCTAAGAATCTTTTTTCATACGTAAAAAACCTTTAGAATCATTAGTGTGTTCAACGGAACAGTCTTAGGGAACGAACATTATATGCATAACAAGATTTTCAACTCATCTGATTATGATTTGATTAATTGAATAGTAGTAAGATGTTAGTGTATTTCCATATACTTGCAATACATAGAAGAACCCATTTCTTATTATCATACCTATGACTTCATTTAAAATGTGAAGTTCATTAGTTTATTCTTTTGTGCAATAACAATATAGAGACTTGATGTGAGCAACAAAATTCTGTATAGCTATTACGTTTAAACCCTTCCAAATGTTGATCCATGAAGAACTTTTATTTGCTTTGTCTTGGAATTCATTATATTTTTATTATTGTTTTTCCCACATGTCTGCATAAATTATATTAAAGGAAAGGAGAACTTTATTTGCCTTGTCTTGGGATTCATTATTTTTGCAGAAACATGTATTGCAGACTACAGTGTTAATACGTGCTTAAGAATGAATCCATGCATAGCAGTAGTTCAAAACAAAATTCGGGAGTCAAAAAGAATCTTCTTTGGTAGTACATAACCATGTTATTAATACCTATTGAAAACTTGCTTTTGCAACATTTGGGCAATATGTATGTGATGTTTCTATTGGAAATATTTGTATATAATGTATCTGATAGGTTGCTATACAGTATTTTGATCAGGTGGCAATCATAGGATCAGAAACCATATCAGCAGATGTGAAATCTATAGAACTTTTTGACCTTAAGGCCCATTTTAGAGCTAGACTAATAATGTCATGTTTTCTATTTCACATGGTAATAAATTAAACATCATGGGCATTATGAGATGTTTTTTATGGTCATCATTATCGTCATTATTATTATTATTATTATTATTATTATTATTATTATTATTATTATTATCATTATTATTATTAGGATGATGATGACACTGATGATTATTATTAATGATATTCATAAGTTTAGGCATCCTTTCATGATGATTGAACCAATGAGCAACAAACACACGTTTCATGAAAGATCATTAAATTTGGTGTATTTTTCAAGGTTACTGTAGGGTCCGAGGACACTTTAGCGAGTAGGTATAAAACGTAGTGTTAAACAAGTCTTAAAGTAGATGTTCATAGTAAACATGCTATACTTTTTCAAATTCTTAGAAAAACAAAGTCGTATAATGATCTATCAATGATGAAAGTGGATATTGAACTAATGAAATTTCCTTAGGGTTATAATTGATTCGAGGAAGTGCATCTCAATCAACAAAACAATAGTGTTGATAGTCTCATCCTATGAAAGAGCTTGATCTTCGATATGGTAGAGAAAATGGTCTATGAATGGAAAGATGAACGGCATAGTATTTTGAGGGGGAAAAGGATGATTGGGACCTCTCGAAAGTCTACCTAGATTTATATGAGTTCACTTGGTGTAAATTCTAACTTTATATTTTGGGGACCAACTCCAAAAAGGAAGAAAGATTCTATAGGTATATCTTTATAGATAGAAGTGTAACATAGTCAAGGTATGCAAGATTGTTGCATTCTCCCTCCTCTACCCCAAGCTTATTCACCTCAAAGAGTATTTCTAAAAGGAGGTATGGATACTTTGCTCTTGTTAAGATACTTTTATTCTAGCCCTGTTCTATTTGAAGGTATATTCAAGATGTAAAAGATAAAGCTCATTTTTGGAACAAAAGACACTAATTTTGTATGTTCATGTGGCTCGTATATTTGCACGGAAGTCAATCAAGGCAATGAAGGAGCAATTGCTATATATGTGCCTGGTATGGATGGAGCTAGTCGATTTGCGCTCTTTCCTTTGGCTGGCTATTGACCATATTGGCAAAAGTCTGGAAGGTATTGTATATACCTTCAATTTCAGCCCCTAAAACACAGTATATGTTATGTCATACGGGCCATTCCCCAAACTCTTAGAATCCATATTTTTCAAATTGGGAGAATACTCATATATTTGAAATGGGGTAACTTATCTGGGGTGTGCTTTCATTGTAGCGACCTTGGCATTCATTGAAAGCGGAAGGAGTGAAATCGATCCCTCCTATCGAGGGGGTAAAATGCTTGTACATGAAGAGAAGGTTCTTGGTAATCCAAGAGGCAAATATATGGCTTCTATGAATAGTCTAAGCCTCTTACAATTAACAAGGACATTAGAAATGTTGCATCCCTTTGAAAGAACCATAATGAGAACATAAATAATAATGTTGTTCATGCTCTGTTGTGCATATTGTTCATGTGCCAGGCAAAGAACCACCAGATCCAACTAGAGAAGACCTTGCACATAAGAGCATGACAAATAATTGGGAAGTATCTAAAAGGAATTTCGAATAGGGAGAGTCATCCAAAAGAATAGTGGAGAATGATGTGTTTATGCTAGATACATTATAAAACCGCATGAACCAGAGATAAGAGAAGTAGGTTTCAATTGGGATATTCAACATCTCGGGGGATGATGCAAACTCTGCTTTGACTCGATCCTCTCAATCACACTATGTATGTTTAAAATGATATTTCGAAATATATGGATATGATGCTTCAAGATATTACTCTTACATTATAAGAGATGGATTCAAGTGACCCGCCACACAAACCTACATGAAAACAGCCACATGGAATATCCAGGGGTTATGTTAAAAGGGAAATTTGTTAAGATTGTGGAGATGGATGGCCAAATATCAATTAGACTTTGTGGCTAGAGCATAAGAAACAAGATTGTGCCGGTACCCTTTCCTCCACTAAGGATAAGTTGGTTGTATATAATGGGTAGAAATATACATATTCTCGTTATTTGTTTATAACAGAAAAGAATCTCGTTGACGGAGTTGTATGTAATGATGTTTACGGACAATCTCTCATTCTATCTCTCCATTATAAGGAAGAGAAGTTAAGAGTTGTTAATGAATATGCACCCAATGCTCCATTGGAAAGGGTGCAAGCTTGGAGTCATTTGTGCTATGCGATTATTCAATGCAAGGAGGATCTTCTTCATGCCAAAATCCTGATTATGGGGAACTTCAATATGGTAGAAGATCAAAAGGAATCTGCAACTGCATCTTCATTTATTTCTCCCCAAGAAACTTCATGTTGGAATTGTATCCTATTAAAATTAGGATGTAGGGATATATGGGTATACATTGGTGGGTATACCCTTAAATGCACATTTTACTTCAAGTCTCATATGCAAGCAATGTGCAGTCTAAATCGATGCTACTATTCTCACACTTTCGTGCTTCATGCTTCATCTAAGGCTTCCATATATTTCATAAAAAACCCTTGGTGATATTATTGTATGAGTTTGATTTGGAAAGATATGTGCCAACTTCCGTAGGTAGAATTCCCTTACGTATTATAACATGTGGCTGAAATTGTTCTTCTTTACAAAGTGAATAGAATCCTTGATGAATGCTACCGATAATGTATCTTTGGTTGTTTCATTCAAATGGGAGTACATAGATCTTGCTTTCAAAGACATCATCAGAGATTGTGGCAAATATTAAAGTTGTAGGATGCTTATAGTCAATAGAAACTCTTGCTATACAAAAATTGTAAACCAAAGCTAGGTGCTCAAAATTTTTGGGAACCCATCTCCATATGAAAAGGATAGATTCTTCCATTACTCCATTGCAATATAATGATGTAAATATCGGGGATGGAGATTTCATTGCAGTCACATGCATAATGCACTTTGATGCTCTTTTCGGTGCTTCCGTCTCATGTATTCAGGATTGGACCTCTACCCTTAAGTGTCCGGGGAGCACTGGATTGTGCCTTCTGAATAGATTGGACAAGATTTTGGAATTAAACTTATGATTACAAGATCGCTCATGCAAGGAAAATTATACAAGAAGATATAACTATTACAAGAAGTCCCACAACCCCAAACTGAAAGGTATGGATAACTTGACTAGACAAGATACAAGAGATCCCATAACCCGGGACTGTAGGTACGAGACAAGATAGCTGAATTATAAAAACTCCCTCGAGGGAGATGAACTAGATACAAGAAATAATTGGACAAGACTCGTACTACGAGACTACAAGAGGACAAGACTAGATGTCCAAAAACTAGACTAGATAGGAGTAGAGAAAGGAGCATGACAAGAATTAGAATTGGAACTTGGAAAGTACTTGCTTGAAGATCATGATTCCTTCAGCTCCCAAGACTAACATTAGAAAGACTAAGGATGTATGTGGCCAAGCCCTCCTTGTAGGAATTCAAGGGCGGTTACGAATTGATGATGTTAGCAATCTGAAACAGGATCTTCCGATGTTGGAATCAAGCAAGAAGGTAGTCGATCACCAATCATGAGATGTATAAAGTCACAAGAAATCTAAGGTTGAGGATGGTTTCCTTTGTGTCCATGACATCACCTCCCCCTCAAGTGACGAGTTCAAAGAGGAGTGGCTATTGTGTTCTCTATCTTGGGTTTCATTGAATTCTTCTTATGGAATTCACAAACCTTGATTAGTGCACTTTGAAGATTTTCCACACGTTCCAAGTATGATGATCTATGTCATTCCCTTTCCAATGAATAAGGTATTCCAATCCTCCTCAGGAGATTCTCGAATCTAAGACATGCTTGCCCTCGAATTCTTCATGATCCTCAATCTCGATAGGTGGTGAAGGATTGGGTCTCTCCCCCCTCAATGGCGAAATATGGTATGATTCCAATATGGATACATGGAAAATTGGATGTATTCTCATGATAACTCGAGCTTGAAGGTGACAAGAATGACCAAATCTTTGATGGTCTAGCTTTGCATAAGGCCTCGAAGTCTGCAAATTATTTTTGAGTAACCATACTTTATCCCCAACATGTTCATATGGATTTTGAACGCGGTGTTGATTTGCATAATACTTATATTGTTCTTGAGCTCTATGGATCTCTTGCTTGAATTCTTGGTGAATATCCATGAGGTATCAGGGGAGCACTAGATTGTGCCGTCTGACTCTTGGAAATTAGGTAGGCCCATAACTACAAACACAGATTCCGGGATCTTAAAACATTGAAAGACATGCGCATACATCATTTAATCATACAATGATGAGACAAAGATAGAGAGAGATTAGACAACATGTACAAAGTGTTACGTAAGCCACTCCTTACTCACACCATCATATATACAAATGTCAATTTACAATGTGGGAGTCAAATCCTCAACCACTATGTGAACAGAAATAGATGGAAGAGTGTATGTACAAAATTGACAAGAATATTCAGATGTCGGGACAGAAATCTGAATATGTATGAGATGTAGGACCTGATGGGTTGTAGAAGAGTGAATATGAGTGATTGAAAGAGGAAAGATCAGTTTAAACTGATATTCAGCAAACCCTAATCTGAATTTAGGCTATGGAAGACCCTAAATCAGTGTGTGTGTGATAGATCACATATTTACGGAATTAGCATAGAATGCTGACATGTTGCTGACAGAAATCCTCTTACTCATGTGGAAACACCTTCTCTAACACCTCTTCTGATGCATGTAGCATGCATGTACTGATTCTCCTTTATGGATGTCACTACCTCCATGTATGCCGAATAGGACTCCTCTAGATATGGATGCCACCGCCTCCATAAGCTCCAAGTAGTACCTGTGTCCATAAAGAGAATATGTACCTGAATAGTTAACATAAGGTGCAATCTTATGTTAAGCTCCATCCAATGTCTTTGAAGTACTCCATCATGTAGATGGATGATCCACACCACCAATCTGCTGTTAAGTAAGTCTTCTCCACTAACAAGAGTGTGAGCACACTCTTCTCCAAGAAGAACTCCATGGCTGTTCCTTATGTGCTTCAAAGTTGCTCCATAGCTGCCCCATATGTGCACCATGGCTGCCCCATGTGTACATCAGCATGACCATTACCAAGATCAGCCAAACGATGGTTTAGGATATCTCACAAGTGTCTACTGACCATCCTTATATAGATTTTAAAACCCATGCGAAAAAATCCAAGAAAAGCTAATCGCCAAAAACTGATCGCTGAAATAAAGCTATTACTGTTTTTTAATATTTTGATCGTTGCTTTTTTTTCTATCGCTGAAAATAGCTTTTCATAAGCTTTTTAAAATTACTAAGTTTGATCAACTTAGATTAGGGTTTTCTCCCACCTATGATCTCTGATGACTGAATGTCCTATACCATTAGAAAGCTCTCATCAAGCTCTACAAGATAGGATCATAAAAATTTTACCCAAATTTTGTGCCAAAAATGACTAAGTACCAAAAGTAGGGTTTCTGCCCTAATATGGATTTGGACTAATGTGACATTGTTTTCCAATACTAACTAGACTAGGCAAGATTTCAGATTCACACTTTCGATTACAAGATCATTCAAGTAGGGAAATAATACAAGAATATATAAATGATACAAGAAGTCCCACAACCCGAGACTCATAGGTATAGCTAACTCAACCCGAGACTCATAGGTATAGATAACTCAACTTAGCTTTGCATAAGGCCTCGAAGTTTGCAAAAACATGTTAAGATGGATTTTGAACGAAGTGTTGATTTGCATAATACTTATATTGTTCTTGAGCTCTATGGATCTCTTGCTTGAGTTCTTGGTGAATATCCATGAGGTATCAGGGGAGCACTAGATTGTGCCCTTTGACTAGACTAGATAAGATTTCATATTCACACTTTCGATTACAAAATCACTCAAGTAGGGAAATAATACAAGAATATATAAATGATACAAGAAGTCCCACAACCCGAGACTCATAGGTATAGATAACTCAACTAGAGATGATACAGAAGATCCCACGACCGGGGACTGTAGGTATGAAGCAAGATATCTTGATTACAAGAACTCCCTTCAATGAGCTGAATTAGATACAAGGAATAAGTGGAAAGGATCTCGTACTACGAGATTACAACAAGACAAGACAAGACAGGATGTTCAAGATACAAGACTAGACAAGACTAGGGAAAAGGACAAGACTAGAACTCGAACTGGAACTTGAAAGTACTTACTTACTTGGTGATCACGACTCCTTGAGCTCCCAAGATTTGCATTGGCAAGACGAAGTATATATGTGGCAAACCCCTCCTTATATAGGTTTTCAAGGGCGGTTCATCAATGGAAGTTACGAATTGACGATATCATCAATTCGAAACAAGACCTCCGAGTGTCAGGATTAGGCAAATTGACAGTGGATTTTAGGGTTTCGGCATGTTCCGTATATCGGGTTCCTCTGGATATCTCGAGGAGTGATTTCATTCTTTTTCCAATCAATGTCTGGATTATGTTTCTTTAGCCTGGGCATTCCAATGATAATAGGATTTATTGGACTTGATATTACATTGAAACATATATAGGAATCATGACCACCAAGGTGTACTCTTAATGGTGGATTTCCTTGGTAATATATTCCTAGATGCTAGGGGTCGTCCATCTACTACTTCAGCTACTATTGGCTTTTTCTTTCGAAGTACTGGAATCATGTGTTTTTTTACTAATCCTTATCTAATATCAATGAAAGATGAGGAGGCTCTCAAATCGACTAAGACTGTAAGGGAAAGGGTGTTCATAGGCATGATCAACTTACAGGGGCAAGGCATGTTTCTGGGTATTGCTAAAATTACGAGGCCCTTTCTTATATCATGGTTCGATTGCACGGTCTCCTTTACAATTGGACTTCTTCGTTTCCACGTGCTACAAGGGCGGCTGCAACTCTAGAGTTTGTTCTTTTGTTTGGGTAATTTACTACAATATGGCTAGTGTTTCCACAATAAAGGCATAACTTATTCTCTCTCCTTCTTTGCTTCCCCTATGTGGCTAGGGGTTGGAACGTGGTTACGTGTAATTGGCAACTGCATAGGCTCGAGCATAGGCTCTTCTTTAGGAGTCGGATGGAAAGGTTTCATTGGCGAGATCTTCGGGCTACTTATTTTCTTGTTTCTTTTCAAAAAGGAGGTTATCACAATGAATGGCTCGGGTGATGTATTCATTTAATGTCTTGACTTCTGGCATCGTGAGTAGACGGTCCTTCATATCATCCCTTAAGCCCCATCTAAATTGGCTTATGAAATAATCCTCATCCAAAGTGAGATCATATATAAGTTGTCTAATTTCTGATGTATAGGCAAAGGAAGGGAGCTTACCTTGGCGTAGCTTCCGAAGTTTCGTTTCTTCCATCCAATTGGTGCGTGCATCTCTAAATATGGCATGAGTTCTCGGAGAAACCCCTTATAGTCGCAAAGAACTTCCATGTTCTTTTCCATGATTGGAGCAAACCATGATAGTGCTTGGCCACAGAGCACTATCATGGTTTCGTTTCTTGGAGCAAACCATGATAGTGCTTGGCCACAGAGCACTATCATGGTTACCTTGGCGTAGCTTCCGAAGTTTCGTTTCTTCCATCCAATTGGTGCGTGCATCTCTAAATATGGCAATGAGTTCTCGGAGAAACCCCTTATAGTTGCAAAGAACTTCCATGTTCTTTTCCATGATTGGAGCAAACCATGACAGTGCTTGGCTCCCCTTATAGTCGCAAAGAACTTCCATGTTCTTTTCCATGATTGGAGCAAACCATGATAGTGCTTGGCCACAGAGCGCGGTCTCAATAAAATCGACCTTGGCTGCATCATCTGGGCATGTATTAGGTTGCATGTGGATGTATAATTTTACATGCCCCAAGAATCCCAAGAACTTCGTACGATCACCATTGGCATACAAACCGTAGGCTCCATGAAAGACAAAATAGGGTGTGAATTTGCTTGATTGCTTCCTTGATTTGTTTGAAGATCCACAATTTGTTCCTACAACTCTTGGATTACTGTGCCTAGGTGTAAGGGATGTCCCATCTAAACTTGATTATGACGATCAGTTAGGACTTGGTCTTATTTCTAGAGGTTATGAAGCGATGCCACAGTCTACTAAGCTTCCTTTTCCATGATGCCAGGTCTTGGATAGAAGCTTGTCTTGCTAGAATGTAAGGGGATCACTAGATTGTTTCCTCTGAAAAGACTGCACAAGACTTTGGAACTAAACTTATTACAAGATCGCCCATGCAAGGAAAATAATACAAGAATATACAACTATTACAAGAAGTCCCACAATGTGGGACCAATAGGTATGATTAACTCGACTAGACAAGATACAAGAGATCCCAGAACTCGGGACCGTAGATATGAAACAAGATATATGAATTACAAAAACTTCCTTGAGGGAGATGAATTGGATACAAGAAATAAGTGGACAAGATCTCGTACTATGAGATCATAAGAGGACAAAACTAGATATCCAGAGATTAGACTAGACAAGACTAGAGCAAGGAGAAAGACAAGAATGAGAATTGGAACTTGGAAAGTACTTACTTGAAGATCGAGACTCCTTGAGCTCCCAAGACTTGCATTGTCAAGACTGAGGATGTATGTGGTCAAACCCTCCTTATATAGGTGTTCAAGGGTGGTTATAAATTGATGATATCATCGATGGTGTCATCAATCCAAAACAGGATCTTTGGAGAATCAAGCAAGTAGACAATTGATCTTAGGGTTTTGGCATGTTCCGAACACGATAGTATCATTAGTTTCTCTCGAATCCTGAACCAACCATGAGATATAGAAAGTCACAACAAATCTAAGGTTTAGGATGGTTTCCTTTGTGTCCATGATATTAAGCACATGCTTGATTTTGTTCCTTGTAAACTTGACAAGCAAATGGAAGATTCTCTTGAAAGGTCTATCTCAAAGGACGAAGTTATTTCAGTTTTGAGCTCCCGTTAGAATAGAAAAACTTCTAGGTTAGATAGGAGCAATAAAGAATTTGTATATACATACTGACATTCTCTCAAAAGTATTACTGTAATTGCATGTAATGACATTTCGTTGGATCAACGAATACCCATGCCCTTCAAACTGGGGTGCGTCAAGCTTATACCTAAAAGGACTTATCTAAGATACTCTCAAAATTCAAGTTGGAGACCCATTAGTATGACGGGTGTGTTCTAGAAAATTTTTGCTAAGATATTTGCGTTGAGATTGCATCCGTTTATTGCATATATAGTACACTCGGCTCAAACATGACTTATATATGGAAGATCCATCTTTGATACTATTTTTATTGTGCAAGTGACAATTGAACATGCTATTCACTCATTACAAAATATACTTCTCATGCAATTAGACTTTGAGAAAGCCTTTGATCAAGTGCATTGGGACTTCATAGATGGGGTCATGCAGAAATGGGATTTGGATGTAAAATTTCACTCCACACCTTACCTACTTACCAGTGGAGGATCGTTCTTCCCGTATTGATATAAATGGAAGCTTATTGGAACCTTTCATAATTAGAGAATCCGTACGACAAGGATTTCCATTGAATCCTATGTTATTTGTCATTGTATTTGAGCATACACACTTAATTAATCAAGATGATATGTGAGAGATAGAAAGAAAAAGATCTTGAGACGAGGATAGGGAACGTAAGCTGAATGCTTACTCACTAAAAATAGATGTCCAAATTACAAGATGGGAGTACTACTCAACCATATAATGTGGTGCACTCACTAATGGAAGAATAGGCAAGAAGATGATGATACAAAATTCAGATTATGCTGTTATAATCTAAGTGTGTGAAGAGAATGAGCAATGAAGTGAACCTAATCTCACAAAATAGTGCAACAAATCTGAAAATCAGCAAACCCTAATTCTGAAATTAGGGTACAGAAACCCTAAAAACAGAATATAAGGCTAACTTACAAAAGATAGCTGCCACCATCTTGTAGAAGACTTCTTGCTCCAAGAGAGTAGCCTCTCCTTCACCAAATCTTCACCTCCAAACCTTCAGAACTCCAAACTCTGGCTTGTGATCTACCAAATAGTGTCCCAACATGCTCCTTATATAGGTGAGCTTCTCCAAATAAAGCTATGCGAAAAATTTTAACGAAAATCTGATTTTTAGCCAAAAAACTTGCGATCGCTATTTTTAACGATTTTGATTTTGCTTTTACTTAAAAATTTGGGATTGCTTTAAAAATATGCTTTGCTTTAATTCTATCGCCCAAATTTACTTGCTTTTGGCCAACTGACATCATAACCTAGCTTTTCAATAATTTTGACCTTCAGAAAATGCTTTTCCTCCATTTTGAGCTGAATCAGGGTTTGGATTATCTCCCTGTTCTGACCTCTGATGAAGAAATGAAGCATACCACTAGATAGCTCTTGCCAAGCTCTATCTATCTAGCCTAAAAAAGTTTTACCCAAACTGTACAAAAAATGCCAAGTCCAAAATGTAGAATTGCTGGAATGTGGACCATATGTACATTGACTTCCAACAATCCCTCCTTCAATGTCATATTGGTACAAGCTTTAGTAACCTGCAAACCTTCTCATGACTATCTCTAGTCAATGCTTTGGTAAATATATCTGAAACATTCTCATTAGAAGGAACATAAACTAGCTAAATGTGCTTCTTTGCTATCTTCTCTCGAATATAGTGGTAGTGTACCTCTATATGCTTTGTCCTTGCATGATGCACTGGATTCTTTGCTATAGCTATAGCACTCTGGCTATCTGAAAATATTTGAAAAATGTTCTTTACCTATCTCTTCAAAACCTTCTGGCTGCTGAATATACACATCCTCATGTAAATCACCATTTAGAAAAGCAGTCTTTATGTCAAGTTGATATATATGCCAATCAAAATGTGCGGCTAAAGCAAGTATTGACCTAATAACAGTCATCCTAGACGTAGGAGCGAATGTCTCATCATAATCAATACCTTTTTGTTGTGCATATCCTTTGACAACTAATCTGCCCTTATACGTTGACTCTCGTAATGTGATTTTGAATTGACTCACCAGCCTTCATCCTTGTATTTTCTAGTTGTCTCCTCAAGCGAGCTTTCCTAGCAGGATTTCTGCTCTGAAAAAGATTCTCAAGGGTGTGGGGCTCCTAAAGTGTGCCTGGTGGCATTGTCTCTCCATCAAGGCTAGTGATGCATATCCATGTGTGATGCAATCCCGGGCTGTGTGAGACATAGAGAAAACCCCAGACACTATTGTGAATGTCATTCCGATATAGACATATGATCCGACTACCTCAATCGGTCCTGCTGCTGTGAAAGAATTGTCTCCTCACCTATGCTGATGTATGAAAAATCATAACCTTGGTTTTACCAAGGTTCACAGATAGCCCTCTATGTATGTAGAAGTCGTCTAGGTTGCGTAGGTGGTGTTGTAGACCTTCTGCGGACTCCAGCACAATATCATCAAGATATAAAAGAATATGAACAATGGTCCCTCGTACGTCAACACCCTCCCCTCCCTGCTTCCTTATGAAGTCCACTATCTCATAAATATATAGACCAAAGAGGGTGGGTGAAAGAGTGCACCATTGCTTCACCCCGATGGTGCTAGAAAGTGAGTGGGATATGCCACCTAGATATCTGACTCTATAAGGTGTAGATCCCCCATATCATCTCATCCGGAGCTCTGCTATCGAGTAGGCGTCTGAAGAGTCGCACCCTGGGAACTGTGTCTCTCATATAAGGTGTAGATCCCCCATATCATCTCATCCGGAGCTCTGCTATCGAGTAGGCGTCTAAAGAGTCGCACCCTGGGAACTGTGTCGAAGGCTTTGTGGAAGTCCACAAAGCGGCAGTATAATCTCCTCTTCCTCACTCTTGCCTAGTTGATCAGGCATCAAAGAGTGAAGATGTGGTCAATGATAGAGTAATGTCGTCTGAAGCCTGCCTATCCTAGAGCCGTGATACCCTTCCTCTGGGCGAGAGTGCTCAACTATGTCTCTAGCACTGCCCCATATAATTTGGCCAATATGGGGCCAATCATGATCGTCCGATATGTAGCTGGATCCATAACGTCGCCTGACTTATGAATGGGCACTATGGTGTGCTCTGTCCATGAGTTAGGGAACCCTTCAACTAGTGCACGGTTGAAGAGGTGGGCAATGGGAGGTGCCAGCGTCGTGCATCGGTAGATGAGGTGCTCTTCCTGTAAACTGAAGCTCTGCCATGTTGTAAATGGGAAATAGCGCAGCTCACCATAGTGGGTGTGAAGAAGTGAGAGGTAGTGGGGCGTGAGCTCTCCGGCCTGAGAATGGGGGGCTGGTCTGGGATCTGGTATAGGCTCTCTTCATAGGTATGCCAAATGCTCTGGTCTCGAATGGGTGTTTGCTGTATACTCTCCCTTAGATGTCTCCATGCCACTGCACTATCCCGACTCATGAGCAAATGGTAGAGTACTGTCTCCTCCCATTCTTGCCGCTTGCGGCGAGTAAGGGTCTGCATGCAACATTGTGCCTATCTGTGTGTAATATCCCATCTAAGCTCTAAAATGTGTAGATGCTTCCTTAGTTCCCGACAATCTGCATCGTACCAACGGTTTTGGGGCATGGATCTTGAGAGAGAGAGAGAGAGAGAGAGAGAGAGAGAGAGAGAGAGAGAGAGAGAGAGAGAGAGAGAGAGAGAGAGAGAGAGAGAGAGAGAGAGAGAGAGAGAGAGAGAAGAAAGAAAGAAAGAAAGTTTTTTTACGTCTATGACAGGCCAAAGTTGGCCTATGAGACAAAACATAAGATACATGATACGGATGTCATCCGGCTGTCACAAAACTAAAGCAAGATCATAAAAAGCTAATACAATCTAGTCTCCAACATGTGTGGTAAAATACTAAGGCTGATGGAGCCCTATCCCTGGGGGTATATGCATGTCTATATGCTGAGGGCAATACAATCATGAAGATGCATCTGTCTACTAGCTCCGTCTTGTGGTAATGGAGGGGTGGAGAATGTGATACATAGGTGGAGCCGGTGCTAGAGCTTTCTGTATGAAAGCTATAGGATCTGCTCTCATCAGGGCTACTCGCTGTGTAGTCGCCTCGAGATGTCGCGCTCGAATCTCCTCTATCTGGCAATGGTATAGCCTAACTCCTCTGAGCGCTGTGACTCGTGGTCGTCGTCTAGCTCGACTCACCTCAGCTTGCTGTAGTGTCACTCCTCGCTGGAATCAGGTGGGGAGGGGACTCTAGACCTCTGGAAAAAATCAGTGAGCTGTAGCTGTCTCCTCTCCACCTGTGTAGCTGTGTGTCTCAGTGGTAAGAGTGCATCTCTATGCCTCTGAATCTCTATCAAGAAACGTCCTAACTGTCTCTGATCTCGGGAGTCCATAATCTGAGTCCATAATCTCTTGTAGGGTGGGCTGCCCTCTGAACAAAGTCTCATATCTGTCCTTAATCTGAGTGTATGCTGTGCATCGACATACGAAATGCTCCTCACTCTCCACCTCCTTTGTACATAGTTTGCATATCCGCTCTACTCTCGGGACCCCACTGTGTCTCCCACTCTCGATCTCTAGTCTGTGTGATGCGACCCTGAGTTGTCCAATTGCTACTCGTGAACTCTGTGGCATATAGATGTCCATATAGCGTGGTCTTTTTATGAACCCATCTGACATAATGGTGAGAAACTCATCCCTGTAGTTTGACATCCTCCCCTCTAAACTGGGTGAGCTCCATACTCTCCTCATGTAGAGCCTCCATAAGTCCTGTCTGATCACCAAATTCCTCTCGCTACGAGAGAACTGATAGTAAGGTGAGTCTGAATCGTACTGAAAAGGTGGCAAACTCTCCATATCGAGCCCATGTGTCGCGAACCAAGCCGTGACCTTTGAGTACCAGGCTCTATCATGTCCACTCTGAGATAACTGTATAGCTGCCTCAAAAGCTCTACAAGTGAGTCTATCGCGTCGTAACTCCCTCACCCTTTGTATGAAACTCACTGTCTCGAATAGTGCCTCGAGGACCATGGGTGGTGCCAAGAGCTCTGCTCGGATGATGTCATGTGGTATGGTCTGCTTGCTACGGAATAAGAGTGAGATCATACATACCTGGGGCCTCTCAATCTGTGCCCACTGATCGACCGTCAAGATTGGTGCCCATACTTTCGCTGAATACATCAAGGTGGGGGTGACCAGTGTGTCGAAAAGCCACCCCTTCGTGCGGGGTTCCTGGAAGTGTGCCTGGTGACACCTCCGCTCTAGCATGGCTAGGGCTGCATACCCTCGGGTGAGTCTGTCAATAGCTGCCTGCCTCATGGGGAAAGGTCCTGGTAGACAGGTGAAAGTAACTCCCAAGTAGACATATGAAGTAACCACCTCGATGTGCCCTCCTGCTATGGTGAAGATGGCTGCACTCCTCACTGCACTGGATGTGTGAAAGATCATGACCTTGGTCTTGCCAAGGTTCGCATACCCTCGGGTGAGTCTGTCAATAGCTGCCTGCCTCATGGTGAAAGGTCCTGGTAGACAGGTGAAAGTAACTCCCAAGTAGACATATGAAGTAACCACCTCGATGTGCCCTCCTGCTATGGTGAAGATGGCTGCACTCCTCACTGCACTGGATGTGTGAAAGATCATGACCTTGGTCTTGCCAAGGTTCACAACCAATCCTCTATGTGAGCAAAAATCATCCAAGGCTCCGAGGTGGCATTGGAGCCCCTCATGTGACTCTGAAATCAAAACAATATCATAGGCATATAAAAGAATGTGAACTGGGGTACCTCCAAGGTCTCTCCCCTCTCCGCCTGCTCGTAGTACGTAATCGGAGATCTCATGAATGTAAAGCCCAAAAAGTGTCGGGGAGAGGGGATAACCTTGCTTAACACCAATGGTGCTAGCAATGGGCTCTGATAAACCTCCAGGGCATCGAACTCGACCAAACACCTCCTCGTAGAGAGAGTAGATGGCCCATATCATCTCTGTCGGGATCCGAAGGCTCGGTAGGCGCTGAAACAGCCTCTCACGTGGAACTGTATCAAAAGCCTTGCGGAAGTCCACAAAGCAACAATAAAGCCTCTTCTTCCTTGCCTTTGCCCCATCAATGAGACAACGCAAGATGAAGATATGGTCGATAGTGGAAAAAGCTCGTCTGAACCCGGCGTGGCCTGGTGCTCGGATGCCCTCTGCCTCTGCATATGAGCTAAGCTTTGCCTCAAGTACTGCTCCATATAACTTGGCCATTGTGTGGCCAATCATGATAGTCCTGCAGGTACCCGGATCCAGAGCATCGCCAGATTTGTGGATAGGCACGATAGTATGCTTTGTCCACTCCTCTGGGAATCCCTCCCCTATAGCCCGGTTGAAGACATGTGCAATCAACGGGGCTATAGTGGAGGCTGCGTAGATGAGGTGCTCGCTCTGTACACCAATGTGGTTGGCAGCCCGCCTGTGCTGCATGCGACGTATGGCCCTCTCCACCATGGATGTAGTAAAGAAAGAGGAGTGTGTGGGTCGAGGCTCAAGTGGATGTGGGATGGGTGGCTGTCGAGGCACATCATATAGTCGCGCTGCATAATCTCGCCAGATTTGTGGGTCCTCAATGGGTGTAAACGAACAAGGCTCGCGGAGAGTGCGCCATGCTGTCGCACTATCCATGCTCATGAATAGACGGTATAGCTCAAGCTCTTGTGCCTCCTCGAATGCCCGTCGCTTTCGATGGGTCAGTGCCTTCATCTGTCTACTTGCCTCTCTCTCTGTAATCTCTCCCAAGGCTCGTCGCGCATGTAGGTGTCTATAAAGTGCTCTACACTCATCATCATACCAATTGTTATGGGGTCTAGTCCCAAGGGGAGGGATACGTCCTGTATGAGTGGTGTGAGGGAAGGAGGTGATAGCTCAGGTATGTAAGATGGATGAGATATGTGACGTGAGAACTGAGAGGGGGGTGGATGGATGTAGTAGGCATAGGTCACGCTTGACCTTAGATGAGTATAAAGGGGCTAGCTCATGTGTGAAGTGAATGGTGGTGTATGGGGTACATGTGATAGGTCTATGTGGAGTTCTATCCCCAGCGATGGAAAGAGAGAGGTATGTGTGATCGGCTCCGATGGGTATAGGTGGGATGGTAAGCGATGTAATGAGATGGGTGGCCTCCCTCGATCCCAAGATATAGTCAACTATGCTCCCTCCTCCCTCGAGAGACCCATGTGGCATGCAAGCCAAGCCTCCTGAAGTAGGCCACTGAGCCATCCCGTGTTATGGATGACGAGACGGTGCTCAGATCCAAGCCTAAGTAGATGTCGTCCATATCCTGTGATAGGAGCTCTGTTTGCGGAGTGTCTCATGATAGTCTCCTCCCGTAGGGAATGTAGTGCATGTGGATCCTCCTCGTCATACGTCTCGCACTGCTCACTGCGTGTGCGAGCATTGAAGTCTCCCATGAGGAAGACTTCACCAAGCGTGGAGTACTCCATGATCTCATCTGACAGACATGCATAAGGTGAGGCCTCCCCTGATGAAGAGTCATGCTCAGTGGAGGCGAAGTGAGAGCCTGTGGGGGCGAAATAGCATATGGCTATGTAGATGAAACTGTCATGTGATAGCTCAAGGCGGGTCCACATGTATCGGGCCTGTGGGTCGCGGGCCATGATCTGTAATCTACTGTGTAGTCTTTGTCGAAAAAGTATGGCCACCCCTCCTGATCCACGAGATGTGTGCTGTCCTGTGCATCCTCGGTGTAGAGACTCCCACTGGAATCCATGTATCCGGGGCAGTCCTCTCTGACTCTCATGTGTCTCTGTAAGTAGGATGATGTCATGGCCTCTCATCACCTCCTCGAGTCTCTCTGGGTGTGTCCATAGATCTCCGTTGCAGTTCCAGACTAGACTGCCAAATGGATCTCTTCTCGTGTCCCACATGCCGCGAGTCCCTATGCGATGACCTTTCCATCTATGATGACCCGACCATCCCTATAGGATGCTCGTTTCCCCTCTTTACGGGCTTGGTGCACCCTAGCCATACATGCATGCTTATGTGCGACTTGCATTTTGGTGAGGTCATCATCGAGATAGACAGGTGGGCCTTCGAGTCCTCGTAGGATTATCCTCTTGCGAAGGAAAGTAGATCGTGACTCGCCATCGGGGAAGTGGAGGATGAGGGCTCGTTTTTTAGTGGCATCTTTGCAGACTCTCCAAGCTTTAGTGAAAGGAGATGTTTCCCCCTCCGTATATCCGAGTTTGGCGCATAACATCCTTCCATCTTCTTCCGGAGTGGATCCTTCCCTCTCTCCCATTCCAATGACTCATACATTGAGGCGTCTAGCTTGCCTCATCCTCTCCTCCTCGATAGTGTTGTGTACGAGGAGAGTCTCTTCTTTATGTGCTTCCTCACGGGCCTCTTTTTTGATGTTTTTTTTTACAATTTCCACCCAACCCTCTTTGGTGGCTTCGAGTTTGTCTTCCATATGCTGCATGATTTCTCTGCTTTGAGGGCTTCCTTGGTGATGGTATGAATCTCACCTTCCTCTGGGGAGAGTGATGCCACCGTTGTCTTGAGAGGGGGGGAGAGAGAGAGAGAGAGAGAGAGAGAGAGAGAGAGAGAGAGAGAGAGAGAGAGAGAGAGAGAGAGAGAGAGAGAGAGAGAGAGAGAGAGAGAGAGAGAGAGAGAGAGAGAGAGAGAGAGAGAGAGAGAGAGAGAGAGAGAGAGAGAGAGAGAGAGAGAGAGAGAGAGAGAGAGAGAGAGAGAGAGAGAGAGAAAGTGTTTTTTACGTCTATTAAAAGGCCGAACTCGGCCTATGAGACAAATCGATGTACATGGGTGTATCTTCTGTCTATCAGAGAAGATAAAAGTGCTGAAAAAGAAACTGGTAAAGCTGATACATATCTCCGTGAAATGCGTGTGGAGATACCCATGAAAGTGGGGGGGTGTATGGAATGCGATATCTATGACAGTCTATATGCAAAGGGGTAGTACAACAAGCATGGGAATGCATCTGAAATGACTAACTAGCTCCATCCTGTGCTAGTGAGCGGGTGTAAGATGTGATACATAGGTGGAGGTGGAGTCAGGGCCATCGTGATAGCTGCAGCAGGATCAGCCATCATCTGGAATCGTCTCTCCTCCATGGCGCGATGGTGACGAGCCTGGATCTCTGCAATCTGATGTCGGTGATGTCTCGGGGCCCGATATCCTCTAGCACGGGGTCGTCTCCTAGCTCGGGCAGTCTGAGCCTGCTGAAGAGTCACCCCTCTCTGTGTTTGGGCTGAGGGGGGGAGGGCTGCAGCAGCACGTCGTGGAATAAAGAACTCAGTGAGCTGACTCTGTCTCCCTCTTGTATGGGCTGCTACAGTAGGCTGGAGTAGGGAATCTCTATGACTCTGTATCTCTAGTAGGAATCGTCCGAGCTTTCGCTGGTCTCTAGAGTCCATGATCTCTCGGAGGGTGGGCTGCCCTGTAAATAGAGTCCCGTATCTACCTCTGATGCCATCATATGTGCTACATCTGCATACAAAGTGCTCCTCATCCTCCATCTCTACTCTGCAAACCCTGCATATCCGCTCCTCTCTGGGAATGTCTGCGGCTCTGCCCGTCTCAATCTCTAGTCTATGTGATGAGACTCTCAACTGGCCAATCGCTACCCTCGAGCTATGAGGCATGTAAGTATCCATGTAACATGGCCGCCGGATGAAACCGTCTGCTAGGATGTCTAAGAACTGGTCTCGATAGTGCAATAGTCTCGATCCCATGTGTGGTGTGTGTCATGTCTGACTAATGTAACGCTGCCAAAGATCCTGTCTCAGCACAACATTCCTCTCATGACGAGAGAGGTGAATGTGAGGTGAGTTTGGGTCGTACTGAAAAGGCGGCAATCTGTCCATATCAAGCCCATGACTATCAAACCATACTCTAACCTGAGTGTACCAAGCTCTCTCATATCCTGACTCTGATATCTGTATAGATGCCTCAAAAGCTGTGCGTGTGAGTCTGTCTGTAGGGAGCTCCCTCATCCTCTGAATAAAGCATATAGTCTGGAATAGTGCATCTACTACCATGGGTGGTGCAGCTAGCTCTGCCCTGATGATGTCATGTGTGTACCGACTGTTTCCCGCGAAATAGTCGCGAGATCATACGTACCTGGGGCCTCTCGATCGCACTCCACTGGGTGACTGTGAGGCCTGGGGCCCAAACTGTCGCAGCATACATCATAGCTGGTCGGACTAGTGTGTCAAATAGCCACCCCTTCGTGCGGGGCTCCTGGAAGTGTGCCTGGTGACATCTCCGCTCTAACATGGCTAAAGCTGCATATCCTCGTGTGAGTCTATCGGTGGCTGCCTGTCTCATGTTGAAGGGGCCAGGTAGGCTCGTGAATGTGACTCCGAGGTAGACATAGGAAGTGACCACCTCAATCTGTCCACCGCCGGCTGTGAATCCTGCTCCATTCCTCACCAAGGGGGAGGTGTGGAAGATCATGACCTTGGTCTTGCCAAGGTTTACTGTCAAGCCCTGCTGTGTACAAAACTCATCGAGGGCATCCAAGTGGCGCTGTAACCCATCGGGTGACTCTGAAATCAAGACAATGTCATCGGCATATAATAAAATGTGGACAGGTGTACTTGCGAGGTCTGCACCCTCTCCTCCAGCTCGGAGAATGTAGTCCTCAATCTCATCAATGTAGAGACCAAATAGAGTGGGAGAGAGCGGGCAGCCTTGCTTAACACCGATGGTGCTAGCAATGGCCTCAGACATACCTCCTGGACACTGTACTCTTCCAGTCACCTGCTCATAGAGTGCATAGATGGCCCAAATCATCCCTGATGGTACTCCCAAGCTCTGAAGGCGTTGGAAGAGCCTCTCTCGTGGCACTATATCGAAAGCTTTGCGGAAGTCCACAAAGCAGCAATATAGTCTCTTCTTCCGCACCCTTGCCCCGTCAATGAGTCAGCGCAAAATGAAGATGTGATCAATAGTAGAGAAAGCTCGCCTAAAACCTGCCTGGCCTCGTGCTCGTAGCCCCTCAGTCTCTGCATATGAGCTTAGCTCTGCCTCAAGTATGGCACCATATAGTTTGGCCATGGTGTGGCCAATCATGATGGTCCTGTAATTCCCTGGATCCAGGGTGTCGCCAGATTTGTGGATAGGCACAATGGTGTGCCTAGTCCACTCCTCTGGGAAGCCCTCCCCTATAGCCCGGTTGAAGGCATGTGCAATCAACGGGGCTAGAGTGGAGGTTGCATATATGAGATGCTCGCTCTGCAATCCCGTATGGTCTGTCGAACGTCCATGTCTCAGTCGTCCTATGGCCCTCTCAACCATCTTTGCTGTGAAAAGAGAAGAACTAGTAGGGCGAGGCTCAAGTGGCTGGGGAATGGGAGGCTGCCCAGGCACCTCATACAATCTCTGAGCATAATCATGCCATGTGTGTAGGTCCCCAATAGGTGTGGTCGGGCGTGGCTCTCGTAGGGTACGCCATGCTGCGGCACTGTCCATACTCATAAAGAGATGGTATAGCTGAAGCACCTGTGCCTCCTCAAAGGCTCGCCTCTTCCGACGTGTGAGAGTCTTCATCTGTCCTGTGGCCTGTCTCTCTGTGATCTCTCCCAATGCTCGCTGAGCTCGTAGTCTGCGGTAAGTATCTCTGCATTCCTCATCATACCAACGATGTTGTGGCATAGTCCCGGGAGGAGGTGTGTGACCAGAATGGATGGTGTGTGGGAAGGAGCAGATGGCGGATGTCTGAAGAACTGATGCTATCTGTGAGGTGAGTAGGGATAGTGGAATGTCAGGGTGAAGCAAGAGAAGACCCTTCTCGACTTGGGCCGCATATATGTGAGCTAGCTCGTGTGTGAAGTGGATGGTGGTGTGTGGGATGCGTGCTGCGGGTGTGCGTGTAGGGGTGTCTCCCTTGAGGGAGAGAGCGAGGTATGCGTGATCGGCCCCAATGGGTATGGGTGGGATGGTGAATGAGGTAAGTAGGTGAATGGACTCTCTAGATCCCATGACGTAATCTACTGAACTTCCCCTGCCATCTGTGACTGAGTGTGGTATGCATGTCAATCCTCCTGAGGTAGGCCACTGAGCCATCTCGTTATAGATAACGAGATTATGTCGAGAGCCTAGTCTGAGTAAGTGAGTGCCATAATGAGTGTGTGTAGAGTCAGCTGAAGCTCGAGCTGTAGACTCATCCTCTATGGTACGTAGTATCTGTGGGTCTTCTGGGTCAAATATCTCACACTGATCATTGCCTGTCCTTGCATTGAAGTCTCCCATAAGGAAGACTTCCCCTAATCTAGAGTACTCTGTAATCTCTTCTGACAAGCAAGTGTATGGTGAGTCCTCCTCTCGGTCTATGATAGCGAATCGCGAGCTAGAGGGAGCAAAGTAGCATAAAGCTATGAAGATGATCCGATCCTGTGAGAGCTGGAGTCGAATCCAAAGATATCTGGCCTGTGAGTCACGTGTGACTATCTGTATCCTGCTCTGAAGTCCATCTTTGAAGAGTATGGCTACTCCTGACCCTCTGGTGGTGTGCTTGCGTGTACTCTCTCTGTATGTGGACTCCCATTGGAAACCGTGGACTCGAGGTAGGCCCCTGTCCGAGCTCTCATGTGTCTCTGTGAGCATAATGATGTCTTTGCCTTTGCGCACCTCTTCCAACCTCTCTGGGTGTGTCCATAGATCTCCATTGCAGTTCCAAACTGCAAGGTGTATCTCCTCGAGAGAGAGAGAGAGAGAGAGAGAGAGAGAGAGAGAGAGAGAGAGAGAGAGAGAGAGAGAGAGAGAGAGAGAGAGAGAGAGAGAGAGAGAGAGAGAGAGAGAGAGAGAGAGAGAGAGAGAGAAAAGAAAGAAAGAAAGTGTTTTTACGTCTATTAGGAGGCCGAACTCGGCCTATGAGACAAATCGATGTACATGGGTGTATCTTCAGTCAATCAGAAAAGATAAAAGTGCTGAAAAGAAACTGGTTAAGCTGATATAGATCTCCGTAGTATGCATGTGGGGATACCCATGAAAATGGTGGGGGGTGTATGGAGTGCGATATCTATGATAGTCTATATGCAAAAGGGTAGTACAACAACCATGAGAATGCATCTAAGACGACTACTAGCTCCATCCTGTGCTAGTGGGTGGGTGTAATATGTGATACATAGGTGGAGGTGGAGTCAGGGCCACCCTGATGGCTGCAACGGGATCGGCCATCATCTGGGATCGTCTCTCCTCCATGGCGCGATGGTCACAAGCCTGGATCTCCGCAATCTGGTGTCGGTGAAGTCTCGGGGCCCGATATCCTATAGCACGGGGTCGTCTCCTAGCTCGAGATATCTGAGCCTGCTGAAGAGTCACCCCGCTCGGTGTGTGGGCTGAGGGGGGGAGGGCTGCAGCACGTCGTGGAATAAAGAAGTCAGTGAGCTGACTCTGTCTCCCTCCTGTATGGAGTGCTACAATAGGCTGGAGCAGGGAATCTCTGTGACTCTGTATCTCTAGTAAGAATCGCCCGAGCTGTCGCTGGTCTCTAGAGTCCATGATCTCTCGGAGGGTGGGCTGCCCTGCAAACAGAGTCTCGTATCTGCCTCTGATGCCATCATATGCGCTACATCTGCATACAAAGTGCTCCTCATCCTCCATCTCTACTCTGCATACTCTGCATATCCGCTCCTCTCTGGGAATGTCTGCGGCTCTGCCCGTCTCAATCTCGAGTCGGTGTGATGAGACTCTCATCTGGCCAATCGCTAACCCTCGAGCTATGAGGCATGTGAGTATCCATGTAGCGTGGTCGCTGGATGAAACTGTCAGCTAGTATGTCTATGAACTGGTCTCGATAGTGCGATAGTCTCGATCCCATGTGTGGTGTGTGCCATGTCTGACTAATGTAGAGCTGCCAGAGATCCTGTCTGAGCACAACATTCCTCTCACGACGAGAGAGGTGGATGTGAGGTGAGTCTGGGTCATCCTGAAAAGGCGGCAATCTGTCCATATCAAGTCCATGACTATCAAACCAGACTCTAACCTGAGTGTACCAAGCTCTCTCATATCCTGACTCAGAGAGAGAGAGAGAGAGAGAGAGAGAGAGAGAGAGAGAGAGAGAGAGAGGAGGAGAGAGAGAGGAGAGAGAGAGAGAGAGAGAGAGAGAGAGAGAGAGAGAGAGAGAGGAGAGAGAGAGAGAGAGAGAGAGAGAGAGAGAGAGAGAGAGAGAGAGAGAGAGAGTCATATTAACGTCTTCTGGAGGCCAAACTTGGCCTATGAGACAAAAAGCCATGTACAAGTGTAGTAACCATGTGTAGAAAATGAAATGAAATAAACACAAAGCTATTTGGGAGAAAGTGGCTCTGACTCAACAGATAGTGGCCACCCTAATACAGGGGGATCCATAATATGAGTGAGCAAAACACCCTAGCTACTGGTGATGGGGGAGGTGGGTGTAGTATGTGGTACATCGGTGGTGGTTCTGAGTGCCTCCTGAAGGAAGACAACCCAGGGGGTGGTGGAACGCCTATGCTCCATCATGTTGGTCGTAGTGCCTGTCCCTCATGCGTGAGATATCCTCCCTGATATAGTCACAGGTCGACGATCTATCCTACCATGAGAATGAAGAGAGAGAGAGAGAGAGAGAGAGAGAGAGAGAGAGAGAGAGAGAGAGAGAGAGAAGAGAGGAAGAGAGGAGAGAGAGAGAGAGAGAGAGAGAGAGAGAGAGAGAGAGAGAGAGAGGGGGGGAAGGGGAGGGGAGGGAGGGAGGGAGGGGGGGAAGGGGGGGGGGGGAGGGAAGAGAGAAGAGAGAGAGAGAGAGAGAGAGAGAGAGAGAGAGAAGAGAGAGAGAGAGAGAGAGAGAGAGAGAGAGAGAGAGAGAGAGAGAGAAGA
>CM035416.1:157558954-157568954 GCA_020310875.1 Ceratopteris richardii | reverse complement strand
TTTATAAATGAGATTTTAATTGAGATTTAAATCGTTTAAATTGTAGAGGTTTATAAAATCCAAAATAAAAATCGGGGTTTTTATTCACTGTGAGAGTTTTTTATTTTCTGAACCATAAAGCTATGTATCAATGCATATTTAACACGTTTTTGATATATCTGACATGAATAACATATAAAATCACCTAATAGTCTATAATCCCTAGTGACCACTCTACTTTCTACCCATCTAGACTCTATAAGGCAAGTGGCAAGGGGCAAATAGTGTCAAAGTGAAGCTTGAAGAAAGGGGCAAATAGGGAAGGTTGAGGCAAAGGGAAAGTAGAGAAGGCTGAATTCCAACTTGCAAGGGGCTGATCGTGCTCTATTACTGAGTGCTCTAATGCTCACGTTATCTTCTAACTTCTTCCTAATGCAAGCTCCCAAGATGAGTGTGTAAAAGAAGATTAAAAACTATTAGCGAAGCTGGAAGCAAATAGATGGCGCTAGGTCTTTTGCTGAAAACGATTTTTGTCGAAAAAAACAGTCATAAAAATCGTTCCAACGATTTAAATCATGATTTTTATTTAAAAATCATTGATTTTTTTGTACTATGCATGCATGTATGTATGTGTGTATCTAATATCTATGTATGTGAATGAATGATGGGGAACTTTATGGAGCTGAATAACCATTTTGGTCATTACTACTGAGTATTTTTGCAACCCATACCTTGGTGCACATGTTTTACGCTTCACAAAAAAGGGATTACTGCACTACATTTTAATTAATACTTAAAAGTACACTCCTGAACTAAAAAAAGAATTGCGTTGACTGCAGTTTATTAAGCATCTTGGATTATGCCTTATACATCCAATGAGCAGTTTAATCTTCCCATAAATATGGAATTAATCTTCTCGTAAATATGGACATATCCCAAAGGTGCAAAGATTAGATTCATGTTGCCGATAGAAAATGGTCAGAAGCTTTTATTCAGGTTTATTTTATGACAATTCAAAATCACTTTTCAGGAATCAGCACTTCATGTGATAGAACATGGAGGTTGAATTGATTCCAATATTCGGCAGAGGATATGGCTGAAGTGTATGCCATTATATAGTAGATGTTCCTTATGGAAGAGAATCGGACTGCATGAAAATGGCTGGTTTTTCCCAGAGGCATGGGGCCCCAATACCTGAACTTGTTCGTGTTGTAAGAAGATTTCAGACATGCATATAAGGATCACAGTTAGTTGAAAGGGTTATGGAAAGACGTGTCTTATTTTAGCTAGCACAAATAAACCATTACTTCTTGTTTGTTTGAGTAGCAGGATGGGTGTCATTTGGATTGTTAAGCAGGTCAGATTTTTGATGCGCTGGTACATGTAGCAACCCAGGAATGCATTAACTTTTGAAAAGAAAAGAAAGCTTCCAGGACCTTTTCCTCAGACACTTTTGAGGAAGTTTATTACTCACACTGTTGCTGCCCAGGATCCTGACAAGAGGGGCCATCTTGTATAGCATTCTAACTTGATTGTCTAAACTCTATGAGAAAGCCTACTGCATCTCATGCTATAGGAACTTTGTTTTCCTATACATAACTAAAATAAAAATGAGATGTTCCCCCCTCAAAAAGTGCATGTATGTGTGTATGTATGTATGTTTAAGCATACATTTATGTATGTTGACATGGTGTATTTTAATGGCTGCTGATATATAGATATCTGGTCAAGATTTCTCCCATGCCCCTTTTAAATTACACACTCCCACGTCTTTCATGTTTGTTCATGGAAGAGATTGTTGGGAGGATTACTATTTATGGTAAGTCCCATCCTTTGAAGTCAACCTATTGGTTTCTTTTTCACATGTCTTTTGTTATTGACTCTTGGCTAATTTGTGTATTTTGGCCCTTCCTAGTGATAATTTCGAGAGCTTTCAAGGTATATTTTTATAAATTTTTTGGACCCCATATTGGGGACTTTCGACTTATAGCCGTTTACATGATTTTTATGACTTTTGGTCATTGGACCTCTCGAAACATCCCAAAATGACCTAAAAGTTATTATGGACATAAAGGAAACCATCCTGAACTTTAGATTTCTTGTGATTTCCTATATCTCATGATTGGCTCAGAGTTTGAAGAAACTAATTGGTCAAGTGAGAGGGTACAATCTAGTGTTCCCCCGATATTTTGGAAAGACTAGCTTCTAATCAAAGTCAAGCACCATGGAGAACACATTTGAACAGATTATGGCGTCACTTGAGAATCTCGTGCGACAAGTCAAGGACCTTACTCATCATCACACACAAGTGGAGATGGGATACCCTTTCCTTATAAGTGCAATAATGCAAGAGTTACAAGAACGAATTGGGAATCTTCAAACAAATGAAGGAAGAAATCAACCAAATCAATGCCCCACTTATTCTTTTACAAAGGAGCCGAAGATTTGTATGCTAGAAAAATTCGATGGTGATTGAGCGAAGTTTCGAGGATTCTTGCAATAAGTAAAATTGTATATCCGCATGCAGCCTGATAGATACCCGAATGATGGACCAAGTTCGATTTTATCGAAACCTTGCTTTGCGTTCAAGCGATGTCATGATTTGCTCCAATCCTGGAAAAGAGCATGGAGATTCTTCATGATTATGAGGGTTCTTTCGAGAGCTCACTACCATGTTTGGAGATGTAGATGCTACTCGAGTGGAAGAAATAAAACTCCCGAAGCTACCCATGCATCAGAATTTAGGTAGTGCATTTGTGATCTCACTTTGGATGAGGACTATTTTATAAGCCAATTTAAATGGAGTTTGAGAGATGATGTGAAAGACCTTCTACTCATGATGCCAGAGGTCAAGACATTGAACGAATATATCACTCAAGCCATTCAATGTGACAACTGTCTTTTTGAAAGGAAACATGAAAGACAAATAGAGGAAAGAACTTGCCAATGGAACCCTTTCAATCCTATCTCTAAGGAAGAACCTATGCTCGAGCCTATGCAAATAGATGCAACAAGATTCCAACCCCTAACCCGAGAGGAGAAGCAAGGAAGGAGAGAAAAGAGACTAGGCCTCTATTTCTAGAACCCTTACCATATGCATTAAGGTGTCCTAATAAGAGACTAAATTCTAGAGTTGGAGTCATTCTTGTAGGGAAGGGAAACGAGGAAGTCCAATTGTAAAGGAGACCATAAATGCGGACCATGATTAAAGAAAGGGTCTCATAATTGTAGCAACACCCATAGAAACATGCCTTGCCCTTTTCGAGTTAATTATGCCTAGGAAAACCTTTCCCTTAAATCCTTAGTTGATTCGAGAGCCTCCGTATGTTTCATCGATGATTGGTTAAGAAACATAGAATTCCAATACTTTAGAAAAGCAAACCAATAATAACTGAAGTAGTAGATGGACGATCTCTAGCATCTGGGGATGTTACTAAGGAAACCGCTTCAATAAGAGTAAATCTTGGTGATTATGATTCCCACATACTTTTTAGTGTAATATCAAGTCTAGCAAATCCAATTATCATTGGAATGCCTTGGCTTAAGAAACATAATCTAGAAATTGATTGGGAAAGTAATAAGATTACTCGACGAGACATCCATAAGTACCAGCCACATGTAGGAGCCAAAAATTTTATGCGTGCAGTAAAGAAGGAACTGATGTATATGATCTATGCCATATGAGCTCCAGAGTCCAAAAGAGATGATCAAGTAAACCTTTATACCGAGTTTTTCAAAATGTTTTTGAAAAAAAGAATGTAGATATCCTCCGAGAGCATAGATCTTATGATTGTGCCATAGAACTTCAAGAGGAGCACAACCATCTTTTGGACTAATCTATAGACGATCTTAAGAGGAGCTTACAAAATTATGCAAGGACATTGATGAAAATCTAGCCTAGGGGTTTATCAGACATTTAAAGTGCCCTATTGGAGCCCTTATTCTATTTGTAAAGAAGAATGATGGGACCCTCTCAATGTGTATAAACTATCGTGGACTAAATAAAGTCACTATAAAAAATAGATATCCTTTACCATTATATCAGAGCTCTTGGAATGCCTTTGAAAAGCATTATCAGGTCCAGTGAAGGGACGAATGGAAGTCGACATTTTGAAAAAGGTATGGGAATCTTGAATATGTAGTTATACATTTGGACTCACAAATGCTCCAACGATCTTTCAACATATGATGAATAATATCTTTCGAGAATATTTAGATGATTTTGTGGTAATATGCCTAGGCGATATCCTTGTATTCTCCATACATCTAGAGGAGTGCGAACATCATGTAAATATAGTTTTAGAGAAACTAAGGAAAAAAGGGTTGTATGTAAAACTGGAGAAGTGCTCTTTCCATTAAAGAAGTGGATATTTTAAGGTACATTATCTTAGAAAAAGGGAAATCTCTCATAAATTGATTGGGACTAATTCAACTTGAGCTTCTCCATCTTCTTTTCCAAATTTCTGCGCATGTTTCTCTCTCTACTTTCTCTCTCTTCATGCAAGAACCCACTCCCTTGGTGTTTGGAGCAACCGAGAACGCCACCACGTAGCTAATACGGCCTCTTTCAATTGGTATTAGAGCTTTCAGATGATCCATCGTGACAAAATTGCTCCAAGTGCTTTTTTACTTCAGCCTATGTTAAGCTAAAGTTTTTTCTTGCATTTGGGAGAATTTCATTGTGAAAAACCTTTTTTTTTTTCGTGATAAAAGTGCTGTTTTTGGAGGATTACTTCAGCCCGCAGCAAAACTAAAGCAAATTTTGGGTTTTTTTGAGAGTTTCATCGCGAAGAATCTCTTCTATTGTTTTTCTTGCATCCCCACATGTCATTTTCAACATCCACATTGCTGATTTTTTCATCTACAAGTCCTTTGTTGCAGAAAATCTCTCTCATTTCAAGTGGGAGAACATATACAAAGATTGAAGAAGTTAATATTTGCTAAAAACGTATTATAGCAAGTCATTTCTCTTATTTTACAGATCATATTGCCCCAAAAATTGGGGCTTGCGTGAAAATAAGCATCCATTGACTTGGTTTTGCATCTATATATGCCTTTTGTGGTTGAAAAACAACAAATTTGTTGTTTTTGATTAAATTATAACTTGTTGGAATTTTTAAAAATTTTTTGCAAAAAATTTCAGAAATTGATTTTTACAAGTTTTGAACAGTTTTTGGGTTTAATTTCTCAGCTATAGTCGCGTCAGGTGATTGCGCATAGGACTACAGGTGAATTTTACCTTTTTTGGTGAAATTTTGAAGCTCTTAGTGTGCAAACATGGCTTCTATCTCTTCTGATGTCAAAAGCTTGTTTGAAATCAAGAAATTTGAAGGTAGCGATTTTGATTTGTGGAAAGAGAGAATGTGGGGCATCCTCTTTCTTAAAGATTATGAAGGGGCTCTTGAGGAAGTAAAGCCATGAAGATACGACAGATATAGCATGGATGAACCTAAACAAGAAGGCCATCACTTACATCAAGATGGTTGTATCAGATGAAATTTTAGTGGATTTGAAAGGCCTTAGAATTGATTTTGAGGTATGGGAGAAGCTCAAAGCCACTTATGAAAATACCACGCTTGTAAGTCAAGTGCATCTTATGCGTAAGCTAGTGTGTATGCAGCTTGATGAGTCAAAAAGTGGAGTTGAGAACTTATCTGGTCTTACAGGTACTCTTTCACAGTTGGAGGGCTCCGGATTAATTGCATTTGATGATAAGCTTAAGGCCATCTTTTTGTTGATGACCTTACTTGATTCATGGGAAATATTGGTTGTTTCACTTTCGAATAGCCCCGATCTTACCTTTGACGGTGTCAGGGGCTCTATTTTGAATGTGGAAATGAGGAAGGAGAGGTAAGTGGTTCAACCAATGTGGTTGGAGGAAGAACAGAATAGAAAAGTGGAAATGTACAGGGAACGGGAGCAAAAGCAAAGGCAAGACCGAAGTGACTTGTTATCAATGTGGTAGGAAAGGTAACAAGAAGCATGATTGCATATACTACAAAGCTGAACTAGAAAGAAAGAAGAACACAGGTGACAGGAAGAAAAAGAACGTGAAGAATGAAGCACATGACAACTCAAAGGACAAGGACAAAGAGAAGGCCAATGTGGCCTCTAGTGTCTTCATTGAGAAGCTATCAGATGCAGAAGATATACTTTGTGCTACTATGATAGCAAATCTTCTGTTAATATTCATGCACAAGATATGAAGATCACAAAGAGGGACTTGATTGATGCCTTGCTTACTGTGAACAATGCTTTGTCACAAACATGGATTGTGGATTCAGGTGAATCGTTCCATGTTACTCTTATTAATGAGTGTTTTACTATCTTTCATGAAGTAAGTCATGGACATGTATATCTTGGAAATAACCATGCTTGTTCTATTGAAGGTATTGGCACAATGCATCTAATTGTGGATGGTACTAATGAGCTGGTTTTGCATGATGTAATGTATGTACCAAGCATCAAGAAAAGCTTATTGTTTGTTGGGCAAATGGATATGCATGGATATAGTACCCTCTTTGAGAAGGAGTCATGGAAGCTTATCAAAGGCTCTAGGCTGATTGTTAAAGGTAGAAAGAAAGGGACAAGCTTTGGGTATATTTGTTAAAATTTAAAGATGAAGCCTTTCCTGCGTTTAAAAAATTTCATGCATTTGTGACCACCCAAACAGGTACAAGCTGAAATGCTTATGTACAGAGAATGGGGGTGAGTTTACAAGTGTTGAATTCAATAGATTTTGTGAAAATCTTGGTATATAAGGGAGCTAACAGTCCCATAGAGCCCCTCTTCCAATGGTATGGCTGAAAGGTATAATAGGACTTGTGAGAGGGTGAGATGCATGCTGTCCACGGCTAAGCTCCCTCATGGATTTTGGAGAGAGGCTTTGAAAAACTGAAGTTCATGTTTGCAATCGATCTCCTCATATGTCCTTTAAAGGTGGCATTGCAGAAGAGGTTTGGTCTGGCAAACTAGCTTCATATGACCACCTACGCATCTTTGGTTGTGATGCCTTTGTGCATATAAGGCCTGAGTTGAGAAGCAAGTTAGATGCAAAGTCCATGAAAGGAATCTTCATGCGTTATGGAGATGAAGGTGAAATAGGCTACAAGATTGGGCTATCTCAACTCAAGAAGGTAATATGAAGCTGAAATGCTGTATTTAATGAGGCAAGGCTGCTCAAAAACAATTGTGCCTCTAAAGATGACCATAAAAGAGTCAATTTTCAGCATGTACAGCCACCACTTAAATCTGATATGAACCCTTGGGATGCACCACATATGGCTGGAAATGACAATGAGCCCGTGGTTATTGAATTAGATGATGCTGGACAGCAAAATGATGCTCCTGATGGACGTATGCAGCCACCTATTCATGCTGAAAACAGGGCTGGTAATGATGTACAGCAGCCCATTAACAATGAAGAAGTTGATGTACCTCCTGATGTAGATCCATTGCGGGGTAATGTGGATCATTGTGTAAGAAGATCTACACGTCCTAGGAGGCCAATGAATAGATATATCATATGACCCGTCTATACATTACATTATGTTATCAGATGAGGGTGAGCTTCTCACTGAGGGTGAGCTTCTCACTTATAAAGAGGCAAAGCTATGTGAGCACAAGAAGAAGTGGGAGCTAGCCATGCAGGAAGAGATAAAGGCTTTGCATGCAAATGATACTTGGGATTTGGTTGAGTTGCCCAAAGGTAGGAAGGCCATTCCCAACAAGTGGGTGTACAAAACCAAAACTGTTGATGGCAAACCCAAGTATAAGGCAAGGTTGGTTGCTAAGGGATATGCCCAAAAAGAGGGCATTGATTTCCAAGAGGTGTTCTCTCTAGTGGTTAAAATGACCACATTACGTGTGTTGTTTGCTCTGAGCTCTCACATTTTCCTTGGATTTGGAGTTATTCCAAATGGATGTTAAAACAGCCTTTTTGCGTGGTGATTTAGACGAAGAGCTGAACATGAAACAGCCAGAAGGATATGCCATTCTTGGAAAAGAGCATCTGGTATGCAAGCTGAAAAGGAGCTTATATGGGCTGAAACAGGCCCCAAGACAATGGTATAAGAAGTTTGATACATTTATGCTCAAACATGGGTTCAAAAGAAGCCATGCAGACCAGTGTTTGTACACTAAAAAGGATGAAGATGGCAGCCCAATCATTCTTGTGCTGTATGTAGATGATATGCTGCTGGCTGGGAAGAAAAAGAGCACTCTGAATGCTCTAAAACAGCAGCTGAACTCTGCATTCTCAATGAAAGGCTTAGGGAAGCTGAACTCTATATTCTTAGTATGCGAATAAAAAGGGATAGGCAACAGCATACTTTGCATTTATCCCAAGAAAAGTACATCGAAAAAGTGCTGGACAGATTTAATGTGGCTGATGCTAAGCCTCTTGGAGTGCCATTGCAGCCACATGTTAAGCTTTCCAAGGATGACTGTCCCAAAGATGATGATGCAGCCAATTACATGAAGAGTGTTCCATATGCATCAGCTTGTAGTTCACTTATGCATGCTATGGCTGCCACTCGGCCAAACATTGCTCATGCAGTGGGAGTTGTTAGTAGGTTCGTGGCTAATCTTGGTAGAGCTCATTGGGAGGCAGTCAAATCTATCTTGAGATATTTGAAAGGGACCAAAGGTAAATGCCTATGTTATGGAAAGAGTCCATTGTAGTTAAAAGGATTTTGTGATTCAGACATGGAAGGTGATGTGGAGACACACAAGTCCACAAGTGGTTATGTATACACCCTTGGAGGTGGAGCTATTTCATGGTGCTCTAGACTTCAGAGGATAGTTGCACTATCACTACAGAGGCTGAATATATTTCAGCATGAGAGGCTTCCAAAGAAGCCATTTGGTTAACCTGCTTGTGCAGTGAGTTTGGGATGCCGCATAAGGCGCCTGCTCTTGGATGCAATAGCCAGAGTGCCATATGTTTGGCAAAGAATGCCATGTTTCATGCTCGCACAAAGCATATTGATGTGAGATACTACTTCATCAGAGAGGTGTTAGAGGATGGCTTGATCACTTTGATCAAGGTCGATACTTCACAGAATCCTGTAGATGCTCTCACGAAGTATGTACCCAAGGCACAACATTAGCTATGTATACAGATGGTGGGAGTTACTTAGCTTAAAGGAGCTTCCTTGGTCCTTAAGTGGGAGGTTGTTTGGGATAAAGGCCCAAAGGACTCTCCTTTTGTATATTTTGACCCTTCCATGTGAAAGCTCTCTTCGAGAGCTTTCCAAACATATTTTTGTTATATTTTTTGGACCCCAAATTGGGGAGTTATAGACATTTACATTATTTTTATGACTTTTGGTCGTTGGCCATGTGTGAACATGCGCAAATGACTTAAAAGTCACTTATCAATAAAACTTGGTCCCAAATCTCTCATAACTTGATCAGGACTTCTTCAACTTGAGCTTTTCCATCTTTCCAAATTTTTGCGCAAGTTTCTCTCTCTACTTTCTCTCTCCTCATGCAAAATCCCACTCCCTTGGTGTTTGGAGCAATCGAGTACACCACCACGTATGTCTCTGTGGCCTCTTTCACCACATCCTCAAGAAAAAGACAGTCTCTATGGAGTAACTTTTTATCCAGATTCGATTTTGTCATCACATATCGTCTAGGACAAGGTGGTTTGGTACGTTTGGTACGATCTGTACAGTACATATATGGTATATGTATAGTAAGTGGCAAGCAGGTTTGACACGAGATGATACGTGTACAAACACATACATATATTTTAGACATTTCACTATGAAGTTGCTTTATACACTATGTAGTATAATTTGTATACTTAGTATATATAATAATATATGCTCCATGCATGTATTTATAGTGAATTACCACATGAGCACTCGAGTCTCATAGCATAGTTAACTATGAGTTGTAGCATAGTTAACTATGAGTTGTATGGCTAAGATAATGAGGTACCGATTTGAAAAGAATTAATGATACAATTTTTATTTGGAACAGATATTGTACGTGTTTGGTATGTTTGGTACAT
>CM035416.1:157551454-157553954 GCA_020310875.1 Ceratopteris richardii | reverse complement strand
TCCATAGTGGTTCCACCATTCCAATGGCCGAGATGTCACCTCTGGTCGTACGGAGGTGGTACGAGCATATGCAATGCCTATCTTTCCCATAAAGACAGAGAAATTGGCATCGAATGCAATCTGATCATCGGGAGATAAAATCCTCTTCATATATAAGTTGTGCATATGACGAAGTGTACCGTTACTCCACAAGTTAGGATGTAAAAGACCTATGAATCCATGAATGGGGAGTGATAGATAGTCCCATCATGAATCAACAGGCCGCAATACATCATTTTTCCTGAAATAAAGTTCAAAGTTCAAACCTAAAAGAAAAAAATAGTCGATAGGTATTATGAAATATAAAAATGGACAATGGAATTATTAAATTTAAAATTTAGAATTACACAAATAAGATACCTGGAGATTGATAACGACGATGATGATGATATGGGATGTTGCATGTGCTGGTATAAATGATAAACAAGGCCAATAGTGGATCCCTCCATATCGACAACTCGAAGTGCACATGTATGAGTTTGAGAATGGGGATAATATTTTGAATCTCCATCCAAAAGTCCATATCTAAAATCTTCCTTTGCACATAACGTGAAGCCTCTGTCTGTCCCTGTGCCATAGTCGTCCATCTCAGCGGTCATGCGAAGGGGATCCACACAATCATATAGACGACTCAAACATGATAAATATATGCGAATCTCGTATTAGATAGATAGACCAACTCTTTTTGGCTATAGCTTCTAAATATACTCAAAGCTTGATGGTTTTTGCATATGAAAGTTGTGATGCACTTAGCATCACGAACAATAGGCTCTAACCATGATAACTTTTTGATATCCTCGAAAAGTAAGTAAAGACAATGAGCTCTGCAAGGGGTCAAAACAATCGTGGGAAACTCTCTCTCAAGCAACCCCCCATCCTTTTACAATTAGAGGCATTATCCGTGACAACTTGTACCACATTCTCTACCCCCACCTCTTGTATGGCCGCTTTAATATGCTCGAAGATGAATTCCCTAGTGATCCTTGTACCTACCTTGCTACTATCTATGGCTCTCAAGAAATATGTGCCCAAGCAAGATGAAACCATAATGTTGATGATATGGTGACATCTCATGCCACTCCAACCATCGGACAAAATAGAACATCCATATACTTGCCAACCCAATTTTATGGAACTTCAGAGGACATCTATTCTCTCTTTTTCTTCCACAAGCATAGGTCCACGTAATCTATTGTAATCCACTCCATGCCAATTCTCACATGGACCTACTTGAGCAATCGCTTTGACCATTCGCTTCCATGCATTCGTACGGACTACATTGAAAGAGAGGTTGCACTTTAAGATGCAGAGCTCAATCTCAATGTCAACAACTTTTGGTTGTTGCTTTTGCGATCCAACAGATAAGAAAGATGAATGAAGTTCTCTTTGCTTAGGTCGTTGGGAGGACTCGCCTATCGGGTCATCACATGATTCATGCTCTTCACGTTGGGAAGATGTTCTACTTCTCAATGTGCTATGACTAGGCCCTATCTCTCCCATGGCTACCTTGGCCTCCTTCAATAAATTGATAGAAGCGATCGCCGAATCACATCGATGGGCTGATGAAGCTGACTGTGAAAGATTATTCTCTTTTTGCACCGCTTCTGCAATCTCTTGAGGGACCATCGTACATGCCCCAATTCCTATCCCTCCCAATCCCGATACATGATAAATGAGACGCGTCGTGGTGGTGGAATATGTCTTGCCACAATACTTGCACACCTATCTACGTGTGCCGAAACCCGAGCCTACCACACTTGCAAGTGAGTGGCTCGAGGTATGGTCCTTCCACACAGTAGAAATTCCACGAGCCATGCATATGATAAAGATCCAAGAGGGCAGTGGGCACTAAAGACTTAAATGTCACTATTATTCTCTAGACTCTCATACTCTAGAGAGTGCAAGTTCCTCGGAAGTTTGTGCTCTTTGGCTTCTTTGGCTTGAGGTCTCCAGCTATTAGAGGAGAGGGCAGCGTATTTCGCATTCTGCTATATTGCACCCATCGGCTCACTCTTCACACATACCCCTGAGCAGCCCTCAGAAGGGGAGGGACCAGACACCCCATCATCATATGACTGCCTCAGTGACATCATTATGGAGTATACTAGGATGGGCGAAGTCTTCCTTGTAGGAGACTTCAATGCCCGCACTCAGAGCCGCTAGTGTGATATCTACGACTTTGACGATCCTAAGATGCTCCTCACCATGGAGGACATGTCTACACTCAGAGCCTTAGCCGACACCGCCACACCCACCTCATAGGGTCGACACCTACTCCACATGGGAGGAGCACACCATCTCATTATCTATAATGGGATGGTTACGTGGCCCACCTCGGGTGTTCTCACCTTCATTCCACCCACGACACCGCATGGAGGCAGTGTGGTAGACTATGTTATTGGACCCCCGGAGGCGACACATCTCATCACCTCATTCACGATCCCACCCTTACCGATTGGAG